>CM068301.1:22985099-23070213 GCA_034768395.1 Linum lewisii | reverse complement strand
CCTGACTAGCTTATCAACTTCAATGAGTTACTGAATATGCTTGCCTATATTTCAGGATTTCTTTGTGTCTGAAACATGATTGTATATGGTGAAATAGGTGACAGAGCAGGACATGGAGGACACTTTTATGCCTCCATTTCGAGGCTGTGTGCACGAAGGTAAAGCAACCTGGTTGATGTGTTCGTATAACCAAGTCAATGGCGTGCCTGTTTGCGCAAGAAAGGATCTCCTCGAGAAAGCCAGGCGAGAATGGGACATGAAAGGGTAAACTTTATACTTTAATGCATAATGGACATCTACAATCAATTGGCCTAACATCTTTAATTTCAGGTACATTGTCTCGGACTGCAACGCTGTTGCAACGATCTCCGAGTATCAAAACTACACGAAAACCATTGAGGAAGCAGTTGCAATTTCTCTTAAAGCTGGTATGAGTTTCCTTAAAGTCGGTATGAGTATTGAGCTTCAGTGATAAGGATGGTGTAGTTTGTTCGCAGGAATGGATATAAATTGCGGATCATCTGTGGCGTTGCATGATGAATCTGCTATTGCTCAGGGAAGACTGCATGAGGCGGACATAGACAGAGCTCTTTTCAATCTTTTCTCGATTCAGATTCGTCTTGGTTTGTATGATGGAGACCCCAGACAAGGGAAATTTGGAAAGCTCGGTCCTAAGAATGTCTGTACCAAAGAGCACATGATGTTAGCCTTGGAAGCTACCAGGCAGGGAATTGTCCTCCTTAAAAATGACAAGAATTTCCTGCCATTGATCAGTGGAGATGTCTCTTCACTTGCAGTTATCGGCCCATTGGCAAACAATGGAACCAATATCGGTGGAGATTATACCGGTAACTGATCCCGTTCAATTCTAGCAGCATTACACTTATTTTCCATCTTACAGTTTTCATTGATCTGTTTCGTAGGATATTCGTGCAAACCTCAAAGCCTTTACGAGGGCCTTAAAGGCTATGTAAAGAAGATGACTTTCGCCTGGATGTGCTGATGTCCCATGTGTTTCTGATGCTGGATTCGACCAGGCTGTGCATATAGCCGAAAAGGCGAATTTTGTAATCGTTGTTGCTGGACTTGATTTATCTCAAGAAATCGAAGATCATGACAGGGTTAGTCTTCTGCTACCTGGGAAACAGATGTCCCTTGTCCTGTATGTTGCTTCAGTAAGTAAGAAGCCCATTATTTTGGTCCTCACCGGTGGAGGACCGGTCGATGTATCGTTTGTGAAAGCTGACCCTCGAATCTCTAGCATTCTCTGGGTTGGATATCCTGGCGAAGCTGGTCCAAAAGCCCTAGCAGAAGTCATCTTTGGCGAATACAATCCAGGTGAGCTACGTAGCTAACTTACAACCATTTCTGGTTCGAGGCCTCGAAATGTAACGCCTTGATGTTTGCTATAATGCAGGTGGAAGACTTCCGATGACATGGTACCCTGAATCATTCACTAAGGTTCTGATGAACGACATGAACATGCGGGCAGATCCTTCGCGAGGATATCCAGATAGAACCTACCGTTTCTACAATGGAGATCAAGTGTACAACTTTGGTCATGGCTTGAGCTACACCAACTACAGCTACAGTCTCCTGTCAGCACCAAACAAGCTGACCGTGTTACGATCCTCCTTGACGATTCCTCGAAAGAGAATACTGAGCAGTAGCAGCCGACAAGGCTACGTACTCGTACAAGACATAGCATCGTGCGATTCGCTCAAGTTCTCTGTGGTAGCCTCCGTGACAAATTCCGGTGAGGTGGATGGAAGCCATGTAGTCTTGCTGTTTGCCAGGGTTCCAGAGGTGACGAAAAGGACTCCATTCAGACAACTCATATGGTTCGATCGTGTGCATATTGTCTCCGGTAGCTCGGCCCTTGCAAGCACATTAGCGTAGCAGACGAAGGTGGGAAAAGGGTCATGGCTCTGGGGAACCATGTCTTGATGCTGGGAGATTTGGAACACACTATTGCAGTTGGTCCTCATTAGATCATTGCCACGATGAATGTTTACGATGCTCGGATGAACATGGAGACACGTAAACTTGAATTCGAGCCCCGTGTTCATTGGTAATCTGGTGTGTATATTCACTGGTTTGTAACTGTAACAGGACATGAGGACACTGTAATCTTTCACTCTCTGTCAATAAATGATATAGCACTGGCAACTTATCCCAGAAGACACACCCTCTAAGCAGCCAACTAATCTCACAAGAACACCTAATCGTAATATAACGATCCATAATGTAAATATTAAAAAGTTAAATGAGTATCATGGTGTTTCTTACAATTTGATGGTGCATTTGGAAAGTTTCTTACAATTTGATGGTGCATTTGGAAAGTACCTCATGCTAAAATGTTGTACATGTGCTAAAAGTCCATGTTGTGTTCCAATTAGTACATGTTTCACTTAGATGATATTTCTCGCTAAAACACTGTGTTTATTGATCTCTTTTACAATCCATCGATCCATGTTTCAATTCAAATAATTTAATACAGTTTTTTTCTCGTCCTAGTCCGACCTATAATCTAAATTGACTAAACAACAATTAGAAATTCATCCGACCTGAAATTCGATAAACTCATAACTTCAAACGACTCGATTCAATTATCAATTAGATAAACTCGTATTTCAATAAATTTGCAATTCCACAACACAATTAATCTAACTTATAATCTACTCTTTTGAAGAAGTTATGAGTTTTTGGAGTAGATCTATGTTGACAACTATGAAAAAATTGCTAGCAAGTGTTGAAAAGTTGAGAAACATTGGAAACAGACAAGTAAGTTGCTACAGAAGAAGGTGCTAGAAAATGAATAAATTCTACAACTTTGAGTACGAAGGTGGATTAGGTTGGAAGTTACATTTAATTCATTTTTCTTGTCAAATCTTTGGTAATTATGCCTTTTGGTACCTTACTTATTACTATGTTCATATTGGTATTTCAATAATTTTTTGAACATAGAACTTCTAACATATTAGAGGTAGAGCTGTCAAACGGGCGGGCTGGGCGGGCCACGGGTCGAGTTAGTCGGTTGCGGGTTAGTCGGGTTGTGGGTCTCGGGTTGCGGGTTCGTCGGGTTGCGGGTTCGTCGGGTTGCGGGTTCATCGGGTTGCGGGTTCCCGGTTGCGGGTTCGTCGGGTCGCGGGTTGTCGGGTCGCGGGTTCGTCGGGTCGCGGGTTCGTCGGTCGCGGGTCGGGCGGGTCTCGGGTTACCCACAGGTTAATACTTACTAGTCTCAACTCTCAACTACAATTTGCAAAATTTTATGTAAATTTTTTATGTGATAAATAATTTAAAAATATATTAAATTTTTAATCGCGAGTAGGCTTAACTCTTAAGGATTGTAGCAGTTGTTCATATATTAAAATTAATAATTCATTTTTTAAAATTAAATATACTTATAATAAATGAAATGAAATTGAATATACTTTAACTTTTAAGGTCTAGGGTTTAACATTGGACACATTTATAAATTTAGTCAATTCTTTCAAAAAAGTATCAAATCTAGCGACTTTCTTTTTATGACATTTTTAGACCAAACGTTTTGGTTTTATGTTAGATGACAAATATAGTCAACGTTCTTAAGATTTTTAACACTGTTACTGATGGTGCTAAGTGTTAACAGATTTTTAAATCTTTGTTCAAAATGCATCCCCTCTCTTTCCTCCCCACCGACACCTAACTCTCTTCTCCTCACAGTCGTTGGTGGTTCACTAGAAGTTAGTAGAACTATCCTCCACCGACGAGGCGAAACTCGCCGTGTTCTTCTCTAAGTAGATTCAATAAAGAACGAGATGAAAGACATAACCAATATCTTTGTTGAACGGCAAACCCTCTACAAAGAGATCAAGAATGTCAAAAGAAGTTTGATTATTTTTTTAAATTAAGGATTTATGGGCGGGAGGGACGAGCCAGAGGGGGTTGTTGTGGTGAGAGTGGTGGTGGACAGTGGACTGGTGATGTTGTGCAACCACTAGTTCTCGAGAGAGATGAGTTGAGAGTTTGGAGTTTAGGGTTTAACGCTCTAAGTTTAAGATGTAGCCTGAGGTTTAATCGAAGGAGGAGATAATTTATGGTTTTTGGGTATTTGATATTTACGGCTAAGAGCTTACAAACTAGGGTTATGTATTTAGGAGTTTGAGTTCATGATTTATGGGTTAGGATTTCAAATATAGGGTTCATAAGTTAGAGATAACGATTTAGGAAATTAAAATGTAAATAGTTTAAAATTAAATTTTTGTACTTTTTAGAAATTGAGCAAAACTAATAAATTTCAGATTTAAAAAATAAAAAGTATATAGTTATAAATTAAATAAAAGTACAAACTATATGTCAAATTCTAATTTTTATTTCACCAAAATTTCAAAGTTTTCCACCAAAAAGACAAAACCAAAATTTAATTCATTTCCCCCCAAGCGGCCATCCCCCCCCCCCCCCCCCCCCCCCCCAGCCCTAATTTTGGCAAAACGCCGTCTTCGAGCTCCAACCCTTCACTTCACTTCCGTCGTTCTCAGTTGGCCGCCATCGCCGCCGCCGTCTTGCGACCCATAGCTTGCTCCGACTTCCCTCGTTTCTGACGTGGCCTTCTCCGACCATCTCATCAACTTACCGCCACTGATTCCTTCGCCCCGCCTCTCTCTTTCCGACTCCACCGTCGCTCGCCATTCGTCGTGTATCGTCAATGGGAGAAAGCTCTCAAGCCACTGCCGAAACAAAGGAGCTGCCTCCTTTGATTTTGTGCAACCGAAAACCCTCCAGCCCAAAATTAGCTCTAACCGAAGAATAAAATCACCCTCCAGTTCTAATCTGAACTCTCTGTTCCAGCCTTCTGAGTTCTTCCCTACTACTTTCTATTGCTGCTGCTAGCCTGCTATTGTACTGGTAAGAGGTTTTACTTTTCACCATGCATTGCTTCTAGCCATTGTTTTGGATTATAGCTTTGTTTCACTTCTTGATTTTCAATTATGCCGTTTTCAGAAGGCTGGAACATAAAACTCTTATATGCCCTGCTATTGTACAATTCTAAACCCTTTACTAAGAGGAGCAGATCCAGTCCAACAATTCGAAGATAATATTTCAGAAGTCAGAATATAAGGAACGTCATAAAATATATTGGAATCGTTGAAAAACAAACGAATAGTGGAGAACGCAATATGGTTTCATTACAGTACTGGAGTGGTTAGTCCTGGGAATCCAATTTGATGCAAATTTAAGCATACCAGATCTTCTTTAGAAAGATTATAATAATAATGTCAAATTACTTATGTATATAAAATTGGCATATCACACTCTGTAAATAAGCCTGCTAAATCAACGGCTGCTACTGCTAATACCAAACCAAATGGCTGGTTAAAATACTGATGAGTTATATTCTTTCTTAAACAATTGACAGGGTAGTGGTGGCTAATTGACTAGTTCATGACTCTAGGCTTAGACCTTTAAATTAACTATGATTATCATAATAATTTAGAGGACTGATTCTTTCAATGATTAAAGAACATGGCGATAAACAAGAAACTGCTGATATACCTCTTTTACATCTTCCTCTGTGAGTCTACCATCTTCATTCTTGTCCACCCTGTTACAGAAGGATAAACCCAAAACACACTTTACTGTTAGGAAAGCTCATAAACATCCGTTTTGCATGTGTATTGTTTTTAAATCCAGCTTCTCCGAAACGTAAAGCAATAAGAAAAGGACACGTCAGACAGGACGATTAATTAATTTTGTGTCCTATGTCATCCGCAGATGGCCGACAAGAAATCAAGCCAGAGCAATGTAAAATTCGGTCGGATGCTCGCATTAGTTGAACCATAAATATTTTGCCCCTGTTGCTGCCAGCTTTTCTGGCCATATATATTTTGCTGCCAACTAAAGAACAGAATTATGCATTTGAATGCTACAAAATACTGGCCATATATGCATTTGTGTATATATAAGAATGTGTGGTTTTCACCTTCAATTGTTGAAGCTTCGTTCAAGCTCTGATACTGTTCTAAGAAGTATGGGAGATGGGATGATGTTAAAGTTTAAAAAGTATTGGGATGACTACAATATGGTACTTGCTTTTGGTGCGCTTTTAGATCCTCGTAGGAAGGATGATTTTGTGAAGTATTGTTATGAGAGGTTGGGTGGAGAATACTCTTTGAAGTGGATGGATATTAAAGACCAATTGAATCTGTTTTTTGAGGAGTATGAAAGAATGAGTAATACATTTCCATCTTCTACAACAAACGTCAGTTTGAGCATTCTAGATGATTCGGACACTGCTGTAAGTACATATTGTTAAAATGTGTTATGATTCTATTGTTCATCTATTCAAATAGCTTATTTTTATTGGATTTCTTACTTGTAGGACTTTTACGCTACTACTTCTAATTCGAGACGTTCAGGCAAGTCTGATCTACAAATGTATCTTGAAGATCCTTTGGAGAAACCAATTCCTCTTGATATTTTGTAATGGTGGAAGACTAAAGAAGAGCGTCATCCTCATTTATCTCGAGTGGCAAGGGATATATTTTCTATTCCAATTACTTCAGTTGCATCAGAGTCATCGTTCAGCTTGGGAGGTAGAGTGCTTAACAAATGGAGGACTTGTATTCTTTCTGACACTCTTGAAGCTTTAATGACAACTCGTAATTGGTTGCATGGATATACAATGGGTAAGAATTATACTTACATATTAATGAAAAAATGTATTTGTTCAATAGTTTGGGCCAATCATCATTGTATAGTTGTATAACATTTATCATTTATTTATTGTTTCAGACGAAGATGAAGAAAATGTAGAAGCTAATGGAGAAGACGTGAGCCTTGCATAGCTGCATCCTAGTTTCTGGTTGCTGCAGGATTCATTGTTGTTGAGTGTTGAACAATGCAGAATGAATATTTGTTATTACTCTTTTTCTTTATAATTTTGGTTTGAAGGTTGAAGTATGGATGAGTGGTTTAATGTTAATTAGTATTGTGTTTCTATTTATCAACAGGTTTGAAACTTGACTTTTGGATTACTCTATAAATTATGAATGTTTGGTGTCGAATTATTTTGGAAATAAACTTGGTGAAGTCAGAAGTAGATGAAATATTTTATATTTTGAATAATGACATAATGTTGATATTTGAAGCACTGAATATTATGAATTGTATGACAATCGGGTTATTCGGGCGGGCGGGCGGGTTGCGGGTTAGTCGGGTTGCGGGTTCGTCGGGTTACGGGTTATCGGGTTGCGGTTACGGTTCGTTCATCGGGCTACGGGTTGGATTGTTGACTTTTTGGTCAATCGAGCCACGGGTCGGGCTGGGCTGGGCGGGCTGGGCGGGTTTATTGGGCCGGGTCAGCATTTTGTCAGCTCTAATTAGAGGTGAGTGAAATTGTGAAACCATGTTGGGCTAAATCGACTTATTTGACCCCAGGTGGTTCAATAGACCTAACTTAATAATTTTACAAAATATGATTTAGGATATTCATATTTTATGAAATCTCATTTGGTTCACGATTATTATCTCATTTAGTTCAGGACCAACTCATAAATATGTAAGACACTACCAAGCAAGCACATATATAAGAGAAATATCAGCAACCAGTACACATCTCCAAACTCCCTTAGAAAAATCAGAACGAGGTATTAACATTTTTGGTACCTTAAGTTTGGCACGATTTCATTTTGGTACACAGCGTTTCAAAATTTTCATCTCGGTACCGATCGTTTCAGAAAATCTCCAAAAAGTATTTCCGTCCAATTCCATCCAAAATTTCTGTTAAATGTTGACGTGGCAGCTGAGTCACACATCCTAGTCAGCTAAAATAATAATAAAATAATAATTTCATTACTTTTTAAAATAAAAATTTACTTTTTCATTTACAATAATTATTTAAAAAACTTAAAAAGCAAAAATAATTTATTCCCAATTTATTTTTCCTCTCCACCATTTCTCTCTCTCCCTCCTCCCCCTGTTTTCTCCTTCCTCTGCCTCCCTCCACCATGCTCATCATCGGCCGCATCTTTCTCGGCATTGGCATCGACTTTTGCAATCAGGTATACTAAATTAGGGTTAATTAGTTTCCTAATTTCATTCTTCTTTCTTTCCTTCCTTCCAATTCCGCCAATCAATTAATCAATTTCTTTAGATTGCAGGAAACTCTAATTCCTTAATGGAGCCATTAGCGAGCAAAGACTTGGCAATCAAAGGAAACTCTAATTCCTTAATCTGCCCCTCATTCGCTTCCGATCTATCGAAATCAGAAACAACAACCTATATGGGGATGTCCAGCCTGCCTAATCAATTTAGGAGTGAGAATGAGTTTGCTGATTACCTGGAGCATGGAAACCTTGTTTTTTATGAAAGGAACTCCAGCCGGGCTAAATCAAACCCTCAAAACAACCCCACCGAAACTCAGGCCTTCAAAACAAAAACAGAGGGCAGAAAAACCAAACCAAAGCGGCACATCCCCTCCAAGTGGAAGTCAGCAAAATAAAATCTAACCCAAACCCATAAACTCTTGCTGAGAAATCAAATCGAAACCTAGCATGGAAACCCTATTGAGCTTCTCGATGGCGTCGATTGGATCGATGGAGATGACAACGTTGATTGGATCAACGACGACAGAAGATTGAAGCTGGAGCTTCCAATCGTCGTCGTAGAACTTGTGGACGAGGCAGTGGAGATGACCCTATTCGGGTAAGGGTTTGGAAGGGTCGGTTGGAGGAAGCCTTCGGCCTTTGTCGAAGTGAGGGTGAAGCCCACTCGGAAGTGTTTGGCCATGAGTTGAGATGGAGTTATGAGGTATGAGGAATCAAAAGTGAAGGGAGGAGGGATGGAGGGAGGAAGCAGATCCATGGGACTTGGGAGGAAGGACGGAGAAGATGACGACTGTAGGTGGGGGGAGGCGGAGGAGAGAGAAGAGGGAGACAGCTATATTTTATATAATTTTTTAAATAATTATTGTAAATGAAAAAGTAAATTTTTATTTTAAAAAGTAATGAAATTATTATTTTATTATTATTTTAGCTGACTAGGATGTGTGACTCAGCTGCCACGTCAGCATTTAACAGAAATTTTGGATGGAATTGGACGGAAATACCTTTTGGAGATTTTCTGAAACGATCGGTACCGAGATGAAAATTTTGAAACGATGTGTACCAAAATGAAATCGTGCCAAACTTAAGGTACCAAAAATGTTAATACCTCAAATCAGAACCCCCTAGCCCTTTTACACACAAAAAAACTAGGTCGTAGCCTCGTAGGTTGAATCTCACGCCTATCCTCCTAATCTACCAAACAAATAATCCACCCAACTGACAAAATATACAAAACCCTGTGACAAAACAAACAAAGCCTTAAAACCGAAAGAGTTCCTAAACCTCAACCCGGATGAAAAATTAGTTGCTAGAGCACCAACTAGTTTCGGAAGCCTAAAATCGAGACTTTTCCAACGGCTCGAAACCATCTGCCCACCACTAAGGAAACCCTCCAAATCAGAATTGGAGTTGTCGAAGCTCGCTCTCTAAAAATTCTACTATTTCTTTACCCCAAATGTCCCAAAACACAGTGTGCTTCAAACCTGTACGGAAGATCTCGAACTCACTAACACAGTTCCTACCTGTGCCATATATTACAAGTTTCAAGGGTTTCTAATACAAAATTCCTAAAGTACCAATATGCACACATAGAATAAATAAGGTACCAAAAAGGACAATTACCCACAATTCGCCCATAAAAGCTAACTCACAACCGCAAGAAGCTGTACGAACATTCTTCCACCACTGCCGTCTGGTCTCTTCCCCAATCCTTCATCAGATTGAAGAATTCACATCCATGAGTAACAGTGATCCCAAATACGCATATCATTACCCAGTTCAGCAAGGTATTTGATCATTCAATCTATCCCCTGAAAAATGAAGCAAGTTGTTGTGTTAAGCTTTTTACTCTGTTTTTTTCCTTGTTTGGTTGTACAGGGTACTATCAAGGACCGCCGGTGATGCCGCCGCCGCAGTACGCCGCTGCTCCGCCGCCCAGGAGGCAGGCCGGATTCCTTGAAGGCTGGTGATGATCACTTATTCAATTCAATTGTTCTTATTGCATGAATGAATGAATGAATGAAAGTAAGTATGGCTCTGTTTTTGTTTGATTGTATCAGTCTGGCTGCTTTGTGCTGCTGCTGCCTTGTCGACGAGTGTTGCTGCGATCCATCAATCATCTTCTTCTTTTAATCATCATCATCATCTTCTTCTTCATCAACCCATCATAAGAAATATTGCTTATCATACATAGCAGATGCTAATTTGTATTCCTCTGCCTCTATGGAGTTGCTCTTATGCAATTAGGCTTCTTTGTTCTCTGTGATTTAATGTGTAAATGCAATATTGGAAGCTGGTTTAAGAATAAAGATTGCAAGAGATCTAAGGACTGAAGCCCATTTCCATATCTAATTTAAGAACTAGATCCATGTTGTGTTATAATTATATCATTTTGGTGTTTGGTGAGTTATGTACATTCTCAAGGAGACTAGTAGTATTTGTTAGGCTCCAACTCGAGGTAACGGTTTTTTCAAGTGATGAGGCGAGACCTATAAGATTGGACAAATTTTGGGCGGATCTTAGATAAACATGTATGAATCATCATAGTCTAAGTATTGTAAGACGTATAAAGTAAAGAGAATGAGATAAAAAAAAATATGTTTGATCTCAGAGCGTTGGTCGCTGAGATGCTTGCTTGTATGTTGCATGTTGTCTAATAGCTTAGCAGATAGTTAATAGTTTGAAAGGTGTCTAATTGCCTGGTGGTTGACCGCCCAGATAATAGCATAGGAAGCTGAGAGGAAGTTAGTAGCTCATGAGCTATTCCTTATACGTGTGTGGATTCGACTAGCCCGAGAGAAGAAGGAAATGATACTCTTTTTTGAGGTTGGATCTTAGCTTTTATAGATCATTGGGAAGAATATCCACCGTTAGATACAATCAACGACAAAGATTAGACTATAGAACTCTAACCCTAGTAAAATCTTAAGTTAAGTTCGATTGTAGTTTGACCCCAAATTGCATTAAGCCTCATCAATCGTCTTCATGTCTTTTGTTTTGCTTGTCTATGCAGCGAACGACACTTGCAAGCACTTAGCTAGCAAATGAAGGAGGAAAAAGGGTCATGGCTATCGGAACCATGTCTTGATGCTGGGAAATTAGAAACACACCATTGCAGTTGACGCTCTATACATCATTGTCACGATGAATGTTCCGTAAAGGAAACTCGAATTCGAGCCTCGTGCTCGACTGCTCGTTCATTCGCTGCAGGTTTGTGAGTTGTAATTGGACAATGTAATCTTTCATCCTCTGTCAATAAACGATAGAGACGCTTTGCTTACCATTAATTCTGCAGAGTCCTTTTTTCTGTAATGTCCATGCAAGTGTTCTTACATCGCCGTTGACTTCGGGGCTGCGGATAGCCCGTGAGAAACGTTGACCAAACTTCAAAGGCAGCAATCCAGTAGTAATGTATATAGATACGGCATTGAATCGTTTGAGGCAGTTGTTAGTTTCTGCAGCAGCAGGTTTCTGTTCACAACGATGAACAAGTTGCTAGCTTTAGAAAAGGTGGATTAGGTATTTAGGTTGGAAGCCAATTTAATTCCTTTTGCCTATAAAATCTTCTGGTATTTATCATTTTTGGTACCCTGCTTATTCTTCATGTACTTACTGGTATTTCAGCAATTTGAATACTTTAATTATGCCCATTGTGTTTTTTTTTGGTGATAAAATATCATTATATAATTATCTAGTTCCCATTTTACCAATGCAAGCAAGTTTTTCGTGCAATCCGTTTTTACTGATATAAGAATTTGAATATGCTTTTGTTCTGAGAATCTTTTTGTTAATATTAACATAGTTTGTATTATATAAATAATGATTTTAATTAGAAATATAATAATTTGTTTTTGAAAAATACGTGTTGTGTATAGTAAACACAAACTGTATATAACAGCATCTTTTGAAAAATGATTAGGATCATTCTGTAATGGATTAAAGTTTTAGAACGGGTTGTAACCCACCCTATAGTTCCAGAACGTTTTAACTATTTGAACCTATATAATGTGAACACTGCGCTACAAAAGACCAGACAGGAGAGACAGCTTAATTATGTTTAACATGCACACACCAATGGATTAGAAGACAAGAGCAAAACTTCTAACAAATGTAACACCCTCACTTTGAAATAAAGGAATTTACCAGAATACCCTTACGCAGCGGAAAATTATAAAAGAGCACGAGGGTGTCACGACTTAATAACATAATTTAACGAAATGCCCCCGGCCGGGAACTAGGAAAATAAGTTTAAATAGAACTTTGTAAAACTTTTTAAATAAAACTTGCAATCATAAAAACATAACTTGATAACTGAGCCCTAAACACTTGGGCAAAACGTTACTGAAAACAAGTCTCGAGAATATAAAAAACACATTTGTCTCAAGTCCTAGTCTTACATCATTGTAGACACCACTCCACATACCGAATCAGCTCCTCAAGGCTCAAGCTCGAATACCACTTCTAACAACCTGGTGGGTGGCTCGGGGTCAGTCCTTCGTGCTCAAATCAATAAAGAAACATGGAAGCGGTTCCAAGAATTTGGGACCAACTAACACGTAATTAATACATAACAATAATCCAGAGTATTCCTCATGGAGCTAACCTAGCATATTCCAACTTTACTCATAACATTATTTATGACATAACTAGAGATATTTCCCATGGTACTACATACTTACTATACTAATCATCTCACAAAACTCGTAGACTTGTACTTATGCATCCTGATTCTCAACTGACTAGTGTTCATTGGACTTTACTAAGTAGAACTCATAACTATTAAGTCTTAACTATCACATGAAGAATATTAATAGTAAACTTGATAATATGATAGATTGGTGCTCAACAAGAATGCAATCAATCATAGCGACACAACAAGCATATGACTTGATAAAGCATCACTTATCATAACATGAATACACGTTCTTATCACAACACTGATCATGATCTGAAATGAGGATCATATTTACTGCACTTGACTTGAAGCTGAGAAACATGAACATAACACTTCATGCATCACTTGACTTAACTTATTTCTGATAAGCTTTTACTTTGGGGGCCCAACTCAACTAACTAGCCTTACGCCCCCTGAACTGACACACTGCCCAGAGCACGTATCTGACCGACAGTGGTAACTGATAAGGACTCTCTGGTCCACTGAACTGAGGGGTAAATCTGGCCCAATGGGTCTCTAGCCCAATATCATACTGAGGTCTCTGGCGACCATAACTGAAAACTGGGGTGGGGCGGAGGTCTAGCTAGTGAGTACCATTTATTAATCCACCTATGACTTGTCTATGTGAGGTGTGTGACACTCAAACATTCATACAACTTAATTACAACATGCATACATGATTTATAGAGATTAACTTAGCATCAATCATAGCACAACAAGACACGTATATCAAATCAAACATATGGTCCCGGAAAGATTGGACTTTCCGTAGCAACGACACCTTGTTGTCAAAACCAAGACTTTACGTCTTAATTTCCAGGTAAGTAGGGGAGTCACTTGGACTACTTAAATCCCTCTTACCTTAGGCATCATAACTTTAAAGACCGGATTCAGACAAGCAGAACAGATACCGTAAACCAAACGTGACATAAATTAAAAGGCAACGATAAGATATTACCCCACCTATACTTATCTATGTGAGGCATGACACTCACTCAAGGATACAACCTAATAATAATGACATGAATAATTTATTCATACTTGATAATAATAACATGCCTAATTCATTCATAGAAATTAACTTGGCATAAACCATAGCGTAAAATAAAATAGCAACGACAAGATATTACCCCCTTTAACCAACCCACCTTGATTCAAGCGGGAGAAACTCAATGTAGAGAATCTGGTCTAGGGAGTCGAACGTCTTCGAGAACCTAAATATGAGAGACTCAATTAGATTGAGACCAACTATTGATAGGACCGTCTTGGGCGACGGATTAGGTAAGTTCGAAAAGAATCACTTCTCAATTACTCGAGAAGTGATGGAACAGAACATTAGGAATTGAAACCAAAGCTTACTTGGTCAATAAAGAAATTCATTATTGGACAACCTAAGTTCTCTAACTTTTAAGATTAAGGGAGACAATATTAATCTTTAGATCTTTATCATTAATGTCCACTTTCAATACATAACCACATTAATTATTATTACTAATATAGTCTATTTATCACCAATTTCTAGTTTATAATATTTATAATATGTTTAGTCTATTTATCTAATCCAAATCCTAACTCAATTAAGCTAGAATACTATTTCTAAATCAATTGGTTATCTCTAATCCTAACTCAAATTATTACTTAATACTTCACTTTATTTTCTAAGGACTAACTAAATATATATATATATGTCCAAATTATGATAAAAATTATATTATCTATGTCACTGCCACCATTTTTATCCCAGAATAAATATTCGATTATTGTTCAATATCGATTCTAGAGTTTCCCATCCAATTTTACGATTTAACCCAACTCCGTTAACTGTTTGGATTCAATTTGATTAACTTACAAAGTTAAAGACTGAACTGCTTAACAGGGGAACATTTTTGAACAAGGAATAAGTTTAAGTGACTAATCTGTCACAAGGAGAAAGTCCGAGGGTCAAAATAACAAGAACACAGATTTGGGGGCCAGACTGGCATTTCTGCCGTCGTCTTCCCCAATTCATCCCTCCGCCGCTGTGCCCGACGCCACCGTCTCCCATCTCCACGAACCCTTGCCCGATTTCACAATTAAAAGTGAGGAATTGCTTCGTAGGGTCGGAATTGGGTGTTTGGGGTGGTGGAATTGAACCGACGCGGGTCTCATCGAAACCATGACTGGAGGGGGAAAGGAGTTCGCCTGGGGTGGTGCAATGCTTCGATTCGAAGCCACAATTCGGTTTAAATAGACTAGGGACGTCGATTAACGCCAATAGAATTAGGTTTACCGGTCGAATCACGGTCCCTCAATGATTGAAGTTCAGGTCGTCGGTAGGACCTGCTTTTGTTGAATTACGGGTGTGTGCTCTGTGCTATTCCCGTGGTTTTGTTTCAAAACCATGGGCAGATTGGTTGGTAATGAAAACGACCTCAGCTGATGACCCTTAGCCCCCGTCGAAAGGTTGCCGGGTGCAAGCAGCGGCGGTGGACGGAGAAAGAGGCGGCAGTCGACGCCAACTGAGGAAGGGAGATGATGACGTCATGCTCACGTCATCACTAGCATCCAAAACTATGTCGTTTGAAGAAATGAAAAAACATGGAAAAGGCTTGGGGGAGGGGAATCGAACCCGTGACCTTCGGGTCATCGGTTTGGTTCCTCCACCAGCTGGGCTACGGGTTTAATCATTAATCTAGTTTTTACCCAGCTCACATTTGGTTCGGTCTGTTGGGTTTGATTCCTTTTTCAAAATCGATTTAACCTTTGAACCTCAATTATTTTAATCGTAAATTTACGATTAAATTCCCCTTTAATAAGGATCAATCTTATTATTTAAAAAAAAATTCAATCCCTAAAACTCGGATGTAACACCAAATTTATGTAGCGGTCTTAAAAAGTAACATAATAGACTTCTACCGAAAACACAGTTGTCCAGAAATCACAGACATTCAATCTAGATAAAATTTAGCTGTCATTCAAAACTCCAAAAAAGTACACTAACATAGATAGCAGTTCCAGTATCTTCGAAAACAAAACCAGCATCAGACTGAAAACATCCTAAGCAGTTGTCTGGGCAGCAATCCTCTTCTTGGCCTCCTCAATGATGGTCAGCTTAATACCCTTGCCCTTGGGGAGAGAAACCCATGGCTTGGAACCCTTGCCGATGGTGAACACATTGGACAAACGAGTGGCAAACTCGTGACCAGCAGAGTCCTGGATGTGGACTGTCTCGAAGCTTCCCTTATGCTTCTCCCTGTTCTTCAAGATACCAACACGGCCTCTGTTCCTGCCTCCAGTGACCATCACAACATTCCCAACATCAAACTTGATGAAATCAACAATCTTGGTGGACTCGAGGTCTAGCTTGATGGTGTCGTTGGCCTTGATCAGAGGGTCTGGGTAGCGGATAGTGCGACCATCATAAGTGTTGAGTAAGGGATTCCCTTGGAGCCGAATTGGATGTTCCTAACCTTGCAAAGCTTGAACTGCAAGTGGTCAAATGAGAACACAGTTGAAAAGCAGTTATTAAACACTGCAACAAACATGCAACATACAAATGCACGTAAAAATGAAATTAAAGAACTAACCTTTGCCTCCTCATCACGGACAGAGTGAAGTCTGAACCTACCCTTAGAGTCATACAGCATACGGAAGTTCTCATTGGTCTTGGGAATGGAGACAACATCTAAATGATTCATAAAGTTCGTAAATCAGAGACTGAAGCAAAATAGACAGAGTAGACTCCAAAAAGTTAAAAGCACAATCAACTGAATTCAGTAAACAATTGGCTACAGAGAGCAATCAAGCAATCATTCTAAACGAGTAGAAAAATGAACAGAAATCTACAACAACAAAAAACTTGTAACACCCGTCCCAAACCGACCCGGGTTTACCCGTGGTCGAACCGGTTTGAGTGCTACTCGAAGATACAGCATTTAAATAAAGGAGTAAAACGCAGCGGAAACAGAAACAACTCTCCATTAAAAAGTTCAAAATCAACTGAAGGCCTTCATTACATAAAATCTGAAATCTGAAACCAAATCTCAAAACGATTACAAAATTCCCAACCAAAGGTGTCAACTGAAATCTAAAATTAAAACAGTGGTCACTCCACAATAGCTTCCTAATCTTCACTTCACAACTCCAACCTGCAACTCCTCCGAACTCAACCGAACACCTGAAAAGAGAAACTGGGGGGATCAGCTTCCTAATGAAACTGAGCGAACCCACTGGGTTTAACTATGCGCCGAACCTAGCCTAAGAGCGATCCCAACTCCGCACACAAACAACAATGGAATCTGACACAGCCATCCTCATTTTAATTCCTAACATGATACTAGGTGATCACATAAGCTCAAATCTCAATTAACATCCACAAGAGTTTAACATGCATAAGCTCAACATTACACCGCATCCAACTCCCTATTATGCAACAGAGAAAACCACATGCACAAACATAACCAAAATCATGTAACCACTCGTCCCCCAATTCAATCAATACTCATACATTCACCTTCACACGCATACATTTACTCTCCATTTCTCCTTCATATTTTCTAGGTGATCACACAGGTGCACTACTCAGTCCATTGCCCACCACTAACAGTCTCAACAATGTAACCCAAGTCATCCATTCACAAGTACACGATATAGCCAACTCATGTAGCGCACAGTTCAACATTACATCACAATACAACTCACTATCACTAACAACACTTCCACTCACACATCAACCACAACACCCACACCTTAACCACAACACCCACATTACCCAAATTCACACTTATCATCATCATCAATCCTAGACCATTCAACTCCTATCTCACATCTCATCACAACAACATAATTCACAACACAACACTAGGCACTTCACTAACACCTCCAATACACATACCATACACGAATCACACATGCATCTTATTCCACACACACTCACAAACACGCATACACCACCGCACATAACCAAGCATTCTCATCACTAACACATACCACACATTCATTGATCTAGGTGAGTTCATTAGGCGCCATAAGGAGTTATTCCCCCGCTACCCCGCCGGCCTCGTGCTCCCCTACCGCATGGGGAACACGTCACATATCCACACATTCCACAATTCCACAATTCCACTCCCCGTCGGGAGACTAATCTACCAGTCCGTCGGTAGGCCCTAACCACCAGTCGTCGGTGGGTGAAACACATTTGGGGTAACGTTGGCTCCTTCTAGTTCTATCATTTAAATTCCATTTACCCAATTCCATTTGATTAATTCCACTTTACAAACCCACTTCCCAATTCCACTTTACAAATCCACTACACAAATTACACATCACAATGCCACATCACAATACCACAACACAAACCCACATCACAAATCCACACCATGATTCCACCACACAATTCCACGTTCTAGTTCCAAACACCAATTCTATGTTCCAATTCTAGGACATAATTCTAGTCTAACCACAACCGGCAATAATAGATACAATCATAGAATTCATCTCATCCAACCCCATCTCATCTCACATTTCTAGATCAAATACATTAGTATCATCTTATATCCCAATCCCCACATCACACATAGATCAGCACAATCATCATACGTCAATCACAAGACAGTTATTCAGTTTTACTCTCATAGGTTCATGCAAGACCTAATTCTGTTCTAAGTCTATTAAACTCCGCACTCCCATTTCTAGCCACCTAGTCAACTATACACTCACACAAGTCAATCATACAATCACACCAGTCACCCAACACCACATAACAGTAACAATCACGACAGCATCAATTTACCATTTCAACTCTCCTATTGAGCATTACTAGATTAAACCACATAATCTATCTAGTTTACATAATTCATCTAACACGATTCCTAGCCACAATTCGACCAATTCTGACATCCTCATTCTTCTCTACCATTTACCAATCCACATTCAAGACTCCAACCTTACTACGATAACCAAAAGACACACTATCAATCACCATCACACACAGCATCAATTTCATTCAAATCAAATCATACGACCCCAGTTCAACTAGTTCATGCAATCACACCACCCAATTCCATTACTCAATTCCATTTACCAATTCCCTTAACCAATTCCATAAGTCAATTCCACGTACCGATTCTATTGTCCAATTCCATACCTACATTCCCTACCGATTCCAGTAGCCAGTTCTAAGTCATAGTCTACCACCCTAAACACATTAACAACCACCTTCACACGCATCATCAATTCTACCTAAAAGGCACGTTGCATAATTCATACATCAACACCTAGCATCATCTCAATCCCAACATCATGTAAACCCACACAATCCAAATCATTCAATAATCCCACATCACACATAACCACACATCACAAGACATTCAACGCCTCCCACGGCACAAACAGTTTAAGGGTAAACGGCTAGCTCACCGGCCACCCCCACCTGCAAGTACAGGGGAAGCCATGTCATGAGTCGTAGGGTTACCCTCCTGTCCGTCCTTCATTGGATGACCACACATTGGTGGAGCCATCCACCTGTTCATCAATTAAGGGCGACCCCACATTGGCAGGACCACCCTCCTGCAACCACAGACTGACAATAGCATAATATACACAATTCTCATGTTCACAGACCCGTCCCTCCTATCACTCTTTACTAGTTCCGATCAATTTATCATCCATGTTAATCAATTTCTCCAATAAAACTCATCACAAACAGCCATCAATCATCAACCAATCCATCAATTAACAAATATCCAACAATCATCAAAACAGCATATTTCACAGAACAATCAATTGCAGAACAATTTTTCCCTTTTACTCTCTTTCAATTTCATGCAAGGCCCTACATTTTTCTAAGTCTGAATTGTAACTCCTCACACCGACAAGACTACCTATCATACGCTAAACCCTCACCTGACAAGAAGACGAGGCTCTAAACTCTTCAAGAAACCCGAACAACCAAACTCTCAGACACCAAAAACGTAGCTATCCTCCTCTTCACCGACAGCAGCTTACTCCGAAATATCCAGAACTTCTGGGTGCAATCTCTTCCTCTCATCACAACGAACTCATAGCAAGAAACGGATCGCCAATCGGATCTCTACAACTCTCAGAATCGAGGTTTGAAGTTTTGGAGATTTCTGGCTGAGACACAAAAACGTAGCTCTTCCTTCTTCCAGGGACAGCAGCCTGCTCCGACCCAGCCAGAACCACGACTAGAGATCTCTTCCTCTCACCGCCACGAACATGTAGCAAGAAACGGATTGTCAATCGGAGCTCTACAACTCCCGGAATCAAGGATTGACCCAAAATGGGTTTTTGGTTCTTCAAACACGGGTTTGGGGGAAGATGGAGAAAATGAAAAAGTGAAGAAACTCCTAAAATCCGAATTTTAACACTCAATGCATGAAACACGGCCCACGTATCATCAAATGCACCCCAAGGTGTTTTAACTCGACCCAACTCAAATTCGAACGTCCCGAACTTCGATGGGACCTCAAGAACATTGTTTCCAATGTCTAAACCATCCAAACTCGAGTTCCAATCCGTTTGGTTGGGCGGGGATGTTACAAGTCTCCACAACTTCAAGAGATTTCGTCCCCGAAATCACAACCCAACTCACTCTAGCAACGCAACCACAAATCACAGCAACAAATGCAGCAGCAACATAGGGATCACATTACCTCCCGAAACTTCCTTTTAACGGCTCTAACAACACCACCTTCTAAGGGCACTACTCCCAACACTACTTCGAACTTTTACCTAACAGACACGCACAACCGAACCTCGACGGCACTACTCACCACAAGAACACAACCAAAACCAACCACACAACTCACACGAGAGCACAAGCACAACATAAGCAAGCAAGAAAACTCTCAGCTAACACCTCCGACCAGAACTTCACACTCCTCGAACACTCCACTTAACTCAACAAAATTCTACAAGGGCTCTACTCTTCCAACCAACCTCCTAGTCTACCACCACTTCCACTCCCAACTACTCTGACACCCTCTTCACTACAGGAGGACACAAAACGTTTCAGTTGATCAATTTTCATAAATCACATTGCATTTCAAATCACTCTCCTTTCAAGCTCAAAACACTTTCCTTTCAAAACTTCCCACCCATTTCAAAACACTTTGAAAATCCCTGAAAAGTCGGTCCTGTGCTGATGCTCCATCCTTTCCCCATATGAGGTTAATTACTCCTCTAGAAGAAGAGACGAATCACCAACACAGCAGCAACTAACCAGGCTCTGATACCACTTGTAACACCCGTCCCAAACCGACCCGGGTTTACCCGTGGTCGAACCGGTTTGAGTGCTACTCGAAGATACAGCATTTAAATAAAGGAGTAAAACGCAGCGGAAACAGAAACAACTCTCCATTAAAAAGTTCAAAATCAACTGAAGGCCTTCATTACATAAAATCTGAAATCTGAAACCAAATCTCAAAACGATTACAAAATTCCCAACCAAAGGTGTCAATGAAATCTAAAATTAAAACAGTGGTCACTCCACAATAGCTTCCTAATCTTCACTTCACAACTCCAACCTGCAACTCCTCCGAACTCAATTCGAACACCTGAAAAGAGAAACTGGGGGGGATCAGCTTCCTAATGAAACTGAGCGAACCCACTGGGTTTAACTATGCGCCGAACCTAGCCTAAGAGCGATCCCAACTCCGCACACAAACAACAATGGAATCTGACACAACCATCCTCATTTTAATTCCTAACATGATACTAGGTGATCACATAAGCTCAAATCTCAATTAACATCCACAAGAGTTTAACATGCATAAGCTCAACATTACACCGCATCCAACTCCCTATTATGCAACAGAGAAAACCACATGCACAAACATAACCAAAATCATGTAACCACTCGTCCCCCAATTCAATCAATACTCATACATTCACCTTCACACGCATACATTTACTCTCCATTTCTCCTTCATATTTTCTAGGTGATCACACAGGTGCACTACTCAGTCCATTGCCCACCACTAACAGACTCAACAATGTAACCCAAGTCATCCATTCACAAGTACACGATATAGCCAACTCATGTAGCGCACAGTTCAACATTACATCACAATACAACTCACTATCACTAACAACACTTCCACTCACACATCAACCACAACACCCACACCTTAACCACAACACCCACATTACCCAAATTCACACTTATCATCATCATCAATCCTAGACCATTCAACTACTATCTCACATCTCATCACAACAACATAATTCACAACACAACACTAGGCACTTCACTAACACCTCCAATACACATACCATACACGAATCACACATGCATCTTATTCCACACACACTCACAAACACGCATACACCACCACACATAACCAAGCATTCTCATCACTAACACATACCACACATTCATTGATCTAGGTGAGTTCATTAGGCGCCATAAGGAGTTATTCCCCCGCTACCCCGCCGGCCTCGTGCTCCCCTACCGCATGGGGAACACGTCACATATCCACAATTCCATAATTCCACAATTCCACAATTCCACTCCCCGTCGGGAGACTAATCTACCAGTCCGTCGGTAGGCCCTAACCACCAGTCCGTCGGTGGGTGAAACACATTTGGGGTAACGTTGGCTCCTTCCAGTTCTATCATTTAAATTCCATTTACCCAATTCCATTTGATTAATTCCACTTTACAAACTCACTTCCCAATTCCACTTTACAAATCCACTACACAAATTCCACATCACAATGCCACATCACAATACCACAACACAAACCCACATCACAAATCCACACCATGATTCCACCACAATTCCACGTTCTAGTTCCAAACACCAATTCTATGTTCCAATTCTAGGACATAATTCTAGTCTAACCACAACCGGCAATAATAGATACAATCATAGAATTCATCTCATCCAACCCCATCTCATCTCACATTTCTAGATCAAATACATTAGCTATCATCTTATATCCCAATCCTCACATCACACATAGATCAGCACAATCATCATACGTCAATCACAAGACAGTTATTCAGTTTTACTCTCATAGGTTCATGCAAGACCTAATTCTGTTCTAAGTCTATTAAACTCCGCACTCCCATTTCTAGCCACCTAGTCAACTATACACTCACACAAGTCAACCATACAATCACACCAGTCACCCAACACCACATAACAGTAACAATCACGACAGCATCAATTTACCATTTCAACTCTCCTATTGAGCATCACTAGATTAAACCACATAATCTATCTAGTTTACATAATTCATCTAACACGATTCCTAGCCACAATTCGACCAATTCTGAACATCCTCATTCTTCTCTACCATTTACCAATCCACATTCAAGACTCCAACCTTACTACGATAACCAAAAGACACACTATCAATCACCATCACACACAGCATCAATTTCATTCGAATCAATCATACGACCCCAGTTCAACTAGTTCATGCAATCACACCACCATCCATATCATTCCATTTACCAATTCCCTTAACCAATTCCATAAGTCAATTCCACGTACCGATTCTATTGTCCAATTCCATACCTACATTCCCTACCATTCCAGTAGCCAGTTCTAAGTCATAGTCTACCACCCTAAACACATTAACAACCACCTTCACACGCATCATCAATTCTACCTAAAAGGCACGTTGCATAATTCATACATCAACACCTAGCATCATCTCAATCCCAACATCATGTAAACTCACACAATCCAAATCATTCAATAATCCCACATCACACATAACCACACATCACAAGACATTCAACGCCTCCCACGGCACAAACAGTTTAAGGGTAAACGGCTAGCTCACCGGCCACCCCCACCTGCAAGTACAGGGGAAGCCATGTCATGAGTCGTAGGGTTACCCTCCTGTCCGTCCTTCATTGGATGACCACACATTGGTGGAGCCATCCACCTGTTCATCAATTAAGGGCGACCCCACATTGGCAGGACCACCCTCCTACAACCACAGACTGACAATAGCATAATATACACAATTCTCATGTTCACAGACCCGTCCCTCCTATCACTCTTTACTAGTTCCGATCAATTTATCATCCATGTTAATCAATTTCTCCAATAAAACTCATCACAAACAGCCATCAATCATCAACCAATCCATCAATTAACAAATATCCAACAATCATCAAAACAGCATATTTCACAGAACAATCAATTGCAGAACAATTTTCCCCTTTTACTCTCTTTCAATTTCATGCAAGGCCCTACATTTTTCTAAGTCTGAATTGTAACTCCTCACACCGACAAGACTACCTATCGTACGCTAAACCCTCACCTGACAAGAAGACGAGGCTCTAAACTCTTCAAGAAACCCGAACAACCAAACTCTCAGACACCAAAAACGTAGCTATCCTCCTCTTCACCGACAGCAGCTTACTCCGAAATATCCAGAACTTCTGAGTGCGATCTCTTCCTCTCATCACAACGAACTCATAGCAAGAAACGGATCGCCAATCGGATCTCTACAACTCTCAGAATCGAGGTTTGAAGTTTTGGAGATTTCTGGCTGAGACACAAAAACGTAGCTCTTCTTCTTCCACGGACAGCAGCCTGCTCTGACCCAGCCAAAACCACGACTGGAGATCTCTTCCTCTCACCGCCACGAACTGTGTAGCAAGAAACGGATCGTCAATCGGAGCTCTACAACTCCCGGAATCAAGGATTGACCCAAAATGGGTTTTTGGTTCTTCAAACACGGGTTTGGGGGAAGATGGAGAAAATGAAAAAGTGAAAAACTCCTAAAATCCGAATTTTAACACTCAATGCATGAAACACGGTCCACGTATCATCAAATGCACCCCCAAGGTGTTTTAACTCGACCCAACTCAAATTCGAACGTCCCGAACTTCGATGGGACCTAAAGAACATTGTTTCCAATGTCTAAACCATCCAAACTCGAGTTCCAATCCGTTTGGTTGGGCGGGGATGTTACAAAACTGAATTAAGCAAATGACATCTACAGATAGCAATAAGGCCATTGAACAGGACTCAAAACATGCAACCCTAGATACGGAAAATGAAGAACCCCAACCCAACCAACAAAACAAATTCAATCTGAAACTACAAAATAATACTGATCCTTATAGCACTATTATTCAAGATAAAATTCACTACCAATACAAATCTAGTAAAGGGTTCCAAAATCCAAACTCTCTAATCGAAACCCCAAGAGAAAAAAATGATAGCTTACCCATAAACCCAGCTGAGAAGGTCTTATCAGTCCTGACCTTGTTATCAACCATCACATGACGCTGCATCAAAATGGACTGAACCTCACGGTAGGTCAAAGCATACTTCAACCTGTTCCGCAGAATAAGAACCAAGGGAAGGCACTCCCTAGATTTGTGTGGTCCAAACGAAGGCTTGGGAGCCTGGAGTCGATAACAGATGAAGAACCATGAATCAAAACCCTAGCAACGAACATAATGAATATCGAAAAGAAATCGAACAAAAAACATACAAATGCGCCACCGAGCTTGTCGAGCATCCAATGCTTGGGGGCATTGAGCCTCTTCAAGTGCTTCTTCAAACCTCTCGCCTGTTTGATAATCAGAAAGAACTCAATATTCCATTGATACAGCAGATTAAGAGATCGAATTGAAGGATACGGGGATGAAGAAGAATGATTACCATGATTGCAGCCGAATTCTAGAACTGCGACTCCTGCCGATCGAGAGAGTCTGGTTTTTATGGCCGCCTCAAAACCCTAGAGTAGTGCTTTTATATGGGTTTTGAGTTATCAGGCGTGTGTGTCTGCATTTTAAGTTATATAAGCTTCAAAAGTTTGCAAAAGAGGCTATTGTGGTACCAATATGTATATCTGGATTTAATAAGGTACCAAAATGGATAATTGCCACAAAATCATCCACAAAAGCACGTTCCATATCTATTAACCTCTTACTCGCACTAGGGTTTGATCCAAATATGTGGAGTCCGATTAACCGTCTCTTGTCTCCAGTGCTTCCAGGTCCACAAAGTGAAGTTGCAGATCAGCTGGAATGGACGTCGACCCAAGTACTAGCTAGCGATGGTACTCCCTTCAGGGCTCCGGGCCAGTCACCAAGCCCTTGTTCGAAGTAGGGACAGTGGCTGCAAAAACGGGAGGACTGAACAACATATATATGGGGCAGCCCTCTATCCATATCGGCGTTACCAAGATTGATAAATGATGATAGTAATGGTAAACTTACAGGGCAGGTGACAGACGAGGAAATTAAAAGCGTTGTTTTCTCATTTGAGGCTGCCCAATCACCCGGACCAGATGGCTATAACGGTCACTTTTACCGTAAGTATTGGAATATTATAGGGGAACAAATTGGATCAGAGATTAAGAACTTTTTCGAGGGAGCTATCATGGCAGAAGGGTGGAAAGATACTCATATTGTCCTTATTCCGAAGACACGAAACCCAACAAGAATCACAGAATTTCGACCTATCAGTTGCTGCAACTTCCGATACAAAATTATAACAAAAATTCTTTCGAACCGCCTGAAAGTCTGGCTCCCATCCATGATCTCGAAAAACCAAGCTGCTTTTACAGGAGGAAGATGCATTCAAGACAATATTATTATTGTACACGAGGTTCTCCACAAGTTTAAAATTCGAACAAAAGGAAGAAGGAAAGATATGTGCATTAAGCTGGACATGAGGAAAGCTTATGATCTGGTAGACTGGGATAGTCTTATCCTCATTCTCAAGACATATGGGTTTAATGATAGATGGTGTTCTTGGATAGAGAGCTGCATTCGGACGGTACGATTTGATATACTTCTAAATGGGAAATCAACAGGTTCTTTCAAACCTAGCAGAGGACTTCGTCAGGGTGATCCCCTATCTCCATTCCTTTTCATTCTTATGTCTAATGCACTTACGACCTTGATTGAGAGAGGGATCAAGAGAAATATCACAAATGGAATCAAGTTGTCCATAAATGGTCCTCTCCTTTCTCATTGCCTATTTGCATATGACACGATCATCTTTGGTAAAGCCACGGAAGAGGAGGCAACCAATATCATTCAGATAATTCGGGAGTATGGGAGTCTTACAGGACAAGAAGTCAACAATGACAAATCTGCTATCTATTTTAGTGCAAATGTGACCATTCAAGAAAAAAGGAACATCATTACGGCCATTGGCTTCAATGAGCTTAACTCGAACCCAACGTATTTGGGAGTCCCAACAGAATGGGGACGATCTAAAAAAGAAACGTTCTCCTTTCTTTTGGATAGGATGAGGGATAGAGCGCAATCTTGGAAGAGTCGGATTCTCTCTCACGCAGGGAAAGAAGTCTCATTAAAGTCGGTCAACCAAGCTATTCCAAGCTACATCATGAGCCTCTTCGCTCTCTCAAAAGGAATGCTAAATAGGATGAATTCAATCCTTCGACAATTTTTCTGGTCAGGATCAATGGAGAAAAGAGCTATCCACTGGGTTGGTGCAGACGTGTTGTGCGAGGCGAAATCTCAAGGAGGACTTGGGTTTAGGGATTTCTATCATTTTAACCTTGCTCTCCTTGCGAAGTAGGCGTGGAGGTTCTGGCCAACCAGGATGCCTTGTGGGCTAGACTACTTAAGAGCTTGTATTTCCGTAATTCGGACTACATGTCAGCTAAAAAACATGCCCGCCCATCTTGGATCTGGGCGAGTCTTATGGAGGCGAGAAAGGTTGTAGAGATGGGGGCCTTCAAAGCCGTAGGAAATGGAGAATCGATCTCTCTCCCAAAGGATCGTGGATTCCCCAACTGCCACATATGATAATTAATAGAGATACGGGGCCATTTGATTATGCAGTTGACTAGATTAAGGAAAACACCAGAGAATGGGATAGAAATATTATTTCTCAGTATTGCACCCAGTATCAAACAGAGCTGATCTGTCAGATTCTGATTGGACCAGTGGGTATGAAAGACGAATGGATGTGGAAATTCGATAGTAAAGGAGCCTTTTCTGTTAAAACAGCTTATCATGTGGGAAGGAACTTCCTCTCCCCCACACCACATCCAAGGCCAACAGAGATTGAGGAAAAAAGATGGAGAGGGATTTGGGAAATAAAGGTCCCACCAAAAATTAACTTCTTCATATGGAGATGTTGTGTGAATGCTTTAGCAACGAACGCGAACCTCCACCATAGACAGTGCGCTCCATCACCATTCTGCAATATCTGTGACCGGGAAGAGGAATCGCTTGCCCATTGTCTGTTTGGTTGTCCAAATGTTGCGGGTATATGGGTAAAGTGCCTGCCTCACATTAGGACCCCGCCGTCTCACGTCCATTTCCGCGATTGGATTGTTGGATTGCAGAACACGATGAGTGACCCTTCCCTCAAAGTAAAAGTGGCAGCCGTTTGCTGGAATGTATGGAAAGCTAGAAATGAGAAATGTTTCAGAGGAGTCTATCCGACGAGAGAACATATTCATTCCTTATTCACGGCAGATCTTAATGATTGGACCACTATGATAGTCTCGACTCCTCATCTTAACTCCAGCCCCCACCCCTCATCAATTGTTATCCCACCGCCAAATTATGTGTCTTTAACGATACACTGCGATGGATCATTTTTACATGATTCACAGAAGGCGGCTTACGGAGTAGTTATGTCTAACTCTGCCGGGAAAATCATTGATGGGACAGCTGGGACTTTCTACTGCAACACTCCTATTGTATCTGAAGCAAGAGCTATTTTGGAAGCTACAAAGCTTGCGAGCACTGTCAGCACCAGGCAAGAGATTGTGATTTTTTCTGATTGCCAATAACTAATCTTATCCATCAACGGCCCAAAGCACTGATGGCCCTGGGAATGCTTAGGTTACATTGGTAGAATTTTAGATCTCTCGGCCAATTTGAACAATGTAACATATCTTTTCACGCCTAGAAAGATGAATGTTAAGGCGGATTGGGTAGCTCGTAATGCCAGACTCGGCCTCCTTAATGGAGATTGGGTCTCGTCTTTGTAACACTTTTTCAGATATAATAAAATTGCGGTTTCACCTTTGTCAAAAAAACCTCTTACTCTATTTTTTTATGGTTGGGTTGTTATGTACAGGTACTATCAAGGACCGCCGGTGGCGCCGCCGCCGCAGTACACCGCTGCACCGCCGCCGAGGGAGAAGGTCGGATTCCTTGAAGGCTGGTATGAATGAAATACTAGAAGTTGGTGTAGTAATAAAGATTGCAAGAGATCTAATGCATTACCATATCTGATGTTCTGTTATAATTTTAACATTTTGATGTTTTGGAAGATCAGCCGATACAATCTTAACAAAGCGATGATCAAACATTCCAACCAGCCAAAATCTAAGTTTTTTCTGCTCATATCATTACTAGGACAACAATGTGGCACACTTACAAGGAAAGAATCCAGTTTCCAGGAACACAACCACGTTGGGCTGACCGAGCCACACAGTTAGCTTCAGTGTTGAGTCTACGAGAAATGAAACTGACTTTAACATCCGGTCAATTTTAGTGTTGAGCCTCCGAGAAACTTGTAATATTGACTCGAGATTAAGGTTAGAGTGCCACATATCTGATCCCTACTAAAATTGATCTCTACAATTTTTCGCTGTGAGTGTTCGCACTAAGCGGTAAACGACTGACACGAGATATATTTTATTTTCATAGAAAAAATTAAACTACTACCGACTTCATAATTAAGAGATAAGATGGATAACCAACAATATCACACATAATAGTTGAATCGATCTTCACGAATGATTGATAACTCAATGGTGCGCATTGGGGGTGGGCTTTCGAATGCCTAGCTGCTGGACTTTTCTGGTTCCTAGGCTGCGGCCCAGATAACTGGGCCAGGCCCATCAGTTTACACAATCCTCCAAATTCCAGGTTCGTTAAAGGGAAAAAAGGAAAATTGGAATATTGTGTCACTGTCATCAACACATGAATACAAGCGAGTAAAGTCAACAGATTTATTCAAGCTGAAAACTAATCTTAAATCATACTTTAGAATTCAATACTTAACAGCTCGTCATCGATTCGTAAATCCCTCGTCTAAATCGGATTGACTTCCTTCAACCACTGATTAATGGTGTCATCACTTAGCAGACTGCACATCAAACTTCCTTCAGTTCATCAATGTCGCTCCATACCCACATTTCCCATCTCCGCTTCATCTTCTTCTTCTCCACACTGCTCCTTTCACACTCAAGCTCAATTCTTGAGTACCCATGTAAGCCACCACACTACAACCATTACCAATTATGCAACAAAACCCTCTCCACAGCTTCCAGAGCTCACTCCCTAATCTCCCACCAAACCCTCCATGAAAAAACCCAGCAGCTCTCCGACAACGCCACGGGCATCCCGACTTACCAATGGTGGTCGGAGTCCCTCCACGGAATCGCCACCAACGGCCCTGGATCAAGTTCCAGAGATCAATCTCCGTCGCCATCCAGTTCCCTCAGGTGATCCTCTCCGCCGCCGCCTTCAACAGGTCGCTCTGGTTCCTCATCGGAGCCGCGGTGGCGGTGGAGGCTAGGGCGATGCACAATGTGGGGCAGGCCGGGTTGATGTTCTGGGCGCCTAACGTGAATGTATTTAGGGATCCAAGGTGGGGGAGAGGGCAGGAGACTGTTGGAGAGGATCCTTTGGTGGGTTCTGCTTATGTTGTTCAGTATGTTAAGGGCTTGCAAGGTGGGGGAAATGGTGGAAGAAGGAGAAGAGTTGGGTTTGGAGAGGTTAGGATTTTGGAGGAGGAGGAAGATGATGATGGTGAGCTTATGCTGTCTGCTTGTTGTAAGCATACAATTGCTTATGACTTGGAAGATTGGGGGAACTTCAGTAGGTATTCATTCAATGTTGTGGTAAGCTTTCCTATTAAGAACTTGTTTAATTTAGAATTTGAGTAGGTTTCGAATTCGAGATTGGACATGTGAGACTAATGGTTCATTGTCTAATAATGTTGAAAGTGTAGTAATACTATACACTAAAACCTGTGAAGAACTGTTTCTAGTATGGGGTTTAACTGGTCAGATCACTCTCAATATGTATGATTTTCAGACCACATAGTGGTTGCATTGAACTTGTGTTTCATTAATGATTAGTGGATTGAATTAGAGATTGAGTAGGTTTATGAATTTGAAATTTAACATGTGAGACTAATGCATCATGGTCGAATGTTGAAAGTGGAACAGAACTATACTAAAACCTGCTAAAAACTGTTTCTGATGCAGTCATTAACTGGTCCAGTCGCTTGCTATGGTATGATTTTCGAGCACATAGTAGTTGGATTGAACTTGTGTTTCATTTGTTGGTCATTTCAAAGAAACTTGTTTAATGTAGTTCAAGTGAGGGGTTTACATATTCGAGATGGAATAGTTGAGACTAATGTTAAACCATTAAAACAGCTATACTAGAACCATTGTAAGTTGTTATTGAACTGTCAAGACTAAATTTTTGGCATGAGGTTGAACTGGTTCAATCGCTCTGTGTGGCATGATTTCTGATGTAGTAAAGTGTACAGGCACCACAAAGTAGTTGCACAGAACTCGTAGCGAGATAACCCTGACTAGCTTATCAACTTCAATGAGTTATTGAATATGCTTGCCTATATTTCAGGATTTCTTAGTGTCTGAAACATGATTGTTTATGGTGAAATAGGTGACAGAGCAGGACATGGAGGACACGTTCATGCCTCTGTTTCGAGGCTGTGTACACGAAGGTAAAGCAACCTGCTTGATGTGTTCGTATAACCAAGTCAATGGTGTGCCTGCTTGCGCAAGAAAGGATCTCCTCGAGAAAGCCAGGCGAGAATGGGACATGAAAGGGTAAACTTTATACTTTAATGCATAATGGACATCTACAATCAAGTGGCCTAACATCTTTAATTTTAGGTACATTGTCTCGGACTGCAACGCTGTTGCAACGATCTCCGAGTATCAAAACTACACGAAAACCATCGAGGAAGCAGTTGCAATTTCTCTTAAAGCCGGTATGAGTTTCCTTAAAGTCGGTATGAGTATTGAGCTTCAGTGATAAGGATGGTATAGTTTGTTCGCAGGAATGGATATAAATTGCGGATCATCTGTGGCGTTGCATGCTGAATCTGCTATTGCTCAGGGAAGACTGCATGAGGCGGACATAGAATGAGCTCTTTTCAACCTTTTCTCAATTCAGATTCATCTTGGGTTGTATGATGGAGACCCCAGACAAGGGAAATTTGGAAAGCTCGGTCCTAAGAATGTCTGTACCAAAGAGCACAGGATGTTGGCCTTGGAAGCTACCAGGCAGGGAATTGTCCTCCTTAAAAATGACAAGAATTTCCTGCCATTGATCAGTGGAGATGTCTCTTCACTTGCAGTTATCGGCCCATTGGCAAACAATGGAACCAATATCGGTGGAGATTATACCGGTAACTGATCCAGTTCAATTCTAGCAGCATTACACTTATTATCCATCTTACAATTTTCATTGATCTAATTCATAGGATATTCGTGCAAACCTCAAAGCCTTTACGAGGGCCTAAAGGCTATGTAAAGAAGATGACTTTCACCGCTGGATGTGCTGATGTCCCATGTGTTTCTGATGCTGGATTCGACCAGGCTGTGCATATAGCCGAGAAGGCGAATTTTGTAATCGTTGTTGCTGGACTTGATTTATCTCAAGAAACTGAAGATCATGACAGGGTTAGTCTTCTACTACCTGGGAAACAGATGTCCCTTGTCCTGTTTGTTGCTTCAGTAAGTAAGAAGCCCATTATTTTGGTCCTCACCGGTGGAGGACCGATCGATGTATCGTTTGCGAAAGCTGACCTTCGAATCTCTAGCATTCTCTGGGTTGGATATCCTGGAGAAGCCGGTCCAAAAGCTCTAGCAGAAGTCATCTTTGGCGAATACAATCCAGGTGAGCTAAGTAGCTAACTTACAACCATTTCTGGTTCGAGTCCCCGAAATGTAATGCCTTGATGTTTGCTATGATACAGGTGGAAGACTTCCGATGACATGGTACCCTGAATCATTCACTAAGGTTCCGATGAACGACATGAACATGCGGGCAGATCCTTCGCGAGGATATCCAGGTAGAACCTACCGTTTCTACAATGGAGATCAAGTGTACAGCTTTGGTCATGGCTTGAGCTACACCAACTACAGCTACAGTCTCTTGTCAGCACCAAACAAGCTGACCGTGTTACGATCCTCCTTGACGATTCCTCGAAAGAGAATACTGAGCAGCAGCAGCCGACAAGGCTACGTACTCGTACAAGACATAGCATTGTGCGATTCGCTCAAGTTCTACGTGGTAGCCTCCGTGACAAATTCCGGTGAGGTGGATGGAAGCCATGTAGTCTTGCTGTTTTCCAGGGTTCCAGAGGTGACGAAAGGAACTCCATTGAGACAACTTGTGGGGTTCGACCGTGTGCATACTGTTTCCGGTAGCTCGGCCGAAACGAGCATCTTGGTCGACCCTTGCAAGCACCTCAGCGTAGCAAAAGAAGGTGGGAAAAGGGTCATGGCTCTGGGGAACCATGTCTTGATGCTGGGAGATTTGGAACACATTATTGCAGTTGGTCCTCATTAGATCATTGCCATGATGAATGTTTACGATGCTCGGATGAACATGGAGTCGTGTAAACTCGAATTCGAGCCCCGTGTCATTGGTAATCGGGTGTGTATATTCACTGGTTTGTAACTGTAACAGGACATGAGGACTATGTAATCTTTCACTCTCTGTCAATAAATGATATAGCACTGGCAACTTATCCCAGAAGAACACCCTCTAAGCACTCTCCAACCCTTTTTTTTAATAACCACTACAAAAAAGGAGTATTTAGCGTCGGTCGGCACGAAAGTATTTAGCGTCGGTTGGACAAACGACCGACGCTAAAACGTTGACTCGCGTTTGACCGACATTTAGCGTCGGTCGCCGGTCGACCGACGCTAAATGTCCGACGCCAAATCTGGTTTACGGTTAGAAAAAAAAATCTGTATTTAGCATCGGGCGTTATTCAATTTAGCGCCGGTCATCGACCGACGCTAAATACACACACCTATTTCCACCCTAACCCTAAAAAAATCTGTATTTAGCGTCAGGCGTTTTTTCAAATTAGCGTCGGTCATCGACCGACGCTAAATACACACACCTATTTAAACTCTCATCACACCCTAACCTAAATCCTTCTCCTCTCTCTCTCCTAAAACCTCCCACCTCTCTCAAAAACCTCTCAAACCCTCATCCTCTCACCCTCCAAACACCACCACCGCCGCCGCCCTCCCTCCAAACACCACCCGCCGCCACCGTCCCTCCCTCCAAACACCCCGCCGCCGCCGCCCCTCCCTCCACCCCACCCGCCGCCCCTCCCTCCAAACACCACCACCACCGCCGCCCCTCCCTCCAAACACCACCACCGCCGCCCTCCCTCCAAACACCACCGCCGCCGCCCTCCCTCCAAATCACCCCACCGCCGCCCCTCCCTCCAAACAACACCACCGTCGCCGCCCCTCCCTCCAAACACCGCCGCCGCCGCCCCTCCCTCCAAACACCACCGCCGCCGCCCCTCCCTCCAAACACCATCGCCGCCGCCGCCGCCCCTCCCTCCAAAATCGCCCCGCCGCCGCCCCTCCCTCCAAACACTACTACCGCCGCCCCTCCCTCACATCACCCCGCCGCCGCCCCTACTAAAACACAGATCTAGAAAAATCCAGATCTTGGAAAACCCAGATCTGGAAAAAATAAAAATAAAAAACGAATATAAAAATGAAAATAACAAACAAATATTAAAAACGAATATAAAAAACGAAAAAAAAAACTAAACCCACCCAACCGACTAACCAAACCAGTGGGTGGCTGGGCGAATATTGCGTCGGTTGGTCAGAACATTTAGCGTCGGTTACTATTTCGACCGACGCTATAATTTAGCGTCACTGTTATTCGTGTCGGTTGGACCGACCGACGCAACGTGTATTTGGCGTCGGCTATGACCGACGCTAAAAACCCGGTCTAACCGACGCCAAATGTATAGTTTTTTTGTAGTGAACTCCCCGCCCTGATACAATCTCGACAAAGTGATACTTCTTGAAAATCGGTTAACCATAACCAATTTTGATAAGTTAATGGCGAAATTAGTCGACTCTCAGCCCTAGATACAATTTTCACAAAGTGATACTTCTTGGAGATCAGTTAACCATAAGTATGGTTAACCAATTTTGATTGGCTAATGACTGCTAACTCCCAATCCTAGAAAGTAGAAACAAGTCAACAACCTTGACAAAGTGATGATCAATCCTTTGATTTGAACCAGTCAAAATCAAGTTTCAATTCACTCTTTACAATTCATACTGCAAAATTCACTTACTACAAGCTGTAGACAAGCTTCACATCCTCTAAGTATGAGTCAAAATGCATAATGAGGGCATCTGTAATATGAACACTGCGCTACTAAAGACTAGACAGGAGAGACAACTCAATTATGTTTAACATGTACACAACAATGGCTTAGAAGACGAGCAAAACTTCTAACAAATTTATGTAGCAGTCTTAAAAAGGAACATAATAGACTTGTAACCAAAACACAGTTGTCCAGAAATCACAAACATTCAATCTAGATAAAATTTAGCTGTCATTCAAAACTCCAAAAAAAGTACACTAACAGAGATAGCAGTTCCAGTATCTTAGAAAACAAAACCAGCATCAGACTGAAAACATCCTAAGCAGCTGCCTGGGCAGCAATCCTCTTCTTGGCCTCCTCAATGATGGTCAGCTTAATACCCTTGCCCTTGGGGAGAGAAACCCACGGCTTGGAACCCTTGCCGATGGTGAACACATTGGACAAACGAGTGGCAAACTCGTGACCAGCAGAGTCCTGGATGTGGACTGTCTCGAAGCTTCCCTTATGCTTCTCCCTGTTCTTCAGGATACCAACACGGCCTCTGTTCCTGCCTCCAGTGACCATCACAACATTGCCAACATCAAACTTGATGAAATCAACAATCTTGGTGGACTCGAGGTCTAGCTTGATGGTGTCGTTGGCCTTGATCAGAGGGTCTGGGTAGCGGATAGTGCGACCATCATAAGTGTTGAGGTAAGGGATTCCCTTGGAGCCGAATTGGATGTTCCTAACCTTGCAAAGCTTGAACTGCAAGTGGGCAAATGAGAACACAATTGAAAAGCAGTTATTAAACATTGCAACAAACAAGCAACACACAAATGCACGTAAAAATGAAACTAAAGAACTAACCTTTGCCTCCTCATCACAGACAGAGTGAAGTCTGAACCTACCCTTAGAGTCATACAGCATACGGAAGTTCTCATTGGTCTTGGGGATGGAGACAACATCTAAATGATTCATAAAGTTCGTAAATTAGTGACTGAACCAAAAAAAATGACAACATAGACCATAAAAGTGTACAATCACAATCAACTGAATTCAGTAAACAATTGGCTACAGAGAGCAATCAAGCAATCATTCTAAATGAGTAGAAAAATGAACATAAATCTACAAGAACAATAGACTACATTAAGAAAAAGACAGTTACAGAGAGCAATAAGGCGATCCAACAGAACAATCAAACGCTTAAACATACTGCATATATACGGCAAATGAAGAACCACAACCCAACCAACAAAACAATTCAATCTGAAACTACAAAACAATACGGATTCTTATAGCACCATTGTTCAAAATCGAATTCACTACCAATACAAATCTAGTAAAGGGTTCCAAAATTTTTATATAAAATAAGTATTTTTTATATTCATATCCGTGCCATAATTCGGTTAGCGGTAAATTAAACTAAAATTTGTGTACACACGAAAAATTTGGAAGACTATAAATGATTTCATATTTATCAATACTAGCACTACTTTAAAAGTCATGTTACATAGTATTAGATTTTGGGCGAGTATGATTGAGTAGACTTTGATAAATTTTGGATTTCTTATATTAAGCCCTCGCACGATCCATCAGCCAAGAAGCGATCATGATCATTGGACGGTTAATCTGGCAAGAGCATGGTGAATAAATATCTCAAAACTTGTCAAAACATAACAATCTACTAGTAAAGTATATACACCTCGAAAAAGGAGGTTACGAATTCGAATTCACATCCAATCCAATCTAACCATAAATGAAACCAAATCAAAACCAAAATTGAATGATGTTCCATCTCAGGTAAAAGACAAGAAGAGAGACGAAAATGAATGCAGGGCTCCCCCCTATCATTGTTTCATAGTAATACAATAGTACTCCAATTTGTGCACCAAGCCAAGCTTCTACATTACTAAGAAAATACAAATGTTCTCTACTTAGCCACTCCACAACAGCAACACCAATCATTAATTTAAGTTAAATTAAACCCAATTAATTAAAAATCTTTCTTAATCATCTTCTGATTCAGTCCTCACCTCTCCCCCACCTTTCTTAATCATCTTCTTCTAACCTCTAGTTTCTGAAGTCAAACTTTGCTAACTTTGATCATCACCTGCATCATCAAGAAACAAACTTCCCCCCATTTTTGAGATACCCTTTCCTCATCTGAAGCTATAGGTTAGATGCTCCTTTTGCCGCTGACTTCTGTTGCTGCTTTCCCTTTCTTTTCCTTGGGATATTTGTGAGTCAGGTTGTGCCTGCCTTTTGCTTTGGTAGTATCACAGGCTGGCTTTGGTAAAGTTTGACCAATTCAGTCTGGTGTAGCACAGGCCCTCTGGAATTCAGGGGAGTCGGAGCAAGAACCGAAGAGGGTCTGACCGTCTGTCTTTCGATGGCACGATGGGGGTAGCTTGGTGTAAAGTGAGAAGACGATGGGGATGGGAGGAAGCCATAGTTGGAGGTTGAGGAGTGTTGACTCTTTGATTCTTTGCTTGCTGATCCTGTTTGTTCCGTCAGCTCCTGCACAACAAGAAAAGTTAGCATCTATCTCAATTCACACATATGAATGATTTACTTACAGGACACAAAGCCATGGAATTGAGCTAAATCTCCTTTCAGCCATTCAGCATGAGAACCTAGTCCGTCTGCTTGGTTACTGTAGTGAAAATGACCAACAAATCTTGGTTTATCCATTTATGTCAAATGGCTCTTTGCAAGATCGGCTTTACGGTAACTATTACTTCCACTGAATCTCAGAAAAGAAACGAAAAAAAAGACAGAAAGAACAATACTCAGCCAACCCGTCCACCAACTAAGTTGGATGGACCTAATACACATATCTTTCTAACAACCAGCTCCAATAACAGGAGAAGCAGCAAAAAGGAGAACTCTGGACTGGCCAACTAGACTCTCTATTGCCCTTGGAGCTGCCCGAGGCAAGTAATTAAGCTTTGAATAAAGCATTATTTTGTCTTACCACCTGACTACGAGGTAACAGAGACATGTTATTGTTCAGGTTTGACATATCTGCACACTTTTGCTGAGCGATGTGTAATACATAGAGATGTGAAGTCCAGTAACATACTTCTAGATCACAGTATGAATGCCAAAGTAGCAGACATCGGATTCTCGAAGTATGCTCCCCAAGAAGGAGACAGTGGTGTTTCTCTTGAAGTCAGAGGCACAGCTGGATACTTGGACCCTGAGTAAGTAAACACTAAATTCATGTTACCAATTCATCAAGTCAGTATCGATTATTCGGGTTCCCCTGAATCCTATATCTACAAATATTCAAATATTCCCACCAGTTTAATACCAAGTGCTCATAGCATATCTGTATTCCTGACAATCAGGTATTACTCAACTCAGCATCTAACAGCAAAAAGCGATGTCTTTAGCTTTGGAGTGGTTTTACTTGAAATTATAAGCGGTCGGGAGCCACTCAATATACAAAGACCTCGGAACGAATGGAGCTTGGTTGATTGGGTATGTCCAATAACTCACTTAACAAAATGGTTATTATTGGTGATGCGCATGCATTTGCTAACCTTTTACATTGTGTGCAAAAAAGTGTGCCTTTTGTAATATGTATGCAATAATCTGTAGACTAACATAAAAGTTGAACCATAACATATGTTTTGGTGCAGGCTAAACCTTTTATAAGGGAATCGAGGATCGATGAAATTGTGGATCCAGGAGTAAAAGGGCTGTACCATGCAGAGGCAATGTGGAGAGTGGTAGAGGTGGCATTAGCATGCATTGAGACCTCCTCTGCTTACCCCCATGCATGGCTGATATTGTGAGAGAGTTGGAAGATGCTTTGATTATAGAGAACAATGCATCAGAATATATGAAATCCATAGACAGCATAGGAACTTACAGCTTGGGAGGGTCAAACCGCTTCTAGATAACAATGGATAGGAAGCCTTCTGTTCTCCCAGCTCCTCCCCCTACACCACCTGAACCTTCACCAGACAATGCACAAGCAATGGCTCCAGTAGCACCAAGATAGTTGATGAAGACTTTTTTCTCGGAGTGTAGGGATATCGAATTCATTGCATCTCTATGGCAGTACTTTATGATAAGAGAATATGTACCGGGTAGCCAATCCTGTTTGTTAATCTTATCACTGATGAAGCTTAGCTAGCATTGGTGGGGAAGAGCCTGTAATTATGATGTCGTCGATGTAAACCAGCAGGTACAAGATTGATCCATTAGACGAGTAGATGAAAAGTGAAGAATCAGTTTTCGAAGCCGTAAAACCCCATTCGAGTAAAGCCGCAGAGAGGCAGGTATACCACGCTCGTGGTGCCTGTTTTAATCCGTATATCAATTTCCGAAGTCGACAGACGTTATCTGGCCGAGACTCATCAACAAATCCCTGTGGTTGAGCCATATACAATTCTTCAGATATGGTCCCATGGAGAAAGGCATTGGCAATATCTAATTGTTGGAGTGGCCAAGAGCGAGAAACCGCTATGGAGAGTATGAGACGAAGCATCGCTGGCTTGAGTACAGGGCTGTAGGTGTCTGTATAGTCGATGCCTTGTTGTTGTTGAAAACCCCGGGCAACCAGGCGAGCTTTGTGGCGTTCAAGTGACCCATCTGGCTTATATTTTAGCCGATACACCCATTTGCTGGTAATAATATTGGCCGCAGGTGGTGCTGGTACAAGCTCCCAGGTCTGATTTCGTATTAACGCCGATACTTCTTCACTCATGGCCTTGCGCCAATCTGGATCTTTTAGGGCTTGTTTGACAGTGGTAGGAGAAGAGTGTGACATGAATGATTTGGGTTTTAGTGACCCGGTTTGTGCTCGAGTCACCATTTTATGAGTTCTCGTTGGATTATTGTTTGGTTGATGGATGGGTGGCGGCTGGATGGGTGGCGCATAGGGATTAGATGAGGAGGGAGATGAGGAAGGGGAATCGTGAGGGTTAGGGGTAGGTGAAGTAGTTGTGGGTTGTGTGTTAGAATTGGATTGGATTGTTCGGTTTAATCATAAATAAAATAAAATTTTTATCAGTTTGATTCGACTTGTTTTAAATAATTTTCTTCAAAATGTCGGTCTGGTTGATATTATGAAGCTGTTAAAACTTCTATAACTATTTAGATCATAAATTCATCTTGGTATTATTTAACAAAAAAAGGAATATTGCGTTCGGTTCTTTAAACTAGTTAATAATAGTCTGACTCGTTCGAACATTGGCCCATAGTGACTCCAGCTATGGTGACAACTCACCCCAATCATTTTTCAAAAGATGCTGCTATATACAGTTTGTGTTTACCTAGGGCTGTATATGATCCGAGCCGAGCCGAGCCGAGCCGAGCTTTGGCCAAGCTCAGGCTCGGCTCAATAAGGAATATAGCTGGCTCAAGCTCGGCTCAAGCTCGATTCGAGCTCGAAGATGTGAGCTCGAGCTCGAGCTCAACTCGGGCTCGGCTCGAGCTCGGCTCAAAATGAGTGTTAACGAGCCAAAGCTTGATAAAAGCTTATCGAGTTTAGCTTGAACTCAAATTGGGCCATAAATTCTAGGCCGTTTCAAGCTCAAGTTAGGGTCAAAGCCCATAAAAATTTACTTTAATGATCCATAGACCATTCAAGTCTCTAAATTGAGACTATTCATCTAAATGTCTAGACCTTGTTATTTATAAGTCTTGATAGCTTCCTTCCTCTCCTAAACCACCAATGTGGTATTGCTGAGGGCTACAACAACAACACCTTTTTAGCTAGAAATTTCTACTCTTTAATCAATGCCGAGCCAACTCACGAGCCTACCGAGCTGAGCCAGGGTAGGCTCGGGCTCGGCTCATTTACTATCGAGCCAGCTCGCGAGCCAGCTTGTTTACAATCGAGCCGAGTTCCGAGCGAGCTTTTTAGCCATTTTTCCGAGCCGAGCTCCGAGCTGCTCGTGAGCGGCTTGGCTCGTCAACAGCCCTATGTTTAACCATTAGCCTTATCATCATCGGTGGTGGTCATCCTCATCTACCTCAACCTATTATTAATGGCGACACGTTTCTCACTCTACCATCCTCATCCTCATCATCCTCATCTACCTCAACCTACCTCATGAAATCCACCCGGGGTACCTCTGATGAGATATGGAGTAAGGATTGCTAGTTATGTTGCTGATTCTCACTCTATGATTCTGGCTTAATATCTAGGAACTGGAAAGGTTGTCTCAAAAATTTGACGAGAATGTGTTGGATGCCACAAAGAAATTTGAAAAGCTTGTCACAGATAAGAAAGAAATAGAAGGATTGCCTGCTACAGCACTCGGGTTGGTTGCACAGACCGCTGTTTCTAAGGTATCATTTGCTGATATTGTAATCTCCTTGTCTGATTGATGTTAACCTTGAAATCCCGGCTACTTTTGCTATGATATTCCTTCAGACTCCTTATTTAACATCATCACATCATGATGAAGAGTTTTAACCGGTGTTTATGGTTTTTATCGTATCAGGGTCACCCTGATGCAACGTCTGAGGATGGACCCTGGATTCTTACACTGGATCGCCCTAGTTTTATGTCTGTCATGCAACATGCTAAAAACCGTGGTTTGCGTGAAGAATTATATCGTGCATATGTAACACGGGCTTCAAGTGGAGATCTTGATAATACACCCATTATTGATCAGATATTAAAGCTCAGGCTGGAAAAGGCTAAGCTCCTTGGCTACAACAACTTTGCTGAGGTATGATTTTTGCATTCCCTTGTCTCCCTATAGTATAGAGATGCATGCAGTCCTATAATCAGGTGTTTATGACAGGTAAGCATGGCAACCAAAATGGCCACAGTTGAGAAAGCACTAGAGCTTCTGGAAAAGTTGCGATCAGCTTCCTGGGATGCTGCAGTTAGAGGTATTGTGCATTCCTACTGTATTAGCAATATTGCATTAACAGTTTAAAAGTTTGGATTTTGGTAGACCAGATTTTTCTTTACACTGTTACAACCATTTGTCACCTCTCTAAAACATTGGAGTTCAAAACTTCTCCAAGTAAACGGCCCCATAGTCACTTGTTTGCTCGAATAGCAGCACTTGCATGCTTGTGTAAACACTTGTATATGTGAGTGGCTATGGTCGTAAATGACTAAGTTCTTGTTTCTGTTCAACATTTAGATCTAGACATTTCTTATCTTCATTTACGTATTCTTTATTTTCCTGTGTGGTTTGTTACGGAAAAACCATTTAGAACAATGACGAGAGTGTATAGGCTCTCAAATTCTGTACGCTGATATTGCAATGTTGATTATTGTCTTAGCTTGTCCTTTTTTTTTTTTTTTTGGAAAGCAAGTTTACAGGCCTTGATCTAAACAGTTTTCTGGTCCTTGTAGATTTGGAAGACCTTATATACTTTGCAAAAGCCCAAGGTGCATCAGAAGCAGATGATTTGAAACACTGGGACATGAGCTTTTGGTCAGAAAGGCTGCGTGAGGCTAAATATGATATCAACGAGGTAACAAACCTTTCAACTTTTCCCTTCTATGGATCACTTTGAAGCTGTGTTTTAAACTTCTAATCGATGGATGTACATCTTTTGGTCAAGGAAGTAATCTAGGTGTTAGTATGCTCAAGTTCCATTTTGTGCCAGACACGCCTCTTTTGTTTACTGCTATCTGTTTCTGTTTGGTCTTTCAAGGTGTGGGGTTTGTGGTACGCGAGTTTTGTGGGGTTTGTGGTACGCGAGTTTTAAATCATTTTAAGTTCTTAGTTAAGTAACATATTAACTATTTCACTTTTGAATTTCTATTTAATTTCAATAATTCAATTTAAAATTTTAGTTGAATTTTGATTTTCTAAACATAATCCTAAATTCATCAAGAGACAATATCATTCTTCATTTACTAATTATACTAAGAAATTGAAATATCGCAGAGTAACCAACGTGTCGAAAAACATGTTAATTTTTTTTAAGGATGAAAACAACTAGGATACAAATTGTAAAGTATGTCTACTATTTTTAATGCATTGACAATGTGACATATTTGATGAAAACCATATTGTGATAAGTTAAAATTTTAGGTGACCACATTAACCTATCCTCAAACCTAAATGATCACCAAGTATTTGACTAAAAAAAAACAAGTAGGCCCAAACAATATGGGCCGTAAAAGAAGGCCCAATATTTATTTAAGACCAGACCCAAAACCCTAAAGGCTAAACCCGATTAGCTCAAAAGGTCTGTCAAAACCCATATAAAAGCAGTGCTCTAGGGTTTTGACACTCAGTGTGTATCCTCGGCGGCCATAAAACCAGAGAGAAAGCAAAACTCTCTTGATCGGCAGGGCAGTTCTACAATTCGGCTGCAATCATGGTAATCCTTCTTCTTCATCCTCTTCTCCTTCATTTCAATCTCTTAATCTGCTGTATCAATGGAATATTGATTTCTTTCTGATTATGAAACAGGCGAGAGGTTTGAAGAAGCACTTGAAGAGGCTCAATGCCCCCAAGCATTGGATGCTCGACAAACTCGGCGGTGCATTTGTATGTTTTTTCTTCTAGTTCTTTTCGATATTCATTATGTTCGTCGCTATGGGTTTTGATTTATGTTTTTCCTTCTGTTATCGATTCCAGGCTCCCAAGCCTTCTTCTGGGCCACACAAATCTAGGGAGTGCCTTCCCCTGGCTCTTATTCTGCGAAACAGGTTGAAGTATGCTTTGACCTACGGTGAGGTTCAGTCCATTTTGATGCAGCGTCATGTGATGGTTGATAACAAGGTCAGGACTGATAAGACCTTCCCAGCTGGGTTTATGGGTAAGATATCATTTTTCTCTCGTGGTTTCGATTAGAGGCGTTGGATTTTGGAACCGTTTACTAGATCTGTTTTGGTAGTGAATTCGATTTTGAACAATGGTGCTATAAGTATAGCATTGTTTTGTAGTTTCAGATTGAATTGTTTTGTTGGTTGGGCTGTGGCTCTTCATTTTCTCTATCTATGCGGCATGTTTTGAGTCTTGTTCGATGGCCTTATTGCTATCAGTAGCTGTCTTCTGGTTAATTCATTTTTGTTGATGTTGTAGATTTCTTTCATTTTTCTACTCGTTTAGGATGATTGCTTGATTGCTCTCTGTAACCAATTGCTTACTGAATTCAGTTGATTGTGATTATACATTTTTGGGGTCTATTTAGTCTATTTGGTTCAGTCACTGATTTATGAACTTTATGAATCGTTTAGATGTTGTCTCCATCCCCAAGACCAATGAGAACTTCCGTATGCTGTATGACTCTAAGGGTAGGTTCAGACTTCACTCTGTCCGTGATGAGGAGGCAAAGGTCAGTTCTTTGATTTCATTTTTATTTGCATTTGTATGTTCATTACAGTGTTTAGTAACTGCTTTTAACTGTTTTCATTTGCCAACTTGCAGTTCAAGCTTTGCAAGGTCAGGAACATCCAATTCGGCTCCAAGGGAATCCCTTACCTCAACACATATGATGGTCGCACCATCCGTTACCCAGACCCTCTGATCAAGGCCAACGACACCATCAAGCTAGACCTTGAGTCCACCAAGATTGTTGATTTCATTAAGTTTGATGTCGGCAATGTTGTGATGGTCACTGGAGGCAGGAACAGAGGTCGTGTTGGTATCCTGAAGAACAGAGAGAAGCATAAGGGAAGCTTCGAGACAGTCCACATCCAGGACTCTGCTGGTCAAGAGTTTGCCACTCGTTTGTCTAATGTGTTCACCATTGGCAAGGGTTCCAAGCCATGGGTTTCGCTCCCCAAGGGCAAGGGTATCAAGCTGACCATCATTGAGGAGGCCAAGAAGAGGATTGCTGCCCAGACAGCTGCTTAGGATGTTTTGCCTTCTTTTCATTCTGAAGCTGGTTTTGTTTTCTAAGATACTGGAACTGTTATCTCTCTTATCTTGTCTTAGTTTTAAAACTCTTGTTTTTGGCTGGTTTCAATGCAATCTGCTCATTTGTACCTCAGTAGGTCGTGTTACTTCAAAGTAAGCTTCTTTTACTGGTTATGTGCTCTTGAAAACATACCCTTAGTCTTGTTGTCGTTTGTATTGGATTTGTTGTGTAATAATTAGCCCTATAGTTTGCTTGTTAAGGATCGTAACTAGCTGAATTTGCCATTATGCATCATGATATTATAATGTACTAAGCATTAAGTTGTTTATGAGGATACCTTACATGTCTGTAATTGCTTATAGAGGCTGCTATATGGTCCTGGAGTAACCACTTGTGGCAAAACGAGAAAATGGCAATTATTAATCTTTAATTGTGATGGTTTGTAGGTTGAAACAGTCTTCCATGAGTTTGGCCATGCTCTTCAGCACATGCTTACTAAGGTGGAATTGGGTCTTGTCGCTGGAATCAGGGGAGTCGAATGGGATGCTGTCGAACTACCTTCCCAATTTATGGAAAACTGGTGCTATCACAGGTTGGATGATTTGGACTTGGGCACTTACTGCTTTTAGTATTGAAGTTTCACTTGATTGCTTGTTGAAGAATATGAATTGCGTTAAAAGATGACAAGATGATATTTATTTGTCATAGTTGATACGTAATTGTGTTGCCTTGTTGCTGCTGTTCCTTCTCCTTTCCTGTATGCTTATTGATAGCTGCAAGTGCGGGTTCTAATGAATCTGCTTTTGCATGCTTCTGGTGTTTCTCCTTAGAATGCATATTGAAGGTCATATTAATTACTTCATACTGCTGAACACATCCACCATCTGGTCTTTGATCTTAATGGGTTTTGTGAGGCTGTTGTGAATTATATCGTTTTAGAATTTCTGAAAAAAAGTAAGTGTAAAGTGATGCTGTTTATGACACCATGCAATTTATCTGCAGAGAAACCTTGGATGGGAATTGCAAAACACTTCGAAACTGGTGAAAACTTCCCAGAAGAGGTATTCTTGAAGCTTGTTGCTGCACGAACATATCGAGCGGGTTCCCTTAGCCTTCGGCAGGTAGGTTTCATGATCTTTTATCTGATTGTCTTTCCCTTTTACATTTCTCACTAGCTGACTAACTTCTTACTCTGTTTGTGGGTGTGAATGTTATTTGAACCGAATCATTTCCTTATTCAACTCCGTTTCCTGTTATATGTTCCTCTGTGGATAATTTGTTTCTATGGCTTAAATAAAGAATTATGTAATATAAATTCGTGCCTAACTTGTGTCTTGTTTTTGTTTTCTCAGTTGAAGTTTGCAACCCTGGATTTGGAGCTGCATTTAAATTACGTACCAGGTGGATCAGAATCTATATATGATGTGGATCAGAGAGTCTCTCAGCGTACACAAATCATCCCACCATTGCCAGAAGACAGATTCCTTTGTGGTTTCAGTCATATTTTTGCAGGCTAGTTTCCTTTTGTGCAATTTTGCTGAATCATTCAATGTGTTTTCCTTCGAGTCAAATCAGCATCTTATTGATCTTTTAATTTTTCTTGTTTGCAGGCGGATATGCAGCTGGCTACTACAGTTACAAGGTGAGTTATTTCCTAGTTACTTATCCAAATCTTCCCAATCAAAAAAATTGAACTGCCAATCGTGACTAAGAGTTGTGACAATGGAGTTCTTGGGTTCATAACATTTTGAGTATCCTGGTCAAATTATCGCTCGCATGAATCCAGATTGAGCTTGTTTCTTAATACTCTGTTTTGACTTTGGTTCAGTCTTCTCTCTGGCTAGAACAAACATATAAGGAAATCTTGAGAAATACTAACTTTCGTATGTTCTTCCTATGTGCTTAGCAGTGACGATTATTTCTTGTGCCGTTTCTGAATTACTTATCTTTTTTTATTGCAGTGGGCTGAGGTACTATCTGCAGATGCTTTCTCAGCTTTTGAAGATGCTGGATTAGATGACAAGAAGGCATTGTTTTCCATCCTCAGAAGAAGCTATCCATGACACCACACCTTCATTGTTCTTTCCCGATTTCCATATTCATCATTCATTTATGTGCATATTATGGAGTCTGGAATAATGTACAAGTAAATAGTAAATTACCTACCACTATGAATCGACTGCGACATCCTCTAAAACAAGTTTAAGTGACAAAGTATCATCAGTATCAATGATTCTAACCCCATACACTTTCATTTGTCTACTGGGCAAAAAAACAGGCCGTTGAAGAGACAGGACGCAAGTTCCGAGAGACAGTCCTTGCTCTTGGTGGCGGCAAAGCACCGTTAGAGGTCAGATACATCTTAACAACTCCTTTCTGCATATTCTGTTGATGCTGGTCAATCTTGACTGCCATTTTATGCTTACTGGTTATTTGGTACGAATCTCATTTTTCACTCATGGCTTACGATATATAATGTTGCTGCTCGGGTGCAGGTGTTTGTGGAGTTCCGAGGGCGTGAACCTTCACCGGAGGCTCTACTGCGACACAACGGCCTGCTGGTACCAGCAGGCTCTGCATAATAGTTTATTTATGGAACACAGGGAGGGGGGCCGTTTCTGACTGAAAAATGGGCTATTTTTTTGGTGCTTGATTGATTTGATGATGCTTGGTGTGCACGGTATGCTGGATGCCTCTGGTTCTAGGAAATGATTTTAGTTTTAGGTAGGCTTTTAATTTATACAAAACTAGATCATCATTACAGAAGAAATACAATTTTAATATTTAGTTTCCTCAGTTTTTAATATTTAATTTCGTAAGGAATGAATGAATGACCTTATCAATCTTCATAGCGCCTAGTCACAAATCACAAGTTCTTTGTACACTAAGATGTAGCTCAACGATTTCCAATATTCTCTTTATCTTGCCTTGGAAGATAATCAATGAGGTAAAGGCATAAATGTTGGTGTCGTGCTAAAATGGGAAGGAGGCGAAAATCGGTATGGTTCGGTAGTATTAATTCGTGCAGATTTAGGGTACTTGTAACTTGCACTAGTAGTATTGGTTATGAAAGCGAAATTAAGAAACTTCTAACCATGTAGGGCACTTGAACCTCAATGGATTCTACTAGAATTACTAGACTCAGACCTAGACTAATATCTGAAATCTTATTCATTGACCACTATTTCGTGATCACTAGCATCCACACTTACGATGACTTGCCAAAATTTCTAACCCAATAACGTACAATTTCAATTCAGTATTTCTAAAACTCCTCGGTTGTTCCTCAACTTGACCTAGTCTTGAATTGTTGTGGTCAAGTATCAACTTGACCTAGTCTTGAATTGTTGTGGTCGTTGGACTTGAATTGCAATAGCAATTTTATTTGTCTCGAATGTATAATGCTAATCGCCTCCTCGTTCTCCTTTAGATATGTTCTATAGTAACAAAACTTGGGCTATAAATTCAATGTGTATAGTAAATGTGAAAATGAAAGTCTACAAAAATCCATTTTGAAAAACCAGTTTGTGTTAGGGTGGCAGAATGTACTTGAACCTGTACCCATTTGGGATTAGGATACTTGAACGGGTTAGGGTTTGAAATTGGTTTTGATCTTATTATTCTCGGGAACCTATAGAGTTCGGGTTAGGGTACCTGAATCCGTCCTGTTCTTCAGTCTTATGAAAATTAGCAACCATCAACAGATCAGTCTTTGATTAAACGACATCGGTCTTTGATGGTATACGGCCAAACCGAACTAGCTGCATGAGCGACTCATAGTTGAACCGGTTTAACCAATCGACGCGATATGGTTTTCCATTCACCGGAAAAGGCCACCCACCCTCCACCTTCCAACGACAACTAGTCCACTACCATCAACCGACCAGCCCCGATCTCCGAGAATTCACAAAGAACAATGGGAAAAGCGAGAGCACCAAGTCAAAACAAGTCGCAGCACGAAGAATCCGAATCTTCCATTCTCTCATTCTCATCTTCTTCCGGAACGGAGGTGAAAAGTATGGCGAGAGCTGGAGGGATCACCAACGCCGTCAACGTCGGAATCGCAGTCCAAGCCGATTGGGAGAATCGCGAGTTCATCTCCCACGTCTCCCTCAATATCCGTCGCCTCTTCGATTTCCTCATCCAATTCGGTACACCCTCGCCGACGTCCATTCCAGCTGATCTGCAACTTCACTTTGTGGACCTGGAAGCACTGGAGACAAGAGACGGTTAATCGGACTCCACATATTTGGATCAAACCCTAGTGCGAGTAAGAGGTTAATAGATATGGAACGTGCTTTTGTGGATGATTTTGTGGCAATTATCCATTTTGGTACCTTATTAAATCCAGATATACATATTGGTACCACAATAGCCTCTTTTGTAAACTTTTGAAGCTTATATAACTTAAAATGCAGACACACACGCCTGATAACTCAAAACCCATATAAAAGCACTGCTCTAGGGTTTTGAGGCGGCCATAAAAACCATACTCTCTCGATCGGCAGGAGTCGCAGTTCTAGAATTCGGCTGCAATCATGGTAATCATTCTTCTTCATCCCCGTATCCTTCAGTTCGATCTCTTAATCTGCTGTATCAATGGAATATTGAGTTCTTTCTGATTATCAAACAGGCGAGAGGTTTGAAGAAGCACTTGAAGAGGCTCAATGCCCCCAAGCATTGGATGCTCGACAAGCTCGGTGGCGCATTTGTATGTTTTTTCTTCGATTTCTTTTCTATATTCATTATGTTCGTTGTTAGGGTTTTGATTCATGGTTCTTCATCTGTTATCGACTCCAGGCTCCCAAGCCTTCGTCTGGACCACACAAATCTAGGGAGTGCCTTCCCTTGGTTCTATTCTGCGGAACAGGTTGAAGTATGCTTTGACCTACCGTGAGGTTCAGTCCATTTTGATGCAGCGTCATGTGATGGTTGATAACAAGGTCAGGACTGATAAGACCTTCCCAGCTGGGTTTATGGGTAAGCTATCATTTTCTTTCTCTTGGGTTTCGATTAGAGAGTTTGGATTTTGGAACCCTTTACTAAATTTGTATTGGTAGTGAATTTTATCTTGAATAATAATGCTATAAGGATAAGTATTATTTTGTAGTTTCAGATTGAATTTGTTTTGTTGGTTGGGTTGGGGTTCTTCATTTTCCGTATCTAGGGTTGCATGTTTTGAGTCCTGTTCAATGGCCTTATTGCTATCTGTAGATGTCGTTTGCTTAATTCAGTTTTTTATTGTTGTAGATTTCTGTTCATTTTTCTACTCGTTTAGAATGATTGCTTGATTGCTCTCTGTAGCCAATTGTTTTCTGATTTCAGTTGATTGTGCTTTTAACTTTTTGGAGTCTATTCTGTCTATTTTGCTTCAGTCTCTGATTTACGAACTTTATGAATCATTTAGATGTTGTCTCCATTCCCAAGACCAATGAGAACTTCCGTATGCTGTATGACTCTAAGGGTAGGTTCAGACTTCACTCTGTCCGTGATGAGGAGGCAAAGGTTAGTTCTTTAATTTCATTTTTACGTGCATTTGTATGTTGCATGTTTGTTGCAGTGTTTAATAACTGCTTTTCAACTGTGTTCTCATTTGCCCACTTGCAGTTCAAGCTTTGCAAGGTTATGAACATCCAATTCGGCTCCAAGGGAATTCCTTACCTCAACACTTATGATGGTCGCACTATCCGCTACCCAGACCCTCTGATCAAGGCCAACGACACCATCAAGCTAGACCTCGAGTCCACCAAGATTGTTGATTTCATCAAGTTTGATGTTGGCAATGTTGTGATGGTCATTGGAGGCAGGAACAGAGGCCGTGTTGGTATCTTGAAGAACATGGAGAAGCATAAGGGAAGCTTCGAGACAGTCCACATCCAGGACTCTGCTGGTCACGAGTTTGCCACTCGTTTGTCCAATGTGTTCACCATCGACAAGGGTTCCAAGCCATGGGTTTCTCTCCCCAAAGGCAAGGGTATTAAGCTGACCATCATTGAGGAGGCCAAGAAGAGGATTGCTGCCCAGACAGCTGCTTAGGATGTTTTCAGTCTGATGCTGGTTTTGTTTTCGAAGATACTGGAACTGCTATCTCTGTTAGTGTACTTTTTTGGAGTTTTGAATGACAGCTAAATTTTATGAATGTCTGTGATTTCTGGACAACTGTGTTTTCGGTAGAAGTCTATTATGTTCCTTTTTAAGACCGTGTTTTCGTTAGAAGTCTATTATGTTCCTTTTTAAGACCGCTACATAAATTTGTTAGAAGTTTTGCTCTTGTCTTCTAATCCATTGGTGTGTGCATGTTAAACATAATTAAGCTGTCTCTCCTGTCTGGTCTTTTGTAGCGCAGTGTTCACATTATATAGGTTCAAATAGTTAAAACGTTCTGGAACTATAGGGTGGGTTACAACTCGTTCTAAAACTTTAATTCATTACAGAATGATCCTATTATTATGAAATGAATTAGACTCGTACTCACGGGATGTGAAACTCATCTACAGCCTGTAGAAGTTAAAGTGAATTCTGCAGTATGAAATGTAAAGAGTGAATTGAAACTTGATTTTGATTGGTTCAAAGGATTGATCATCACTTTGTCAAGGTTGTTGACTTGTTTCTACTTTCTAGGGTTGGGAGTTTGCTGTCATTAACAAATTAAAATTGGTTAATCATACTTATGGTTAACCAATCTCCAGTAAGTATTATTTGTCAAGATTGTAGCTATATCTAGGGCTGAGAGTCGGTTAATTTAGTCATTAACTTATCAAAATTGGTTAACCATCTTCAAGAAGTAACACTTTGTCAAGATTGTATCCCGGGCTGGGAGTTACTCAAAAAAATAAACGACTAATTCGGTCAATAAGATTGGTTAATCATGTTTATGGTTAACCGATCTCCAAGAAATAGCACTTTGTCAAGATTGTATCCAGGACTCGGAGTCAGCTTATTCGATCATTACAAAATCAAAATTAGTTAACCTATGATTAACCAACCTCTAAGAAGTTTTGTTCGATAAGTGACAAAAAAAAGTCTAAAATCGATAAAATTTGGTCAACAAAAGATGTGACCATAAACACCTAGTATAACCGACCTTTTTTTACCAAATTAATTTTTGCAATTTTGATCAGTTTAACCAATTTTGACCAGATCGATTTAATCATTTTTTACCAAATTTCACAGACATTTCAACTTTAAAATTTAATGTAAATTAAATAATATCATAAATTATTCTATCACCTTTTTGGATCAAGGCCGATTGATCACGGTTTAATCGTTTACCGACTTTCTAAAAAATGTTTAACCACCCCGACCAATTGATTAACCATTACTTAATTAATTTTAATCATTAACCTAAACCGAATCGGCACCCGGGCTGATCTTCTTGACTCACACCAAACAAAAAATGTTACAATTATAACAGAATATGGATATAGTGCTTAACTTAGACATGGTAATGCATTAGATCTCTTGCAATCTTTATTATTACACCAGCTTCCAATATCCCATTAAAACATTAAATCACAAAGATCCACGTTAAGCAAACTACTTGAGAACAAAGAAGCCAGAAGTAGAGGACTACAGAGTAGCATCTGCTGTATACAGTCAACCGAAATAACAAATGGTGGGTTCGTTCGTTACACAGTTTACTTCCGTGTTGATGATGATTAAAAGCATATGCCTGATGGGTCGCAGCTCTCATCGATGAGGCAGCAGTAGCACAAAGCAGCAAGATTGATGATTGAAAAAAAACAGAGCAAACTTAATTTTATTCATTCATTCATTCAGATTGAGGCATGAGAAAGAAACAGGAGGAAAGTTGCTTCATTTCATACCAGCCTTCAAGGAATCCGGTCTTCTTCCTGGGCGGCGGTGCAGCGGTGTACTGCGGCGGCAGTACCACCGGCGGTCCTTGATAGTACCCTGTACAGAACAACCAACCATAAAGAAAAACAGAGTATGAGGTTGATAAACGTGCTTCTTCTTTATACAGAAGAAGATTGAATGAATACCTTGTTGAGCAGGGTAAGGATGGGCGTATTTGGGATCATTATTAGTCATGACCGTGAATTGGATCTGCAGCAGCAAAGCAGAAGCTGATGAAGCAAAGGAAAGAGACAACACGGAAGTTGTAGTATTAAGAAGAATGTTCCTACCGCTTCTCGCAGTTGAGACTTGGCTTTTATGGATGATTTTGTGGTAATTATTCATTTTGGTACCTTATTAGATACAGATATACATATTGGTACCACAATAACGTTGTTTTACAAACTTTTGAAGCTTATTAGTTACAATATACTAGTACGTTTCTTCATTTCTAACCATTTTTTTCCACTAAATGATTGCATGTGTTAGAATTGGATTGGATTGTTCGGTTTAATCATAAATAAAATAAAATTTTTATCAGTTTGATTCGACTTGTTTTAATTAATTTTCTTCAAAATGTCGGTCTGGTTGATATTATGAAGCTGTTAAAACTTCTATAACTATTTAGATCATAAATTCATCTTGGTATTATTTAAAAAAAAAGGAATATTGCGTTCGGTTCTTTAAACATTGGCCCATAGTGACTCCAGCTATGGTGACAACTCACCCCAATCATTTTTCAAAAGATGCTGCTATATACAGTTTGTGTTTACTATACACAACACGTATTTTTCAAAACAAATTATTATATTTCTAATTAAAATCATTATTTATATAATACAGACTATGTTAATATTAACAAAAAAGATTCTCAGAACAAAAGCATATTCAAATTCTTATATCAGTAAAAACGGATTGCACGAAAAACTTGCTTGCATTGGTAAAATGGGAACTAGATAAATTATATAATGATATTTCATCACCAAAAAAAAAAAACACAATGGGCATAATTAAAGTATTCAAATTGCTGAAATACCAGTAAGTACATGAAGAATAAGTAGGGTACCAAAAATGATAAATACCAGAAGATTTTATAGGCAAAAGGAATTAAATTGGCTTCCAACCTAAATACCTAATCCACCTTTCCTAAAGCTAGCAACTTGTTCATCGTTGTGAACAGAAACCTGCTGCTGCAGAAACTCACAACTGCCTCAAACGATTCAATGCCGTATCTATATACATTACTACTGGATTGCTGCCTTTGAAGTTTTGTCAACGTTTCTCACGGGCTATCCGCAGCCCCGAAGTCAACGGCGATGTAAGAACACTTGCATGGACATTACAGAAAAAAGGACTCTGCAGAATTAATGGTAAGCAAAGCGTCTCTATCGTTTATTGACAGAGGATGAATGATTACATTGTCCAATTACAACTCACAAACCTGCAGCGAATGAACGAGCAGTCGAGCACGAGGCTCGAATTCGAGTTTCCTTTACGGAACATTCATCGTGACAATGATGTATAGAGCGTCAACTGCAATGGTGTGTTTCTAATTTCCCAGCATCAAGACATGGTTCTGATAGCCATGACCCTTTTTCCTCCTTCATTTGCTAGCTAAGTGCTTGCAAGTGTCGTTAGCTGCATAGACAAGCAAAACAAAAGACTTGAAGACGATTGATGAGGCTTAATGCAATTTGGGGTCAAACTACAATCGAACTTAACTTAGATTTTACTAGGGTTAGAGTTCTATAGTCTAATCTTTGTCGTTGATTGTATCTAACGGTGGATATTCTTCCCAATGATCTATAAAAGCTAAGATCCAACCTCAAAAAAGAGTATCATTTCCTTCTTCTCTCGGCTAGTCGAATCCACACACGTATAAGGAATAGCTCATGAGCTACTAACTTCCTCTCAGCTTCCTATGCTATTATCTGGGCGGTCAACCACCAGGTAATTAGACACCTTTCAAACTATTAACTATCTGCTAAGCTATTAGACAACATGCAACATACAAGCAAGCATCTCAGCGACCAACGCTCTGAGATCAAACATATTTTTTTTTATCTCATTCTCTTTACTTTATACGTCTTACAATACTTAGACTATGATGATTCATACATGTTTATCTAAGATCCGCCCAAAATTTGTCCAATCTTATAGGTCTCGCCTCATCACTTGAAAAAACCGTTACCTCGAGTTGGAGCCTAACAAATACTACTAGTCTCCTTGAGAATGTACATAACTCACCAAACACCAAAATGATATAATTATAACACAACATGGATCTAGTTCTTAAATTAGATATGGAAATGGGCTTCAGTCCTTAGATCTCTTGCAATCTTTATTCTTAAACCAGCTTCCAATATTGCATTTACACATTAAATCACAGAGAACAAAGAAGCCTAATTGCATAAGAGCAACTCCATAGAGGCAGAGGAATACAAATTAGCATCTGCTATGTATGATAAGCAATATTTCTTATGATGGGTTGATGAAGAAGAAGATGATGATGATGATTAAAAGAAGCAGATGATTGATGGATCGCAGCAACACTCGTCGACAAGGCAGCAGCAACACAAAGCAGCCAGACTGATACAATCAAACAAAAACAGAGCCATACTTACTTTCATTCATTCATTCATTCATGCAATAAGAACAATTGAATTGAATAAGTGATCATCACCAGCCTTCAAGGAATCCGGCCTGCCTCCTGGGCGGCGGAGCAGCGGCGTACTGCGGCGGCGGCATCACCGGCGGTCCTTGATAGTACCCTGTACAACCGAACAAGGAAAAACAGAGTAAAAAGCTTAACACAACAACTTGCTTCGTTTTTCAGGGGATAGATTGAATGATCAAATACCTTGCTGAACTGGGTAATGATATGCGTATTTGGGATCACTGTTACTCATGGATGTGAATTCTTCAATCTGATGAAGGATTGGGGAAGAGACCAGACGACAGTGGTGGAAGAATGTTCGTACAGCTTCTTGCGGTTGTGAGTTAGCTTTTATGGGCGAATTGTGGGTAATTGTCCTTTTTGGTACCTTATTTATTCTATGTGTGCATATTGGTACTTTAGGAATTTTGTACTAAAAACCCTTGAAACTTGTAATATATGGCACAGGTAGGAACTGTGTTAGTGAGTTCGAGATCTTCCGTATAGGTTTGATGCACACTGTGTTTTGGGACATTTGGGGTAAAGAAATAATAGAATTTTTAGAGAGCGAGCTTCGACAACTCCAATTCTAATTTGGAGGGTTTCCTTAGTGGTGGGAAGATGGTTAAGAGCCGTTGGAAAAGTCTCGATTTCAGGCTTCCGAAACTGGTTGGTGCGCTAGCAACTAATTTTTCATCCGGGTTGAGGTTTAGGAACTCTTTCGGTTTAAGGTTTTGTTTGTTTTGTCACAGGGTTTTGTATATTTTGTCAGTTGGGTGGATTATTTGTTTGGTAGATTAGGAGGATAGGCGTGAGATTCAACCTACGAGGTTACGACCTAGTTTTTTTGTGTGTATAAGGGCTAGGGGGTTCTGATTTTTCTAAGGGAGTTTGGAGATGTGTACTGATTGCTGATATTTCCCTTATATATGTGCTTGCTTGGTAGTGTCTTACATATTTATGAGTTGGTCCTGAACTAAATGAGATAATAATCGTGAACCAAATGAGATTTCATAAAATATGAATATCCTAAATCATATTTTATAAAATTATTAAGTTAGGTCTATTGAACCACCTGGGGTCAAATAAGTCGATTTAGCCCAACATGGTTTCACAATTTCACTCACCTCTAATATGTTAGAAGCTCTATGTTCAAAAAATTATTGAAATACCAATATGAACATAGTAATAAGTAAGGTACCAAAAGGCATAATTACCAAAGATTTGACAAGAAAAATGAATTAAATGTAACTTCCAACCTAATCCACCTTCTTACTCAAAGTTGTAGAATTTATTCATTTTCTAGCACCTTCTTCTGTAGCAACTTACTTGTCTGTTTCCAATGTTTCTCAACTTTTCAATACTTGCTAGCAATTTTTTCATAGTTGTCAACATAGATCTACTCCAAAAACTCATAACTTCTTCAAAAGAGTAGATTATAAGTTAGATTAATTGTGTTGTGGAATTTCAAATTTATTGAAATATGAGTTTATCTAATTGATAATTGAATCGAGTCGTTTGAAGTTATGAGTTTATCGATTTTCAGGTCGGATGAATTTCTAATTGTTGTTTAGTCAATTTAGATTATAGGTCGGACTAGGACGAGAAAAAAACTGTATTGAATTATTTGAATTGAAACATGGATCGATGGATTGTAAGAGAGATCAATAAACACAGTGTTTTAGCGAGAAATATCATCTAAGTGAAACATGTACTAATTGGAACACAACATGGACTTTTAGCACATGTACAACATTTTAGCATGAGGTACTTTCCAAATGCACCATCAAATTGTAAGAAACTTTCCAAATGCACCATCAAATTGTAAGAAACACCATGATACTCATTTAACTTTTTAATATTTACATTATGGATCATTATATTACGATTAGGGTGTTCTTGTGAGATTAGTTGGCTGCTTAGAGGGTGTGTCTTCTGGGATAAGTTGCCAGTGCTATATCATTTATTGACAGAGAGTGAAAGATTACAGTGTCCTCATGTCCTGTTACAGTTACAAACCAGTGAATATACACACCAGATTACCAATGAACACGGGGCTCGAATTCAAGTTTACGTGTCTCCAAGTTCATCCGAGCATCGTAAACATTCATCGTGGCAATGATCTAATGAGGACCAACTGCAATAGTGTGTTCCAAATCTCGACATGGTTCCCCAGAGCCATGACCCTTTTCCCACCTTCGTCTGCTACGCTGAGGTGCTTGCAAGGGTCGACCAAGATGCTTGTTTCGGCCGAGCTACCGGAGACAGTATGCACACGATTGAACCCTATGAGTTGTATGAATGGAGTCCTTTTCGTAACCTCTGGAACCCTGGCAAACAACAAGACTACATGGCTTCCATCCACCTCACCGGAATTTGTCACGGAGGCTACCACATAGAACTTGAGCGAATCGCACGATGCTATGTCTTGTACGAGTACGTAGCCTTGTCGGCTGCTGCTGCTCAGTATTCTCTTTCGAGGAATCGTCAAGGAGGATCGTAACACGGTCAGCTTGTTTGGTGCTGACAGGAGACTGTAGCTGTAGTTGGTGTAGCTCAAGCCATGACCAAAGCTGTACACTTGATCTCCATTGTAGAAACGGTAGGTTCTACCTGGATATCCTCGCGAAGGATCTGCCCGCATGTTCATGTTGTTCATCGGAACCTTAGTGAATGATTCAGGGTACCATGTCATCGGAAGTCTTCCACCTGCATTATAGCAAACATCAAGGTGTTACATTTCGAGGCCTCGAACCAGAAATGGTTGTAAGTTAGCTACGTAGCTCACCTGGATTGTATTCGCCAAAGATGACTTCTGCTATGGCTTTTGGACCGGCTTCGCCAGGATATCCAACCCAGAGAATGCTAGAGATTCGAGGGTCAGCTTTCGCAAACGATACATCGACCGGTCCTCCACCGGTGAGGACCAAAATAATGGGCTTCTTACTTACTGAAGCAACAGACAGGACAAGGGACACCTGTTTCCAAGGTAGCAGAAGACTAACCCTGTCATGATCTTCGGTTTCTTGAGATAAATCAAGTGCAGCAACAACGATTACAAAATTCGCCTTCTCGGCTATATGCACAGCCTGGTCGAATCCAGCATCAGAAACACATGGGACATCAACACATCCAGCGGCGAAAGTCGTCTTCTTTACATAGCCTTTAAGGCCCCCGTAAAGGCATTGAGGTTTGCACGAATATCCTACGAAACAGATCAATGAAAACTGTAAGATGGATAATAAGTGTAATGCTGCTAGAATTGAACGGAATCAGTTACCGGTACAATCTCCACCGATATTGGTTCCATGTTTGCCAGTAGGCCGATAACTGCAAGTGAAGAGACATCTCCACTGATCAGTGGCGGGAAATTCTTGTCATTTTTATGGAGGACAATTCCCTACCTGGTAGCTTCCAAGGCCAACATCCTGTGCTCTTTGGTACATACATTCTTAGGACCGAGCTTTCCAAATTTCCCTTGTCTGGGGTCTCCATCATACAAACCAAGACGAATCTGAATCGAGAAAAGATTGAAAAGAGCTTTGTCTATGTCCGCCTCATGCAGTCTTCCCTGAGCAATAGCAGATTCATCATGCAACGCCACAGATGATCCGCAATTTATATCCATTCCTGCGAACAAACTACACCATCCTTATCACTGAAGCTCAATACTCATACCGACTTTAAGGAAACTCATACCGGCTTTAAGAGAAATTGCAACTGCTTCCTCGATGGTTTTCGTGTAGTTTTGATACTCGGAGATCGTTGCAACAGCGTTGCAGTCCGAGACAATGTACCTGAAATTAAAGATGTTAGGCCACTTGATTGTAGATGTCCATTATGCATTAAGGTATAAAGTTTACCCTTTCATGTTCCATTCTCGCCTGGCTTTCTCGAGGAGATCCTTTCTTGCGCAAGCAGGCACGCCATTGACTTGGTTATACGAACACATCAAGCAGGTTGCTTTACCTTCGTGCACACAGCCTCGAAACGGAGGCATGAACGTGTCCTCCATGTCCTGCTCTGTCACCTATTTCACCATATACAATCATGTTTCAGACACAAAGAAATCCTGAAATATAGGCAAACATATTCAGTAACTCATTGAAGTTGATAAGCTAGTCAGGGTTATCTAGCTCAACCGAAGTACGAGTTCCGTGTAACTACTTTGTGGTGCCTGTACACTTTACTACATCAGAAATCATGCCATACAGAGCGATTGAACCAATTCAACCTCATGCCAAAAATTTAGTCGTTACAGTTCAATAACAATTTACAATGGTTCTAGTATAGCTGTTTTAACTGGTTTAACATTAGTCTCAACTGTTCCATCTCGAATCTGTAAACACCTCACTCGAACTACATTAAACAAGTTTCTTTGAAAGGACCAACAAATGAAACACAAGTTCAATCCAACTACTATGTGCTCAAAAATCATACCATAGCAAGCGACTGGACCAGTTAATGACTGCATCAGAAACAGTTTTTAGAAAGGTTTTAGTATAGTTCTGTTCCACTTTCAACATTCGACCATGATGCATTAGTCTCACATGTTCAATCTCGAATTCATAAACCAACTCAATCTTGAATTCAATCCACGAATCATTAATGAAACACAAATTCAATGCAACTACTATGTGGTCTGGAAATCATACACAGCGAGAGCGATCTGACCAGTTAAACCCCATACCAGAAACAGTTCTTCACAGGTTTTAGTGTATAGTTTTACTACACTTTCAACATTATTAGACAATGAACCATTAGTCTCACATGTTCAAACTCGAATTCGAAACCTACTCAAATTCCAAATTAAACAAGTTCTTAATAGGAAAGCTTACCACAGCATTGAATGAATACCTACTGAAGTTCCCCCAATCTTCCAAGTCATAAGCAATTGTATGCTTACAACAAGCAGACAACATATGCTCACCATCATCATCTTCCTCCTCTTCCAAAACCCTAACCTCTCCAAACCCAATTCTTCTCCTTCTTCCACCATTTCCCCCACCTTGCAAGCCCTTAACATACTGAACAACATAAGCAGAACCCACCAAAGGATCCTCTCCAACAGTCTCCTGCCCTCTCTCCCACCTTGGATCCCTAAATACATTCACATTAGGTGCCCAGAAAGTCAGTCCGGCCTGACCCACATTGTGCATCGCCCTAGCCTCCATCGCCACCCGCGGCTCCGATGAGGAACTAGAGCGACCTGTTGAAGGCGGCGACTGAGAGGATCACCTGAGGGAACTGGGTGGCGGCGGAGATTGATCCCTGGAACGTGATTCCAGGGCCGTTGGTGGCGATTCTGTGGAGGGATTCCGACCACCATTGGTAAGTCGGGATCCCCAGGCGTGGGATGCCCGTGGCATTGTCGGAGAGCTGCTGGGTTTTTTCATGGAGGGTTAGGTGGGAGATTAGGGAGTGAGCTCTTGAAGATGTGGAGAGGGTTTGATTGCAGAATTGGTAATGGTTGTAGTGTGGTGGCTTACATGGGTACTCAAGAATTGAGCTTGAGTGTGAAAGGAGGAGTGTGGAGAAGAAGAAGATGAAGTGGAGATGGAAATGTGGGTATGGAGCGACATTGATGAACTAGAAGGAAGTTTGATGTGCAGTCTGCTAAGTGATGACACCATTAATTAGTGGTTGAAGGAAGTCAATCCGATTTAGACGAGGGATTTACGAATCGATGACGAGCTGTTAAGTATTGAATTCTAAAGTATGATTTAAGATTAGTTTTCAGCTTGAATAAATCTGTTGACTTTACTCACTTGTATTCATGTGTTGACGACAGTGACGCAATATTCCGATTTTCCTTTTTTTTCTTTAACGAAGCTGGAATTTGGATGATTGTGTAAGCTGATGGGCCAAGGCCCAGATGTCTGGGCCGAAGCCTAGGAACCAGAAAAGTCCAGCAGTTAGGCATTCGAAAGCCCACCCCAATGCACACCATGGAGTTATCAATCATTCGATTCAACTATAATGTGTGATATTGATGGTTATTCATCTTATCTCTTAATTATGAAGTCGGTGGTAGTTTAATCTTTGTCTATGAAAATAAAATATATCCCGTGTCAGTCGTTTACCGCTTAGTGCGAGCACTCGCAGCAAAAAATTGTGAAGATCAATTCGAGTAGGGATTAGATATGTGACACTCTAACCTTAATCTCGAGACACTATAAAATAAAAAGGATAACACTATTGCATGATATTAAATATCATATTAGTGTATACATTTCATGAACTCAGCTCAAATACTTCTACGTTTCTCAATCTCTCTTCATATGCTTACACCACAATTCCTCGACCCTCGTGACTACTAAGCAAGAAAATATCCTTACACCACAAGTCCTAACAAAATTTAACAATGGAGACTTCTTGCTTCATAAAGGTGGTACAATAATCTCCGACATCTACTAGTTCTTGGATGTCAACTTCAAGATTCAGCTACTACACACAATCCATTGTGTTGCCTATTTTGTAACTCGGCATATTCTTGAATATCTTTCAAGTAAAAAATTGATAAATCTTTCAACTTGAATAAATATTTTACTTAACTATATAATTATTTTATTTTCTCTCACGAATTAAAAAAATTAAAAAAAAACACAAGAATCAATTAACAAGGTGGGCCTAGGCATAGAAAAAGCATGGTAGAACCAAGAAACCAGATTATTCGATGGGCCTTCAAACGTTTGTTGGATTCGTTGTCGCTGCTTAATGGGGCCCATAATCCCACTAACCAACACAACTATGTGTTAACCTAAGGGGTTTAGGTTGTTTTTTCTGCATAATAAGTTAAATAATTTGATTGATTTGTGCTAATGATCTTAATGTACTTTTATATATATATATATTTATGTATTGTTAATACAAATCAATGATAAGCATGAATTTGCAGTTTGTCGGTTTGGTGGTTTCTGTAAGAGTACATTGTTCTTCCACTACAAACAAGGATGGAGGAATATTACCCCAAAAATTTGATGTTTGCATTCACGTAGCTAGATTTTAGTAAAGTCTGAGCTTGATACATAAAATATAATTGGTCAAATATATTTTTGTACGAAAAATACATATATTTTAGCTATTTGAGTTTAGGAGACCTTGAGTCCAGGCCAGGGTAGACACTCACTTGCTTCACAACCAGATGTTTGTGTTTTTCCCAAATTCCTAATCTAGTTCCATGATTCTATTTATAGCCATTTTCCTTTTAATCACTCACTATGAGTTTCATTAAGGTTTTACTTTGTACCATAATTATAGAATTCAACTATCTTGATGGCAGGGGGAGAATCTGGAGGTGGAGTTCTTCAGGCCGTGGCTCACCCCACTCCTAGGTGTAGAGTTACAAAACTATGTACATTTTTGTATGTGTAAGTAGACTGGCCCAATGATATTTTAGATTGAGCCCAGTACATATGAAATGACTCAGTGTCTTGATCCATATACACGAATGATGAGTCCGGGCCTGGGTACATTTCATCTTTGAACATAGGCCACCTTAATGGAACAAATAACACTTCTGAAATACTCGCTCTAAGAATCTTAGCTTAACAATTGTACCAAATAACGATGGTGAAACATGATTTCGAGTCTCAATTTGCATATCGCGTCATATATCATTTTAACCAGCAACTTATGGGCTATTCATTGTCCGAACCAATACCAAAAATGAACCCAATGATACGTTAGTTTTAAGAAACAATTGGAATGCATGGTTATCTCCAGCGCTCCTGCGGGAGTTATCTAATGGAAAAAGAAATGATGATGTCATATCATGATCCACAGTTGGAATATAAGAGTAGTGACGTAAATGAGACAACAAGACTTCCACTTGTGATTATTGCGAGCAAAGAAATATGATGTTTCCATGTGAAAACATTTCGTCACTGCCAAGTTATAACTACAAGTGGATATCCTACTGTAGGGTGGATTCGTGATAAAAATAATATGTAGCCAAATATTTAAATATTTTAAAATATTATTAGATAAATTTTAATACATTATACTAAAATATTCGAAAAATATAATTAAATTCAAATCTATGGACATGAATGATAATGTCTCGGCTCCGATCGGATCGATGACTTTATCATTCTTGTCCACAGAGTTGAATTATGTATGATGTTTAAAATCTCTATAGTTAGATTTTTTAGTAAAATTTGGATTGCATGTAATTCGGACTGCGTTTGTACAATCTAGACTATGTTAGCAAAACGGATTGAATTAGTAAAATCTAGTTTGCGTTAGTAAAAATGGATAGCGCTAGCAAAATCTGAACTGCTTTAGTACAAATGGACTACGTAGTAAAATTTGGATTGTATTGGAACAATGGACTGCACAAATTAATAAGTATATAATGGTCAATTTCTAGGGCTACAGATCCGCTCCAACCTCAAAAGGTTGGACCGGTCCAACCCCTATACCCAGAAGGTAATTTCGGTATTTAAAAAATACTCTATCCTCTTCCTTGTTCCTCTTCTTCACTATGCCGGGAAGCTTCATGCCGATGAGCAGCGGCCGTCGTTAAAGTTTTCAAGCGATTCAAATCAACAGATCGATCGGAAAAAACTTCAATGTTCCGCTGGGATGGGGTGGGGCTGATGTCGATGGTATTGCTCTAGATATGGATCTTGACCTACGAGAGGATTCTGATGCCGATGGGGGAGAGATCATAGAAGAGCTAGAGGATGACGATCGCGAGACAGATCAAGATCGGAATCCTGCTCTTGATTCTCGGAATGGTGATTGCAGGGAACGTGGAGAGGAAGCGAGGGACATGGCTTTGGCGGCAGGGAATTCGTCTCGCCGGTGAGCTTCGCCGTTTTAATCGCGTTCGTGGTTGCGGGGCTGTCGGAGGCGTTTGCGGCCGTGACAGTTATGGAGTATTTCACGAGGGATCCCGGAGAGCATGAGGACGATGGCCGAGAAGATTTAGTCCAGCGCTGCATCTTGGTAATCGACTCTGCCGTTCAACGAGATGGTTGCCCATAAAGAAAATGTTAACTTTTAGTCACTGAAAAATAAAAGTTAACGTTTTCAGTCACTAAAAAAAATTTAACATTTTTAGTCACTTAAAAATATGTTATTAACAGTTTGATATTTTATTTTATTTTTGTAAAATTTGAATATATTGAAATAACCTATAACTATATAAGTTGGTCAGTAAAATAGCATGCTAACTAGTTATCTGCTATAACATATTAACTAGTTATCAGTAAAAACCTGGTTGTTGGTTAGATAATTTTAATCTGGTTGTATAACGACGTGTTAACTAGTTACAATCTAAATATCATCGTTAACTAGTTATCTAAGATATAATGTTAACTTGTTAACTCGATAAGTATCTAGATAACTCGGTTAATTAACTAGTTATCACCTAAAAAATTGTTAACTGGTTATCAAGTTAAAATATGTTAACAAGTTAACATGATTGGTTAACTAGTTAACTCGATTGGTTAATTAGCTAACTCGATTGGTTAACTAGTTATCATCTTAAAAAAAATTTAACTAGTTAGCTTAGTCATGATGTTAAACTAAAAAATGTTAACTAGTTTTTGATTTAAAAAAATGTTAACTAGTTATCTTAGTCATGATGCTAACTAGTTAACTCGATAAGTTTATCTAGTTAACTAATTATGTTAATTTAATAACTAGTTAACTAATGTTGATAACAAGTTATCACCTAAATCTGTTAACAAGTTATCAAACAAAAAACGTTGTTAACTAGTTATCAGATAAAAACCATATTAACTAGTTATCAGTTTTAAAAAAACACTGTTAACTAGTTAACAGCAAAAAAAAAAGGTGTTATCTAGTTAACTAATTTTTTTTAAAAAAATGTTATCTAGTTATCAATAAAAAACATTGTTACCTAAATAAAAAATATTGTTAGCTTGTTATCAGTTTTAAAAATCATGTTAACTAGTTATCAACTAAAAATCTTGTTAACTAGTTATCTAAATCATGATGTTAACTAGTTATCATTTAAAAACAACACTTTTAACTATTAACAGCAAAATAAAGGTGTTTATTAGTTAACTAATTTTAAAAAAGATGTTATCTAGTTAACTAAAAAAACATGTTAACTAGTTATTAGTTTAAAAACCATGTTAACTATTATCAATAAAAAATATTTATTAACTAGTTATCAGGTTAAAATCTGGTAACAAGTTATCAAACAAAAAACGATGTTAACTAGTTATCAGTTAAAAATCATGATAACTATTTATCAGTTAAAAACCATGTTAACTAGTTATCAGTTAAAAAAATATTGTTAACTAGTTAACAGAAAAAGGTGGTAACTAGTTTTTTTTGAAAGCAAAAAAAAAAAAAAACCCTCGCCGGAGTCTCGCCGAAAAGTCGCCGTCGCCGAGATGAGCTGCTGTCGCTGGAAAAATTAATTAATTTATTTATATATAATAAATTATATGTGTAAAGTCTAAAATACCCCTAACAATCTAGACCATTGGATTGTCAAAGGGTCAAAGGTGATCTAATGGTTAAGATGAACGTTGAAATTTCCAACCCTTGGAAAGGGTTGGATGGGTATCCACCTCCAATTGCTAGAAATTATAAACTACACAAGTAAAATACAGACGTAATTGACTTGAATTTCTATTAATAAATAAAATGTTAAATACTTTTTATATAATGGTACCGAAGCCGAAATGAGTGTTCGGTTAATTAAAATCCCTTAGTTTATCTGCTGAGTTTTTTTTCAATTACTGGTTTAAGATAAGGGGGAATATCATTATACATACTCGATAGTATACATACAGCAACTGTACATAGAGAATAGAAGCAAAAATATGGGAAGAGTTCCAGGGTCCACCACCAACCCATTTACCCCAAGACCTAAACACCTGACACAGTACAAACAACGAAATACGTGGGGTTGAGTTTGGAGCTTAAAAGTCTCAATCACACGATCTAAGCTATTTCCACACTTCACGTCGTGTAGTATGGTTGCTTGCCCTGTAATTCAAAACACTATACAGTGGCAAACATAACTTTGGTATCTAGTACCTCCCTTTTTGGTATCTATTCTCTTCTTCTTCTTGTTCAGCGATAATGTTGGGATTAAAATATAAACATCGTGGGTGTATACTATTTTTTATAATGATTATATTAGAAGAAGGATCTTTTGGTAGGGGGTTTACCAACTGCTCTCATGAGATTGGCAACCTCAAGAATTCTAGCAACTTTAGTGCCCCTCTCTTAGCCTCAGCAGATGCCCTTTTCTCCTCTGCTTCCTGTGTGCTTTGGCTACCTGTTCTGCATCTTCTCTGCTGCTCTTGTCTTTTCTCTTCCAGCTCCTCTGCAGTTTTTTATAAACCACTACATCTGTAACTAATAAAACCATTTACAGCCAAAATTGATAAAGTCCAACAAAAGGTGGTGTCCAGCACGGCTTAAATTCCTAACCCCGTGTCTGCTACTATACATTCTTGGCTATTATTACCAAGGTTGTCAAGTCATTGAATTTACTGAGAAAAGAGTGTTTGAAGACTAATTAATACTTAACAAGTTACAATATGAACATACACTTTACATTTCAGCCAATTAGATAAGATTTTCTGGACTATTCAAACCTAATTATGCGATAATTCTGACAATTTAGAAACCCCCCTTGCCTTTAATTTTGGAGTGATTCGTGATGTGTCCCTCAGTGTTTTGAGCACTCATAACTGCATGATTGGGACTTCCCAACTCACCCACAAACAATAAAAATTATTATAATAATGAAAATTCCCTCCACGAAAATCATTATTTCACTACAGAAGATTTATCTGCAGAAATGGATTCTTGAATTTTGTACGGGTTACCTACACAAGTTAATTACCAACTTGAAAACGACCCAGTTGGTTTCTGCTTTTAGTTTTCTTCATCGATGAATTTTATTTTAACTGTCCAAGTGCTTCATGATCATGAAATTATTTATATACTTGACCCAAGAAACTGTTGTAAGTTTTTTTGGTTTTTTCCAGAAATTAATCAGGAATATAGAGGTTTTAGAGTAATTACTAATTAGTAATATTATTACCTCGATCTTGTTCATCCAAGCAGTGGCGTTTTTGGACCTTGTCATTTCCCAGCCATTAATGATAGCTTCGTCTCCTTCAATCTGTTATTAACCTTGGCGATCTCTTCGTTCTCCCATGCACTTATCTTTGTATCCACCTCTTCCTTCTTCACCCTCCCACCGTTATCACTTCTTCCACCCTCTGTTCCGACGATGTAGAAGATGACGGCGGTGCTTCCCTTCCCAACCTCATTATGGATTTTTTATCCGGCACGATAGCCAAAGGGTTTGTCCCCAAACCCAGCATCGTCCTCTCCGATCCTCGCCAAGTAGTAGTTCATATTAATTATTATTGTTGTCATGGCTGCCTGCTGTTCAGCTGGGGTGGAGATGAAGCTGTTATTGTTGTTGTTGTTGCTTTTTACTGCTGCTGCTGTTTTTGTCTCCTCCCCGCTGGTAGGGGCAGCGGTGGTGGATCCGCGATGACGAGAGCGTTAAATTTCTCTGCTCATGGTGGTGAAGTTGATCTCGCTTGAGGTGTTCCCCCTAGGTCGCTGCTGAGAGAGGAAGAACGGTGGCTGCCGCTCTCCCAACGGCGTCGTCCAGCAGCTGGAGGGGGACGAGGTGGCGTCAGAGCGTAGATGTCTCTGACTGTAACTTGGTTTTCCTCCTCCACGATATCATCATCATCATGGTCATCTTGGCGGTGGTTTTCATGATGGAGGTCGTCGTAGTTGTCTCCTCTGATAGCAGAGGAGGAAGAGGTGGTGGCTATGGTTGCAGGAGGAGGGGAGGAGTGAAGGAGGAAGTAGGGGTGGGGGCGGGCTTTTGGGAGTAGTGTTTGTTGGTGATCAGAGGTTAAGAACATAGAGAATGCATAAAAAAGAGGGTAGCTAATAGCTTAGAGAGTGATGAAGATGATGAGTTGAGTTGAGTTGAGACCAATCTTTTGGTGGGAGGGAAAACTTTATGTACTGATGTGTTTATAATTTTGAGAAATTAGAGAGAGAGAAGAAAGTAGGGAAAAATGAAAGGGCATGGCATGTGCGATTTCCTATTGTTTTTACTTTTCATTCTTGTCCTCTACGTTATTTCATCTCCATCCACTTCATTCAATACATAAAAATTTTAAATATGTGTACGAAGGCTCAATACCTAATCGCCACTTCCGAATAAGCATTGGATGATGATGTATGTGCCAAGATCCATCACGAGTCTCCGTCGATGGAAGTTCTACCCGGGGAAACGCGGCGATAGCAAGGAAACATGAATTACTTTACCAAATCCCCAAAGTCGGTTTTAGAATCGAGGATATTACCTTGATTGGCGGCATGTACTGACGAATTGAGCTACAACCGCTGACTCAGGGGCTTAATGCCAAATCGATCACAGACTGAGGAATTTGCAAAACGTCATCAATATACGACGACTCCAAGGTTTCGACATATCGTAATCCGATCCTTCGCTCGATGCTATCTGAGCCCATGACTTGACTTCAGAACCATGAGAGGTAGAAGAGTCCATGAGGATAGCCCCCCCGAGGGGCAGCAACTGTGGAAATCTCGTAACAACAATGGAAAAGTAACTCAGAGTTCAGAGCATTTCTCTTTTCCAATCTCTCGTTTCCTTATCCACACCCTTCCAAAGATATGTTTTTCTTTAGACATAATTATTCACAAAATGGTCAAATATTTCACGAATATGTCAAATCTAGCCACTATTGTTTTAAAACTCAAATTTTGATTGTATGTCATCAAATCTTTCATTCAACTAACTGTGTCTTTGTGGGATATTTGACATGTCACATGGTGCCACACATCTTTTTTAAAACTAAAATTAAAAATTTAATATAATAATTTCAAAATATAAAATTGGAAACAAAATACATCTAAAACTTGAAACAAATTACTGCAATGAATAAGATTTCTACAATGAGATCCAACCTCTTAGTACCTATTTACTGCAATCAATATGAAAAATGATAATATTACTCTCCCAATATGAAATTGAATCTCCAATGATGCAATCGTCTAAAACTACCACGATCATGTATCATACAGCACAGTTACAACGACGTTATTACATACACTTGTAAGAATAACAACATTCCCTCATCATCATTAGATTAACCATCTTTCTTCCCAATGAAATGGGTCAAATACTCAAAACGTCACGAAATTATAGGGTGGGTTACAACTCATCCTAAAACTTTAATCCGTTACAGAGTGGTCCTATTACTATGAAAAAGGTTACAGAGTATCCTAATCCGTCATAAAGTCTACTTTTTTTCAGCTATTTGCCATGTCACCATTGACATGTCATCGAAAAATATAATTTAAAATCTATAATTATATCAATAAACTCACTAGATTTAGTTTTTTTAACCAAAGTTTATCAGGTAGATAGTTAAGATTTAGATTTGGATCATACTGTTGAACTTTGAATCATCTTTTAGATGACATGTCAACAGTGACATGGTGAAATAAGTGAAAAAGTAACTTTGACTCACTAGGGACACTCTTAACCATTTCATAGTAAAGACTACCTGTAACGGATTAAATTTTAACGAGTTTGTAACCCGCCCTAACTTCGGGACCTTTTAAGATTTGACCCCTAGAAATATAAAGTTTTTCCTATGTCCAAACTCCCAAGCTGACTCACTTCTCGAGCCAAACACAACTCAATCAATTTTTTTGGTGATTTCAACGAGACTGTTTCAAAAAGTAGACACCCCATACTACCCGCCTACAACCGTTCAATCCACACAACCCCGCTCCCCGTTCACGAAACATGCGCCCTCTATCGTTAATTGTAGTGACTATTTGGGAACAGGTAAAAATTTTAGGGATCATTCGAATAACCCTAACATAAACCATTAGGTTTTCCTTCATTTCAACTCCCCGACCTCTTTCTTCTTCTTCTCTCTCCCCTTTCCTTCTTCAAAACAGAGCCTACTCCTTCTCCCGGGATTAGCCGACTCACTCGGGAACAGAAACCCCTTGGCTTTATCTCGTTTACGTTCAGGATCAGAGCTGAAACGTCCATTCCTAAGCTTCTTGGTGTGTTTGCCAACCTTTCTCGCTTCTCTCGTCGGTTTCAACTTCGCCTCTTCCTTCCCAGGCAGCAATCAAAAACCGATCCCCTTCGTTTTTACAAAGGTGAAGTTCAACGGCAAGAACATACTATGGGCTTTTGATTTTCGCCCTTATTCAATGGAAAATCTCTATTGTCGTACTTGAGGCACACACTAAACCCCTCCTACAGTAAGGCTACTCTATGAATCATCCGAGAAACATCCGACAAGAAGGCGCCTCCCCGTCGATCTCGACACATGGGAAACAAATAATGCTCGAGCTTTGGCTGGACGCCGGGGTCCTTGATCCGCAATGCATTGAATCTGAGAACCTTCAATTTGTGCACGAGTTTGGGTTACATCTGAAAATAATATTCTCGATCAATACCCCTTCTTTTTCAAATGAGTATGAAAATCGCCCGCTAAGCAAGGAGACAGGATATCCACTCTTTTCACTTGGCGGCCAAACGTAGGGACTGAACAAGAACTTGATTCCTCTTCTTACATCTGCCGCTAGTGCGTGAAATTCGTCAAGAACGTCCCGAAGTCGGTCCTTCAATTTCTCAGAAACTTCGACCAGAATTCGAATCTGTTCGCCTCGCAGCTCATTCAAGCAAAAAACTGATATGGAGACTGTCTTTGAGATCTTTCTCGTGCTGAAACTCGACTTAAGACCCAAGCTCAAATTGATGGACGCTCCTCGATGGTGGCTCTGTGTTCGCTGCCCAATCAGGACTCCATCCTATAATCACCTCATCCGAACTTCTCTAGCTACAACTCCGACTTCTCCCCGCCTCAATCAAGTTTCATGCCGTCTACCGAGCTAAAATGCCGCATTGCGGTGAGAATGGTCATGCTGTGGTATCTGTCGCAAGCGAAATTTCCTGTAATTATTGTAAGAAAACCAGACATATCATCACTGAATGTCATAAACGTGCCTTCCGCAATAACACAAATCAACCATTTGCGGTGGTTATTCTTCTCATTCTGACATGGCTCTCAAATTGGATCGAATCCTGCGTGGGGCAGCTTATTCCACTAACTCATTGCTCCCTCCGACACTTCTTTCGTTGCTTCCATGGGTGTTCAGGCTGCTGATATCAGAGTATGGTACAACAAGCATACAACAGGCTCTACCTAACGGCTTTGAACAATGCATTTGCTACCTTTGGTACCGCAGGTATTTCTTCCCCTGGAATCTTGACTCGGCTTGCTTTAATCATATGACAGGAATGCTTCGAGCCTTTCGAATTATCGGCCTATTCATCATGAGTCAGTTCAAGTTGCCAATGGAGCTCGAATACCTATTATGGGGATTGGTGATTTGCAGACACCTCGTGTTACACTCGTGATATCTACATGTTCCGTCTTTGGACCAAAATCTGTCTCCGTGGGGCAGTTAACGGATAATGTTGTATGGTACCTTTTCCTCCGTCTGGGTGTATTGTGTAGGATCAGAAGACGGGACGCTGATCGAATGGACCATAAGCTTGGACGCAGCTTCTACTTAAGATCGTGCCAGAAATTGTTGGAAGGCTAAATCAGGAAGAAGTTATAAGGGCATATATTCTGCCCCTTTTGGGACTAAGAGTAGTTTGTTAGTTTTCTAATTGTTTCTCAGTCAATTAGCTTCAGTTAACAAGTGGAGACTTTGGCATTCTCATCTGGGGCATCCGCATTCATCTAGACTCAAATTTATGATCAAACATAATTTTTGCCTGTTCGGTTAGATTTGAAATATATTGATGACTCATTCACTCTTGCATTCATTGTATTGAAGCAAAAGCCAGTAAGCAATCATTTAAATTCTTGTGAATACTGCTATCACTGAAGCTTTGATCTCATTCACACCGACATGTGGGGGCCATCACCCATCACGTCTCGTCTTGCTATCGATATTTTTTCTCTTTGTTGATCATGCTACCGGTTCACTTGGGTTATAGGTTGCGATCTAGTCTGATCTCTTCCTATGGCTATGCTTTTTATTAGATGGTGAAAACCCAATTTTCTAAGACGATTAAGGTTATTCGGTCTGATCCAGTGGTGAATACAGTTCTACTGCTCTCAGAGAATTAATACTCAACATGGCATCTTGTATCAACAGTCTTGTCCGGGCTGTCCGAACAGAATGGCCTATTGAACGGAGATCGGCATGTTTATTGAGTTGGCACGAGTTCTTCTTCTACAATCTCATTCCCTCCGCACTTCTGTCTGAAGTGGTGCAGACATAGTGTATCATAATAATCGGCAAGTTACCTCTACTCTCCAAGATATTACTCCCTTCTTTCTCTTTATGGTCGCAACCCCATACTCAATGCTCCGAGTGTTTGGGTGTGTGTGCTTTGTTCTCCTTCCTCGTACTGAGAGAACTAAACTTACATCAAGGTTGCTCGTTGGGTTTCTTGGGTATTCTGACCATCACAAGGGCATTTATGTTATGATCTCGAGCTTCGGAGGATGCGCATTGCATACCATGCGACCTTCTGAACACCAATTCTCTATTCACCCCTCTCCTACCATGACACCTGCAACTTCTACCACTTCCCCTCAGCCTACCTTATTTGATTTATCTCTTTGGATGAACCACCCTTATCTAATCCCACAACTCATACCTACCCTTCCCCTCACCTATAGTTTCCCCCCAATCCAACCTCTCCCTCTCAATCCACTCTTCCCAAGATAAGTTCTCTTCATACTCCAACTCTCATATAACCCCTATCACCCAACCAGATTCCCCTCTTCCATTCCCTATCACCAAATGTCATACAATCTACTTCCCAACAAACCATTTCTACACCACCTCCTCCTCCTGGCCGACCCCAAACGTGCAACCCGAGGTACAAACCTGCCCGTTATCATGACTTTGTTGCTTTCATACCCATGATTTAACAACTACACCTTCTATTCCATCTACCTTTCGCGATGCGACTCTTCACCGGAATGGCGTACGCATGGCAGACGTTTTGAGTGCATTTGCTGAGAATAATTCATGGACCTTGTTCCTCGTCCATCTATGCTTCTGTATCGTAGTCGTTGGGTAATACTCCAAATGTCGTCCAAATGGTTTCCATTGATCGATACAAAGCCCGACTGGTAGCTCAAGGTTTTCGGCAAGAGTATGGTATTGACTAGATGAGACTTTTGCACCAGTTGCTAAGATGCCTACTGTCTGTACACTTCTAGCTGTTGCTTCTCAACGTGGTTGGCCTCTCACGCAGCTAGATGTCAAAAAATGCGTTCCTACATGGGGTTTGAAAGAGACTGTATTTATGGAGTGCCCCCAGGTTTTGATAAGTCCGCCTTCGTGATGTTGTTTGCCGTCTCCACGTTCCTTGTAGGCCTGAAACAGGTTCCGCGGGCGGGGTTTGAGAAATTTCAAACGACCATTGTTCAGAAGGGTTTTCTGCAGAGTCCTAAATGATCCATCCTTATTCACAAAGAAGTCAGGTGATAAGATTACAGTGTTATTGATTTATGTGGATGATATGATTCTCTCTGGGATGACACAGCGAAATTGATTCGGTTAAACAACTATTGCAACGACATTTTCACATGAAGGACCTTGGTCCGCTTTCTTATTTCTTGGGCTTGAAATTTACCGATCTGAGAAAGGTATCTTCATTGGACAGCAAAAAGTAATTGACGATCTATTACAAACTTTTCGCCATGCAGACTGTAAGCCATGTAGTACCCCCATGGACTTGAATGTCAAGCTGAGTCGCGGGATGGTGAAATTGTGTCAGATTCCTCTTTATATCGCAAGATTGTGGTACCCTCATTTACCTAACCATTTGACTCGTCCGACTTGGCTTATTCGGGGCAAGTGGTCAGCCAATTCATGTCAGCACCTCGTCAACCACATTTGCAAGCTGTCTATAGGATCTTACGTTACCTTCAGGCTACCCCAGAGTTGGAGTCTTTCTTCCCTCTTCTGGTGATGATACTATCTCTGCCTATGCAGATGCAGATTATGCAGGTTGTGTAGACACGAGGAGGTCTACTTCTGGCGTGTGTTCAATTTGGCAAGGCCATTGTTACTTGGCGATGTAAGAAACAGGATCGGGTGGCCAAATCCTCTACTGAAGCTGAGTATCGATCCATGTCGGAGGTGTGCTCCGAGATTGTTTGGATTACAAGGTTACTTGTGGAGCTTGGTGTGCGTGTTGGCCTTCCACTAGTCTGTATGCAGATAATACAAGCGCTATCAGATAGCCTCAAACCCGGTACTTCATGATAAACAAAACATATCCAGACTCATGTTCATTACATACAGAGCTCGTTGGTGATGGGATATCAAGATGCATTATCTAAGTACTGACAACCAGATGCAGATTTACTGACAAAGGTTGTCTGTACGAGCAACATGGTTTTTACTGGCAAATTGATGTGTCGAGATCTACATCAATTTGAGGGGGCTGTTAATTTTAGTGACTGGGTTTGTAACAGGATATAAAGTTAGGGATCTATTCTGAATAAGCCCTAACTATATATACCTGAGTTAGGTTTCCTTCATTTCAATCTTCCCCTGGACGACCTTTCTTCTTCTTCTCTTCCCCCCCTTTCCTTCTTCAAAACAGAGCTATACTCCTTCTCCCGTGGATTAGCCGACTCAACGTCGTGAACCACGTAAACCTCTTTGTGCTTATCTCGTTTACTTTACGATCCACATAGCCTAGGCGAACTGAACCCCTCACATCGTTGCCAAGTCGGCCTCGATTTTACCTCCCCAATTAGAAGTTCATAAACTAGATGGTCTGAAAATTGAGAACTGGATCCAAAGGAGACAGAGAAAAGTGAGAAGAAGAAGCGAGATTTGAAAATGGGTATTGATACGATCGAAACAGGTATGCGGGTTCGGTATCTTTAGGTTACGAGCTGGAATGGTTTTTTTTTAGATATGTTCATGTTTGGAGAAGAGTAAGAAAGGCAGAGTGTTGTTGATTACGGAAGGGAGGTGGAGATTGCAGAGGAGGATAGGGGGAATGAGACGATTGTAAATGGTAATGGAAGAATTTAATCATCAATCTAGTTACATCAACTAAATCGACATACCTGTAGACACAGTGATCGAGGGGGTGATGATCTTTAAATGGCGTGCAAGAGAAGGAGCAAAATTCACCCGTTTGATCTCGAATAATGAGGGGTTCGTCTTCTCTCTTCCTATAACCCTATCACCCAACCTAGATCCTCCTCTTCCATTCCCATATCACCAAATGTCATACAATCTACTTCCCAACAAACCATTTCTACCCACCTCCTCCTCCTGGCCGACCCAACGGCAACCCGAGGTAAGAAACCTCCCGTTATCATGACTTTTGTTGCTTTTCATACCCATGATTTAACAACTACACCTCTATTCCATCTACCTTTCGCGAGCTGACTCTTCACCGGAAATGGCGTACTGCCATGGCAGACGGTTGAGTGCATTGGCTGAGAATAATTCATGGACCTTGGTTCCTCGTCCATCGATGCTTCTGTTATCGGTAGTCGTTGGGTATATACTCTCAAATGTCGTCCAAATGGTTCCATTGATCGATACAAAGCCCGACTGGTAGCTCAAGGTTTTCGGCAAGAGTATGGTATTGACATATGATGAGACTTTTGCACCAGTTGCTAAGATGCCACTGTCTGTACACTTCTAGCTGTTGCTTCTCAACGTGGTTGGCCTCTCACGCAGCTAGATGTCAAAAATGCGTTCCTACATGGGGATTTGAAAGAGACTGTATTTATGGAGTGTCCCCCAGGTTTTGATAAGTCCGCCTTCGGTGATGTTGTTTGCCGTCTCCATCGTTCCTTGTATGGCCGAACAGGTTCCGCGGGCGTGGTTTGAGAAATTTCAAACGACCATTGTTTCAGAAGGGTTTTCTGCAGAGTCCTAATGATCCATCCTTATCACAAAGAAGTCAGGTGATAAGATTACAGTGTTATTGATTTATGTGGATGATATGATTCTCTCTGGGATGACACAGCGGAAATTGATTCGGTTTTAAACAACTATTGCAATGACATTTTCACATGAAGGACCTTGGTCCGCTTTCTTATTTCTTGGGGCTTGAAATTTACCGATCTGAGAAAGGTATCTTCATTGGACAGCAAAAGTATATTGACGATCTATTACAAACTTTTCGCCATGCAGACTGTAAGCCATGTAGTACCCCCATGGACTTGAATGTCAAGCTGAGTCGCGAGGATGGTGAAATTGTGTCAGATTCCTCTTTAAATCGCAAGATTGTGGGTAGCCTCATTTACCTAACCATTTGTACTCGTCCGGACTTGCTTATTTCGGTGCAAGTGGTCAGCCAATTCATGTCAGCACCTCGTCAACCACATTTGCAAGCTGTCTATAGATCTTACGTTACCTTCAGCTACCCGCAGAGTTGGAGTCTTTCTTCCCTCTTCTGGTGATGATACTATCTCTGCCTATGCAGATGCAGATTATGCGGGTTTTGTGTAGACACGAGGAGGTCTACTTCTGGCTGGTGTGTTCAATTTGGCAAGGCCCTTGTTACTTGGCGATGTAAGAAACAGGATCGGTGGCCAAATCCTCTACTGAAGCTGAGTATCGATCCATGTCGGGGTGTGCTCCGAGATTGTTTGGATTACAAGGTTACTTGTGGAGCTTGGTGTGCGTGTTGGCCTTCCAGCTAGTCTGTATGCAGATAATACAAGCGCTATTCAGATAGCCTCAAACCCGGTACTTCATGATAAGACAAAACATATCCAGACTCATGTTCATTACATACGAGAGCTCGTTGGTGATGGTGATATCAAGATGCATTATCTAAGTACTGACAACCAGATTGCAGATTTACTGACAAAGGCTGTCTGTACGAGCAGACATTGGTTTTTAGCTGGCAAATTGATGTGTCGAGATCTACATCAATTTGAGGGGGGCTGTTAATTGTAGTGACTGATTTGTAACAGGATATAAAGTTAGGGATCTATTCTGAATAAGCCCTAACTATATATACCTGAGTTAGGGTTTTCCTTCATTTCAATCTTCCTCTGTACGACTCTTTCTTCTTCTTCTCTTCTCCCCTTTCCTTCTTCAATAACAGAGCTATACTCCTTCTCCCGTGGATTAGCCGACTCAACGTCGGTGAACCACGTAAACCTCTTTGTGCTTATCTCGTTTACGTTCACTATCCACATAGCCTAGGCGAACTGAATCCCTCACATCGTTGCCAAGTCGGCTCGATTGTACCTCCCCAATTAGAAGTTCATAAACTAGATGGTCTGAAAATTGAGAACTGGATCCAAAGGAGACAGAGAAAAGTGAGGAAGAAGGAAGCGAGATTTGAAAATGGGTATTGATACGATCGAAACAGGTATGCGGGTTCGGTATCTTTAGGTTACGAGCTGGAGATGGTGTTTTTTTTAGATAGTGTTCATGTTTGGAGAAGAGTAGAAAGGCAGAGTGTTGTTGATTACGGGAAGGGAGGTGGAGATTGCAGAGGAGGATAGTGGAATGAGACGATTGTAAATGGTAATGGAAGAATTTAATCATGCAATCTAGTTACATCAACTTAAATCGACATACCTGTAGACACAGTGATCGACGGGGTGATGATCTTTTAAATGGCGTGCAAGAGAAGGAGCATATTCACCCGTTTTGATCTCGAAGTATGAGGGTTTCGTCTTCTCTCTTTCCTATAACCCTATCACCCAACCTAGATTCCTCCTCTTCCATTCCCATATCACCAAATGTCATACAATCTACTTCCCAACAAACCATTTCTACACCACCTCCTCCTCCTGGCCGACCCCAACGTGCAACCCGAGGTACGAAACCTGCCCGTTATCATGACTTTGTTGCTTTTCATACCCATGATTTAACAACTACACCTTCTATTCCATCTACCTTTCGCGATGCTGACTCTTCACCGGAATGGCGTACTGCCATGGCAGACGAGTTGAGTGCATTGGCTGAGAATAATTCATGGACCTTGGTTCCTCGTCCATCTGATGCTTCTGTTATCGGTAGTCGTTGGGTATATACTCTCAAATGTCGTCCAAATGGTTCCATTGATCGATACAAAGCCCGACTGGTAGCTCAAGGTTTTCGGCAAGAGTATGGTATTGACTATGATGAACTTTTGCACCAGTTGCTAAGATGCCTACTGTCTGTACACTTCTAGCTGTTGCTTCTCAACGTGGTTGGCCTCTCACGCAGCTAGATGTCAAAAATGCGTTCCTACATGGGATTTGAAAGAGACTGTATTTATGGAGTGTCCCCCAGGTTTTGATAAGTCCGCCTTCGGTGATGTTGTTTGCCGTCTCCATCGTTCCTTGTATGGCCTGAAACAGGTTCCGCGGGCGTGGTTTGAGAAATTTCAAACGACCATTGTTCAGAAGGTTTTCTGCAGAGTCCTAATGATCCATCCTTATTCACAAAGAAGTCAGGTGATAAGATTACAGTGTTATTAAATTTATGTGGATGATATGATTCTCTCTGGGATGACACAGCGGAAATTGATTCGGTTAAACAACTATTGCAACGACATTTTCACATGAAGGACCTTGTCCGCTTTCTTATTTCTTGGGGCTTGAAATTTACCGATCTGAGAAAGGTATCTTCATTGGACAGCAAAAGTATATTGACATCTATTACAAACTTTTCGCCATGCAGACTGTAACCATGTAGTACCCCCATGGACTTGAATGTCAAGCTGAGTCGCGAGGATGGTGAAATTGTGTCAGATTCCTCTTTATATCGCAAGATTGTGGGTAGCCTCATTTACCTAACCATTTGTACTCGTCCGGACTTGGCTTATTCGTGCAAGTGGTCAGCCAATTCATGTCAGCACCTCGTCAACCACATTTGCAAGCTGTCTATAGGATCTTACGTTACCTTCAGGCTACCCGCAGAGTTGGAGTCTTTCTTCCCTCTTCTGGTGATGATACTATCTCTGCCTATGCAGATGCAGATTATGCAGGTTGTGTAGACACGAGGAGGTCTACTTCTGGCTGGTGTGTTCAATTTGGCAAGGCCATTGTTACTTGGCGATGTAAGAAACAGGATCGGGTGGCCAAATCCTCTACTGAAGCTGAGTATCGATCCATGTCGGAGGTGTGCTCCGAGATTGTTTGGATTACAAGGTTACTTGTGGAGCTTGGTGTGCGTGTTGGCCTTCCAGCTAGTCTGTATGCAGATAATACAAGCGCTATTCAGATAGCCTCAAACCCGGTACTTCATGATAAGACAAAACATATCCAGACTCATGTTCATTACATACGAGAGCTCGTTGGTGATGGTGATATCAAGATGCATTATCTAAGTACTGACAACCAGATTGCAGATTTACTGACAAAGGTTGTCTGTACGAGCAGACATTGGTTTTTAGCTGGCAAATTGATGTGTCGAGATCTACATCAATTTGAGGGGGGCTGTTAATTGTAGTGACTGATTTGTAACAGGATATAAAGTTAGGGATCTATTCTGAATAAGCCCTAACTATATATACCTGAGTTAGGGTTTTCCTTCATTTCAATCTTCCTCTGTACGACTCTTTCTTCTTCTTCTCTTCTCCCCTTTCCTTCTTCAATAACAGAGCTATACTCCTTCTCCCGTGGATTAGCCGACTCAACGTCGGTGAACCACGTAACCTCTTTGTGCTTATCTCGTTTACGTTCACTATCCACATAGCCTAGCGAACTGAATCCCTCACATCGTTGCCAATCGGCTCGATTGTACCTCCCCAATTAGAAGTTCATAAACTAGATGGTCTGAAAATTGAGAACTGGATCCAAAGAGACAGAGAAAAGTGAGGAAGAAGGAAGCGAGATTTGAAAAAGGGTATTGATACGATCGAAACAGGTATGCGGGTTCGTATCTTTAGGTTACGAGCTGGAGATGGTGTTTTTTTTTTGATAGTGTTCATGTTTGGAGAAGAGTAGAAAGGCAGAGTGTTGTTTTATTACGGGAAGGGAGGTGAGATTGCAGAGGAGGATAGTGGAATGAGACGATTGTAAATGGTAATGGAAGAATTTAATCATGCAATCTAGTTACATCAACTAAATCGACATACCTGTAGACACAGTGATCGACGGGTGATGATCTTTTAAATGGCGTGCAAGAGAAGGAGCATATTCACCCGTTTGATCTCGAAGTATGAGGGTTTCGTCTTCTCTCTTTCCTATAAACCTTTAGTGTGTTTTGTACAGCTTAAACGCTTATGATGGAATAAGAATTATATTTACAGGCAGAAAGATGGGCCAAACCCTAATAATCCTCTAATCTCAACCGTCCATCAAGGTTTGAATTAGTAATTTGGGTTAACTTATAGGTCCAAAAACAAAAGGAAAAACATTTATCTAATAGTTTTTCTTAACCAACCATGTTAAGTTATTTGGGCCACATAGAAAAGTAAGATTAATTAATGTATTAAAATATGGTGAACACTCCGGTGTACCGAGTGCACCCCTTGCGTGTCGCGATCTGATCCGTCCGTCAATCAACGGATCTCAGCCTTTGAATTAAATAGGATTAAATTAATTAGTTTTATTATTATTCTATTCCACACAGGACATATTACATATAAGTACCTATGATTATACAAAATTTGCAAAATTAACTTATAACTTTCTAAGCTGAATTAAGTTACCCTCCCGTTATCTTCTCACTGACACTCTTCCATTCAATATGAATCCATTATCTCCCACCCCATCGACACTAATCCATTATCTTCCCACCCCACCGACACTATTCATCTTCTTCCCCGACCACCATTCCTTACAATCCCCAACCACCGTTACTTCCAATCCCGATCCTCTCTGCATGTGTTTCGGACCAGCGTTCCTTCCAATCCCGACCACCGCCGCTCCAATCCCGACCACCGCCGCTTTCTCCTTAGCCCTCCCCTCAATAATCCTTCCTTTCCCGACCACCCGCCGCTCCAATCCCGACCACCGCTCCTTCTTTTTCCCAACCACCTCCGCTCCAATCCCGACCACCGCTCCAAGCCATTTCTTGTCCAGCCGGTACCGATCTCCTTTACATTCGCGTTGGCCGTCCCGACCTATGTACATCTCGTCGGCCGTCCTAACTACTCTTCCATCGTGTCGCCGGGCCCCGACCTCTCTTCCATTCTCCAACTCTGCAGTTCGCCGGTCTCGTCAAGATACCAATCCATGTGCAATACTGCAGTTCATCTCTGTTTCGCTTCGACTCTCGTGTAAGTCGTCACCATGTGGTTTCAGCGATCGAAGACTCGAGGAAAGCGAGAAGCGAATCGAGGAGTTGGAGAAGAAGCCCTCGTCTCCAGGCTGATATCAGTAACCCTCAATGTTAGTTTGCATACAGTTCAGTTACTTCTATTTCTAATACCTATTTTGCTTTTGCAAAATCCTTGTTCAAGAGTTCGAAAATCTCTTGTTCCGGGAATTTTCGTCGTGCTGGTAGTCTGCCCTTCCCTCTGTATTTAACCTACAGTCTGCCAAGGCCGTTGGGCAATGGTAGGGCGCCCAGCAAATCGGCCGCTGGCGTCGAATCCTGACCATCGCTTGGTGAAGACAAAACCCTTTCAGATTGTTCCCGTGCCTCTTAGGGTTTTAGGGCTTTCCCCGGGATATAGGCGCGCCGTCGCCACAGGGCTTTTCCTGGGCCTCGACTGGGCCCGTTCTTAAGCGACCTTTGGTGTCCCCGGTCAACCCTCCCTGAGGCGTTGACCCTTCCTTTCAGGTGGTTTATCTTACCATCGGCTACCCGATCCAGGGTGCCCATCATGAGCCCCCTAGTCCGTCTGTATCTTATCCCAAGATACTGGCAGACTTTTCCTCTTTCATCTCCCTGCTGCTTTTTTTAAGGAACCCTACCCTCGCCACGGACGGGGGACCTTCTATCTTTTCCTTTTTTATACTACCCTTTTAATTCTATCATTGCCTATGGGGTACCCTCCTTATTATATATTTATTTTTATGGGGGGTTTGCCCAATCACCACTTCCCCTTGCTTGCGTCTCCCGACGTTTCCCTCTTTCCGATGCCATCAACTCCATCGGGCTTTTCAACCGCCACGACATTTTGACCCCCGATGTAAACCACTCAAACTCTTTACTACTCCTTTTTAAGACGCCCCGATCTCATTACTGCTTCCTCCTCCTTTCCTGCCACTAGCCCTCTTATTTGCTCCCTGCTTTCCTATTCAACCATCTGTGCCTTTTCCCTGATTTTCCTTCGCCCCTTCCAAACCTTCTTCGTTTCCAATGTCCAACACCTTGATTACCTCCTCATTTCCTGGTACGTTTCCGCTCCTTGCTTGAATTTCTTTTTCCGACTGCTCCTTCGTCGCCTACTTCTTCTCTCCGTAGGTTCCCCTGATACTAGCCCTCTTTCACCCTTACCTTAACCATGTCTCTTTCTTCGACGATTCTTGAAAACCGCCTCCCCATTCGTCACTGGAAGACCACCAAAATTCACCTGACCCTTCTGAGCCCCGGGAATGGGGCATGCATCATTTCGGATTCGTCCCCGGCTTTTGCCTTGGTCCGTGATAGCAGCCCCCATTTTCCGACCAAGGCTATAAATGTCCGGCTTGGGAAAGGGTATTGGTACATGGCATTGGTCGAGATCGCTAAAATCATTGGGCTAGGCTACTTTCCCTACCTTTTTGCTACTACTATATGTTCCTTTCTTTCCCAAAAATCCCTCTTCCAACCCACTGGACACGCCACTCCTTTCTTCTTGTCAACCATCGGAACTGCCCTGAAGTTGCATGGGGTGGTCTGAAACTTTACCAATGGCCTGCGCTTTCCCCCCTTCCCCCTTTGTTGTATCATTACCCAAACCCTCAAAGCTTTGTTTGGCGCTTATTACCGCGACTTTCGTGGGTTTTTAATAGTCCCGTTTTGAGATTTCCTGCCAACGCAAAAGATTTCTCCTACCCTTCGCCTCTTTTCCCTTTTGTACAGTGCAAAGCATAACACAACGGCCTTACTTCGTGAAGCGAGGCACGTATAAAGATGTGGAATGCGGAGAATAGTAAAACCGCACCCCACATGGTACCACGCATTCTTTTATTTTTAAACCCCTCCCGAAGACACCTGGGGGCGGCTCTTTTGCCCACGGGGCACGAGGCGACCTAATAATTTTTCCCCGGGGGTGGCTCAGCCACCGTGGAACGACAACTCCTGTCGCTTATAAACGGGAACTTTTTTCTGAACGACCCCCTACCTTAAACCGCGCTTGGTGATGCTTCCCGGAGGTAGATGGGACCTCTTTTTTCCTCTTTTTTATTTTCATTTTGTTACCCGTTTTTCGCCATGTCCCCACTTTGTTCCTTCCTATCCTATTTTCCCTTATGTAGGGGTACAGACATTCCAATTGCTATTTTTACTCCGCTCCGGGCCTAACCACACTCAACCACAACTTGACCTCCCCGGAGGGTGAGCAGCCCCGCCTTCCCCCCATGGAAAAGGGAAAAACGAGGGGGCCCCGCCTCGGGGTAAAAAATCGTCGCCTGGACCAAACCGTCTAAGCGACGCAAGCCACATCTAATGGCCCTCCAACGCCATCCTCATTGAGGAAAACACCCTGTTGACCAATAGCGCGCCTCCAAGGACCGTTATTACCGAACCGGGAGCCTCCTATTGTGATCCGACCAAACCAGAGCGTCACGATACTAACCTGAGTCCCCACCCCCCGCCGCCGGAAAAGAAACTCAGGTCATCGCGAGCAGATCCATTTCCTTTACAAGATACTGGCCCTTGTCGCCTCAAAACACGAAGAGTGCGCCGAGTCTTTTCTCATCGCTCCCATCGGACTTCAGGCGCCTGGATAAAAAAACCGAAGGCTACTTCCCCGTCATGTTCCCCGGGATCTCAGCTTTCCGCCAAAGTGGCCCGTGATATCGCGGGAAAAACGACTTCTGGGGGCCAAAAGGCTTGGCCATGAAGGGCGGCGATTTCCATCCCAATGGGGAATTCCGGAAGCATCTGAGGTTAGTTGCTGCCCGAACTCTGCTTTATATGTAGATACTTTAATCAACCATCGCCTTACAACTCGCTTGGATTTTTTCCAGATTTGCGGCGCGATATTTCGGACAAGTCGCGTGACTTTTAATGCTAAGGGCCCCTGAACTTCGCGATACCACGCGGTTCTTCAACTCGCCTGGACAAGAAAGGTGTGTAAAAGAACTTTTTTTTGGGTTTTTTCCCTCTTTCACTTATTTTTTGCACAGTCCGACCACCATCCACCTGAACGAGAGCATGACGAGAGGCCCACTCCAAAAATCCACATGACCTAACGAGGCACTCTGCCGGGGAGCGCCTGACGCGGGGCTATCGACCACAAGTCCCCACGCCAATTTTGAGAAGGGGCCGGGAAAAAGCTAAAGAAGCTCTCCTTTGCCAAAAAGTTACAGGGTCAAGAGCTCTCGAAAGCAATTTAGGGTTTTTCTAGGAGAGAGATGCTGCCCTCGCCGCGCAGAAACCCCGAGGGGGTCATCTGAAGCGCATTCATCAACTGTCTGAAGAGAGAACAAGGGAGGGAAACAGCTGATGATGACGGTGGGGGAGGGGCCATGTTGTGGCGAGAAGAAGGAACTAGGCGCTCAACGCCCAGAATTTCGACCGCTGTGTCACTGATCCGGGGGTCCAACCGTAACATACTGCGTTCCCCTGAATTTGCT
>CM068301.1:22528873-22984999 GCA_034768395.1 Linum lewisii | reverse complement strand
GGGTAAGCTATCATTTTCTTTCTCTTGGGGTTTCGATTAGAGAGTTTGGATTTTGGAACCCTTTACTAGATTTGTATTGGTAGTGAATTTTATCTTGAATAATAGTGCTATAAGGATCAGTATTATTTTGTAGTTTCAGATTGAATTTGTTTTGTTGGTTGGGTTGGGGTTCTTCATTTTCCGTATCTAGGGTTGCATGTTTTGAGTCCTGTTCAATGGCCTTATTGCTATCTGTAGATGTCGTTTGCTTAATTCAGTTTTTTGTTGTTATAGATTTCTGTTCATTTTTCTACTCGTTTAGAATGATTGCTTGATTGCTCTCTGTAGCCAATTGTTTACTGAATTCAGTTGATTGTGCTTTTAACTTTTTGGAGTCTACTCTGTCTATTTTGCTTCAGTCTCTGATTTACGAACTTTATGAATCATTTAGATGTTGTCTCCATTCCCAAGACCAATGAGAACTTCCGTATGCTGTATGACTCTAAGGGTAGGTTCAGACTTCACTCTGTCCGTGATGAGGAGGCAAAGGTTAGTTCTTTAATTTCATTTTTACGTGCATTTGTATGTTGCATGTTTGTTGCAGTGTTTAATAACTGTTTTTCAACTGTGTTCTCATTTGCCCACTTGCAGTTCAAGCTTTGCAAGGTTAGGAACATCCAATTCGGCTCCAAGGGAATCCCTTACCTCAACACTTATGATGGTCGCACTATCCGCTACCCAGACCCTCTAATCAAGGCCAACGACACCATCGAGCTAGACCTCGAGTCCACCAAGATTGTTGATTTCATCAAGTTTGATGTTGGCAATGTTGTGATGGTCACTGGAGGCAGGAACAGAGGCCGTGTTGGTATCTTGAAGAACAGGGAGAAGCATAAGGGAAGCTTCGAGACAGTCCACATCCAGGACTCTGCTGGTCACGAGTTTGCCACTCGTTTGTCCAATGTGTTCACCATCGGCAAAGGTTCCAAGCCATGGGTTTCTCTCCCAAAGGGCAAGGGTATTAAGCTGACCATCATTGAAGAGGCCAAAATGAGGATTGCTGCCCAGACAGCTGCTTAGGATGTTTTCAGTCTGATGTTGGTTTTGTTTTCGAAGATACTGGAACTATTATCTCTGTTAGTGTACTTTTTTGGAGTTTTGAATGACAGCTAAATTTTATCTAGATTGAATGTCTGTGATTTTTGGACAACTGTGTTTTCGGTAGATACAGATATACATATTGGTACCACAATAACGTTGTTTTACAAACTTTTGAAGCTTATTAGTTACAATATACTAGTACGTTTCTTCATTTCTAACCATTTTTTTCCACTAAATGATTGCATGTGTTAGAATTGGATTGGATTGTTCGGTTTAATCATAAATAAAATAAAATTTTTATCAGTTTGATTCGACTTGTTTTAAATAATTTTCTTCAAAATGTCGGTCTGGTTGATATTATGAAGCTGTTAAAACTTCTATAACTATTTAGTTCATAAATTCATCTTGGTATTATTTAAAAAAAAGGAATATTGCGTTCGGTTCTTTAAACTAGTTAATAATAGTCTGACTCGTTCGAACATTGGCCCATAGTGACTCCAGCTATGGTGACAACTCACCCCAATCATTTTTCAAAAGATGCTGCTATATACAGTTTGTGTTTACCTATTAGCCTTATCATCATCGGTGGTGGTCATCCTCATCTACCTCAACCTATTATTAATGGCGACACGTTTCTCGACAGCTGATCCCCATCCAACCATTTGCAAGGGTTGGAAGCTTCCAACCTTCATCTCAACCATTAGATCACTTTTGACTTTTTGACCAATCTAATAGTCTAAATTATTAGGGGTATTTTGGACATTTCACACATATTTTAATTTTAATTTTTTTTAAATCAAACCAGCCGACGGTTGAACCATAATTTCGACTGGCCCAATTCAGCATATTTTCGGCTGGCCCAATTATTCTGCATTTTCCATTGATTTTTATAAAATGTGAAATTAAAAATGTAGCTCCTCATATTTGAACCCTAGTCTTTAGAGTAAAACAACAACTCATTCACCATTTGAGCCAAGTAACTTAAGTGATTAAATAACATAATCATTCAGTAATAATTAATTTTTTACAAAGTAATAGCATAGATTAGACATACAATACCACAAAATATCATAAATTGATAATTAAATTTATGATCATTAATAAATACATTTTTTATTAAATAATGAAAAAATAATTTTGGTCCTAATCTATTACTCAAATTTCAGTTCTATTATTTTTTCGACATACTAAATTTTACATTGCTTTCACTGGTTCAACGTAAGGTGACTTTTTCGGCAAGACTCATGCGACTTTTCCGACGGCCGACCAAACTCCGGTGACTTTCCCGGCGAGTACATGTTAACTAGTTAACACCTTTTTCTGTTGATAACTAGTTAACAATGTCTTTTTTTACTGTTAAGTAGTGAACATATTTTTTTGTTGATAACTAGGTATTTACACTAGTTCATAGGTTATTTTACTTATAACTAGTTAACAAATTATCATAATCAATTTTAACAAGATTTTTTGTTAACAAGTTATGTTGTTCTTAACTAGTTAATATCATGATTTAGATATCTAGTTAGCAAGAGTTTTAGTTGATAACTAGTTATCAAAATTAGTTAAATAGTTAACTTATCAATTTAACTAGTTAACTTATCGAGTTAACTAGTTAACATCATGACCAGATAACTAGTTAACAAGATTTTTAGTTGATATCTAGTTATCAAAATAAGTTAACTAGATAACTTATTGAGTTAACTAGTTAACATCATAATTAAAATAACTAGTTAACATTTTTAAGATAATAACTAGTTACCAAAATTAGTTAACTTATCGAATTAACTAGTTAACATCGTGATCAGATTACTAGTAAACGTGTTCCGATTTTATCCTTGGTTGGACCGGTCCAACCTTAGGGAGGTTGGACGCAGATCGCGTGCCACGTTTCTCACTCTCTCTCCCGACTCTGTTACTCACTCGCTCTCCCCATTTTGCCCCAAAACTCCCTCTTAAATCTCGCCCTTGTCCTCTCTGGTCCGCTTCTTTCTCCTTCTGCCTCTCTTCCACCTCCACCTCCTCCTTCACTCCCTCCTCCTGTCCTGCTCGCCTCTACTCTTCCTTATCCCCTCCTTCCGCCATGGCCTCCGCCGTCGCCGCCGTCTCCGACAATCCTCTTTTGAAGGACTTCGTTTTCCCTCCCTTCGATTCCGTCCACGCAGATCATGTCCGTCCTGGAGTCCGCGCTTTGCTCAAGCAGCTCGTACGTTGTTTCATCTTTTTAAAATCTCATCTGTTTCTAAAGCCTAATTGTTCGATTTTGGGGATCTGATTGGTGTTTGTTCGTTTGTGTTTGCAGGAAGGTGAATTGGAGGATCTTGAGAAGACGGTTGAGCCTTCGTGGCCGAAGCTGGTGGAGCCGTTGGAGAAGATTGTTGTTTAGTTGGCGGTTGTTTGGGGATGGTTAATCATCTTAAGGCTGTTAAGGATAACGCTGAGCTCCGGGCTGCGATTGAGGTAAGTTCAGGTCTGTGTAGTGAACTTGATGAATGATGTAATCCAAATGTCTTTTGTTGGCTTTCTATGTGATATTGTTGTTTTGGTGGATTTATCTGCAGCCGGAGAAAGTGAAGTTTCAGCTCAGGTTAGGACAGAGTAAGCCGATTTACAATGCGTTTAAGGCTATTCAAGAATCTCCTGAGTGGCAGCAACTGAATGGTGCTCGGAAAAGGATAGTTGAATGTGAGTTACTTTCACTTGCATCAATTTTTGAATAGCGCATCTTATTCCATTTCATTGAGCTTCATGTGTATATGAAATTCTTGTTCAGTTGTATGAAGCTCTGTGGTTTAACACTTGACATTTCTGTTGTGAATTTGCAGCCCAAATAAAGGAAGCCGTCCTCAATGGTGTTGCTCTAGAAGATGATAAAAGAGAAGAGTTTAATAAAGTTGAGCAAGTACTGTTTCTAGTCTCGGAAAGACAACCTTGGCCTATTTCTTTTCCCAAAAGGGAGGAGTCTTTTAATGGAAAGCAGGAATGATTTTGGGTCTGGAATTGTCTCATGAAATCCACCCGGGTACCTCTGATGAGATATGGAGTAAGGATTGCTAGTTATGTTGCTGATTCTCACTCTATGATTCTGGCTTAATATCTAGGAACTGGAAAGGTTGTCTCAAAAATTTGACGAGAATGTGTTGGATGCCACAAAGAAATTTGAAAAGCTTGTCACAGATAAGAAAGAAATAGAAGGATTGCCTGCTACAGCACTCGGGTTGGCTGCACAGACCGCTGTTTCTAAGGTATCATTTGCTGATATTGTAATCTCCTTGTCTGATTGATGTTAACCTTGAAATCCCGGCTACTTTTGCTATGATATTCCTTCAGACTCCTTATTTAACATCATCACATCATGATGAAGAGTTTTAACCGGTGTTTATGGTTTTTATCGTATCAGGGTCACCCTGATGCAACGTCTGAGGATGGACCCTGGATTCTTACACTGGATGGCCCTAGTTTTATGTCTGTCATGCAACATGCTAAAAACCGTGGTTTGCGTGAAGAATTATATCGTGCATATGTAACACGGGCTTCAAGTGGAGATCTTGATAATACACCCATTATTGATCAGATATTAAAGCTCAGGCTGGAAAAGGCTAAGCTCCTTGGCTACAACAACTTTGCTGAGGTATGATTTTTGCATTCCCTTGTCTCCCTATAGTATAGAGATGCATGCAGTCCTATAATCAGGTGTTTATGACAGGTAAGCATGGCAACCAAAATGGCCACAGTTGAGAAAGCACTAGAGCTTCTGGAAAAGTTGCGATCAGCTTCCTGGGATGCTGCAGTTAGAGGTATTGTGCATTCCTACTGTATTAGCAATATTGCATTAACAGTTTAAAAGTTTGGATTTTGGTAGACCAGATTTTTCTTTACACTGTTACAACCATTTGTCACCTCTCTAAAACATTGGAGTTCAAAACTTCTCCAAGTAAACGGCCCCATAGTCACTTGTTTGCTCGAATAGCAGCACTTGCATGCTTGTGTAAACACTTGTATATGTGAGTGGCTATGGTCGTAAATGACTAAGTTCTTGTTTCTGTTCAACATTTAGATCTAGACATTTCTTATCTTCATTTACGTATTCTTTATTTTCCTGTGTGGTTTGTTACGGAAAACCATTTAGAACAATGACGAGAGTGTATAGGCTCTCAAATTCTGTACGCTGATATTGCAATGTTGATTATTGTCTTAGCTTGTCCTTTTTTTTTTTTTTTTTGGAAAGCAAGTTTACAGGCCTTGATCTAAACAGTTTTTCTGGTCCTTGTAGATTTGGAAGACCTTAGATACTTTGCAAAAGCCCAAGGTGCATCAGAAGCAGATGATTTGAAACACTGGGACATGAGCTTTTGGTCAGAAAGGCTGCGTGAGGCTAAATATGATATCAACGAGGTAACAAACCTTTCAACTTTTCCCTTCTATGGATCACTTTGAAGCTGTGTTTTTAAACTTCTAATCGATGGATGTACATCTTTTGGTCAAGGAAGTAATCTAGGTGTTAGTATGCTCAAGTTCCATTTTGTGCCAGACACGCCTCTTTTGTTTACTGCTATCTCTTTTGTCTAGGTGTGGGGTTTGTGGTACGCGAGTTTTGTGGGGTTTGTGGTACGCGAGTTTTAAATCATTTTAAGTTCTTAGTTAAGAAATTTCTATTTAATTTCAATAATTCAATTTAAAATTAATTTAGTTGAATTTTGATTTTCTAAACATAATCCTAAATTCATCAAGAGACAATATCATTCTTCATTTACTAATTATACTAAGAAATTGAAATATCGCAGAGTAACCAACGTGTCGAAAAACATGTTAATTTTTTTTAAGGATGAAAACAACTAGGATACAAATTGTAAAGTGTGTCTACTATTTTTAATGCATTGACAATGTGACATATTTGATGAAAACCATATTGTGATAAGTTAAAATTTTAGGTGACCACATTAACCTATCCTCAAACCTAAATGATCACCAAGTATTTGACTAAAAAAAAAAACAAGTAGGCCCAAACAATATGGGCCGTAAAAGAAGGCCCAATATTTATTTAAGACCAGACCCAAAACCTAAAGGCTAAACCCGATTAGCTCAAAAGGTCTGTCAAAACCCATATAAAAGCAGTGCTCTAGGGTTTTGACACTCAGTGTGTATCCTCGGCGGCCATAAAACCAGAGAGAAAGCAAAACTCTCTTGATCGGCAGGGCAGTTCTACAATTCGGCTGCAATCATGGTAATCCTTCTTCTTCATCCTCTTCTCCTTCATTTCAATCTCTTAATCTGCTGTATCAATGGAATATTGATTTCTTTCTGATTATGAAACAGGCGAGAGGTTTGAAGAAGCACTTGAAGAGGCTCAATGCCCCCAAGCATTGGATGCTCGACAAACTCGGCGGTGCATTTGTATGTTTTTTCTTCTAGTTCTTTTCGATATTCATTATGTTCGTCGCTATGGGTTTTGATTTATGTTTTTCCTTCTGTTATCGATTCCAGGCTCCCAAGCCTTCTTCTGGGCCACACAAATCTAGGGAGTGCCTTCCCCTGGCTCTTATTCTGCGAAACAGGTTGAAGTATGCTTTGACCTACGGTGAGGTTCAGTCCATTTTGATGCAGCGTCATGTGATGGTTGATAACAAGGTCAGGACTGATAAGACCTTCCCAGCTGGGTTTATGGGTAAGATATCATTTTTCTCTCGTGGTTTCGATTAGAGGCGTTGGATTTTGGAACCGTTTACTAGATCTGTTTTGGTAGTGAATTCGATTTTGAACAATGGTGCTATAAGTATAGCATTGTTTTGTAGTTTCAGATTGAATTGTTTTGTTGGTTGGGCTGTGGCTCTTCATTTTCTCTATCTATGCAGCATGTTTTGAGTCTTGTTCGATGGCCTTATTGCTATCAGTAGCTGTCTTCTGGTTAATTCATTTTTGTTGATGTTGTAGATTTCTTTCATTTTTCTACTCGTTTAGGATGATTGCTTGATTGCTCTCTGTAACCAATTGCTTACTGAATTCAGTTGATTGTGATTATACATTTTTGGGGTCTATTTAGTCTATTTGGTTCAGTCACTGATTTATGAACTTTATGAATCGTTTAGATGTTGTCTCCATCCCCAAGACCAATGAGAACTTCCGTATGCTGTATGACTCTAAGGGTAGGTTCAGACTTCACTCTGTCCGTGATGAGGAGGCAAAGGTCAGTTCTTTGATTTCATTTTTATTTGCATTTGTATGTTCATTACAGTGTTTAGTAACTGCTTTTAACTGTTTTCATTTGCCAACTTGCAGTTCAAGCTTTGCAAGGTCAGGAACATCCAATTCGGCTCCAAGGGAATCCCTTACCTCAACACATATGATGGTCGCACCATCCGTTACCCAGACCCTCTGATCAAGGCCAACGACACCATCAAGCTAGACCTTGAGTCCACCAAGATTGTTGATTTCATGAAGTTTGATGTCGGCAATGTTGTGATGGTCACTGGAGGCAGGAACAGAGGTCGTGTTGGTATCCTGAAGAACAGAGAGAAGCATAAGGGAAGCTTCGAGACAGTCCACATCCAGGACTCTGCTGGTCACGAGTTTGCCACTCGTTTGTCTAATGTGTTCACCATTGGCAAGGGTTCCAAGCCATGGGTTTCGCTCCCCAAGGGCAAGGGTATCAAGCTGACCATCATTGAGGAGGCCAAGAAGAGGATTGCTGCCCAGACAGCTGCTTAGGATGTTTTGCCTTCTTTTCATTCTGAAGCTGGTTTTGTTTTCTAAGATACTGGAACTGTTATCTCTCTTATCTTGTCTTAGTTTTAAAACTCTTGTTTTTGGCTGGTTTCAATGCAATCTGCTCATTTGTACCTCAGTAGGTCGTGTTACTTCAAAGTAAGCTTCTTTTACTGGTTATGTGCTCTTGAAAACATACCCTTAGTCTTGTTGTCGTTTGTATTGGATTAGTTGTGTAATAATTAGCCCTATAGTTTGCTTGTTAAGGATCGTAACTAGCTGAATTTGCCATTATGCATCATGATATTATAATGTACTAAGCATTAAGTTGTTTATGAGGACACCTTACATGTCTGTAATTGCTTATAGAGGCTGCTATATGGTCCTGGAGTAACCACTTGTGGCAAAACGAGAAAATGGCAATTATTAATCTTTAATTGTGATGGTTTGTAGGTTGAAACAGTCTTCCATGAGTTTGGCCATGCTCTTCAGCACATGCTTACTAAGGTGGAATTGGGTCTTGTCGCTGGAATCAGGGGAGTCGAATGGGATGCTGTCGAACTACCTTCCCAATTTATGGAAAACTGGTGCTATCACAGGTTGGATGATTTGGACTTGGGCACTTACTGCTTTTAGTATTGAAGTTTCACTTGATTGCTTGTTGAAGAATATGAATTGCGTTAAAAGATGACAAGATGATATTTATTTGTCATAGTTGATACGTAATTGTGTTGCCTTGTTGCTGCTGTTCCTTCTCCTTTCCTGTATGCTTATTGATAGCTGCAAGTGCGGGTTCTAATGAATCTGCTTTTGCATGCTTCTGGTGTTTCTCCTTAGAATGCATATTGAAGGTCATATTAATTACTTCATACTGCTGAACACATCCACCATCTGGTCTTTGATCTTAATGGGTTTTGTGAGGCTGTTGTGAATTATATCGTTTTAGAATTTCTGAAAAAAAGTAAGTGTAAAGTGATGCTGTTTATGACACCATGCAATTTATCTGCAGAGAAACCTTGGATGGGAATTGCAAAACACTTCGAAACTGGTGAAAACTTCCCAGAAGAGGTATTCTTGAAGCTTGTTGCTGCACGAACATATCGAGCGGGTTCCCTTAGCCTTCGGCAGGTAGGTTTCATGATCTTTTATCTGATTGTCTTTCCCTTTTACATTTCTCACTAGCTGACTAACTTCTTATTCTGTTTGTGGGTGTGAATGTTATTTGAACCGAATCATTTCCTTATTCAACTCCGTTTCCTGTTATATGTTCCTCTGTGGATAATTTGTTTCTATGGCTTAAATAAAGAATTATGTAATATAAATTCGTGCCTAACTTGTGTCTTGTTTTTGTTTTCTCAGTTGAAGTTTGCAACCCTGGATTTGGAGCTGCATTTAAATTACGTACCAGGTGGATCAGAATCTATATATGATGTGGATCAGAGAGTCTCTCAGCGTACACAAATCATCCCACCATTGCCAGAAGACAGATTCCTTTGTGGTTTCAGTCATATTTTTGCAGGCTAGTTTCCTTTTGTGCAATTTTGCTGAATCATTCAATGTGTTTTCCTTCGAGTCAAATCAGCATCTTATTGATCTTTTAATTTTTCTTGTTTGCAGGCGGATATGCAGCTGGCTACTACAGTTACAAGGTGAGTTATTTCCTAGTTACTTATCCAAATCTTCCCAATCAAAAAAAATTGAACTGCCAATCGTGACTAAGAGTTGTGACAATGGAGTTCTTGGGTTCATAACATTTTGAGTATCCTGGTCAAATTATCGCTCGCATGAATCCAGATTGAGCTTGTTTCTTAATACTCTGTTTTGACTTTGGTTCAGTCTTCTCTCTGGCTAGAACAAACATATAAGGAAATCTTGAGAAATACTAACTTTCGTCTGTTCTTCCTATGTGCTTAGCAGTGACGATTATTTCTTATGCCGTTTCTGAATTACTTATCTTTTTTTATTGCAGTGGGCTGAGGTACTATCTGCAGATGCTTTCTCAGCTTTTGAAGATGCTGGATTAGATGACAAGAAGGCATTGTTTTCCATCCTCAGAAGAAGCTATCCATGACACCACACCTTCATTGTTCTTTCCCCGATTTCCATATTCATCATTCATTTATGTGCATATTATGGAGTCTGGAATAATGTACAAGTAAATAGTAAATTACCTACCACTATGAATAGACTGCGACATCCTCTAAAACAAGTTTAAGTGACAAAGTATCATCAGTATCAATGATTCTAACCCATACACTTTCATTTGTCTACTGGGCAAAAAACAGGCCGTTGAAGAGACAGGACGCAAGTTCCGAGAGACAGTCCTTGCTCTTGGTGGCGGCAAAGCACCGTTAGAGGTCAGATACATCTTAACAACTCCTTTCTGCATATTCTGTTGATGCTGGTCAATCTTGACTGCCATTTTATGCTTACTGGTTATTTGGTACGAATCTCATTTTTCACTCCATGGCTTACGATATATAATGTTGCTACTCGGGTGCAGGTGTTTGTGGAGTTCCGAGGGCGTGAACCTTCACCGGAGGCTCTACTGCGACACAACGGCCTGCTGGTACCAGCAGGCTCTGCATGATAGTTTATTTATGGAACACAGGGAGGGGGGCCGTTTCTGACTGAAAAATGGGCTATTTTTTTGGTGCTTGATTGATTTGATGATGCTTGGTGTGCACGGTATGCTGGATGCCTCTGGTTCTAGGAAATGATTTTAGTTTTAGGTAGGCTTTTAATTTATACAAAACTAGATCATCATTACAGAAGAAATACAATTTTAATATTTAGTTTCCTCAGTTTTTAATATTTAATTTCGTAAGGAATGAATGAATGACCTTATCAATCTTCATAGCGCCTAGTCACAAATCACAAGTTCTTTGTACACTAAGATGTAGCTCAACGATTTCCAATATTCTCTTTATCTTGCCTTGGAAGATAATCAATGAGGTAAAGGCATAAATGTTGGTGTCGTGCTAAAATGGGAAGGAGGCGAAAATCGGTATGGTTCGGTAGTATTAATTCGTGCAGATTTAGGGTACTTGTAACTTGCACTAGTAGTATTGGTTATGAAAGCGAAATTAAGAAACTTCTAACCATGTAGGGCACTTGAACCTCAATGGATTCTACTAGAATTACTAGACTCAGACCTAGACTAATATCTGAAATCTTATTCATTGACCACTATTTCGTGATCACTAGCATCCACACTTACGATGACTTGCCAAAATTTCTAACCCAATAACGTACAATTTCAATTCAGTATTTCTAAAACTCGTCGGTTGTTCCTCAACTTGACCTAGTCTTGAATTGTTGTGGTCAAGTATCAACTTGACCTAGTCTTGAATTGTTGTGGTCGTTGGACTTGAATTGCAATAGCAATTTTATTTGTCTCGAATGTATAATGCTAATCGCCTCCTCGTTCTCCTTTAGATATGTTCTATAGTAACAAAACTTGGGCTATAAATTCAATGTGTATAGTAAATGTGAAAATGAAAGTCTACAAAAATCCATTTTGAAAAACCAGTTTGTGTTAGGGTGGCAGAATGTACTTGAACCTGTACCCATTTGGGATTAGGATACTTGAACGGGTTAGGGTTTGAAATTGGTTTTGATCTTATTATTCTCGGGAACCTATAGAGTTCGGGTTAGGGTACCTGAATCCGTCCTGTTCTTCAGTCTTATGAAAATTAGCAACCATCAACAGATCAGTCTTTGATTAAACGACATCGGTCTTTGATGGTATACGGCCAAACCGAACTAGCTGCATGAGCGACTCATAGTCGAACCGGTTTAACCAATCGACGCGATATGGTTTTCCATTCATCGGAAAAGGCCACCCACCCTCCACCTTCCAACGACAACTAGTCCACTACCATCAACCGACCAGCCCCGATCTCCGAGAATTCACAAAGAACAACGGGAAAAGCGAGAGCACCAAGTCAAAACAAGTCGCAGCACGAAGAATCCGAATCTTCCATTCTCTCATTCTCATCTTCTTCCGGAACGGAGGTGAAAAGTATGGCGAGAGCTGGAGGGATCACCAACGCCGTCAACGTCGGAATCGCAGTCCAAGCCGATTGGGAGAATCGCGAGTTCATCTCCCACGTCTCCCTCAATATCCGTCGCCTCTTCGATTTCCTCATCCAATTCGGTACACCCTCGCCGACGTCCATTCCAGCTGATCTGCAACTTCACTTTGTGGACCTGGAAGCACTGGAGACAAGAGACGGTTAATCGGACTCCACATATTTGGATCAAACCCTAGTGCGAGTAAGAGGTTAATAGATATGGAACGTGCTTTTGTGGATGATTTTGTGGCAATTATCCATTTTGGTACCTTATTAAATCCAGATATACATATTGGTACCACAATAGCCTCTTTTGCAAACTTTTGAAGCTTATATAACTTAAAATGCAGACACACACGCCTGATAACTCAAAACCCATATAAAAGCACTACTCTAGGGTTTTGAGGCGGCCATAAAAATCATACTCTCTCGATCGGCAGGAGTCGCAGTTCTAGAATTCGGCTGCAATCATGGTAATCATTCTTCTTCATCCCCGTATCCTTCAGTTCGATCTCTTAATCTGCTGTATCAATGGAATATTGAGTTCTTTCTGATTATCAAACAGGCGAGAGGTTTGAAGAAGCACTTGAAGAGGCTCAATGCCCCCAAGCATTGGATGCTCGACAAGCTCGGTGGCGCATTTGTATGTTTTTTCTTCGATTTCTTTTCTATATTCACTATGTTCGTTGTTAGGGTTTTGATTCATGGTTCTTCATCTGTTATCGACTCCAGGCTCCCAAGCCTTCGTCTGGACCACACAAATCTAGGGAGTGCCTTCCCTTGGTTCTTATTCTGCGGAACAGGTTGAAGTATGCTTTGACCTACCGTGAGGTTCAGTCCATTTTGATGCAGCGTCATGTGATGGTTGATAACAAGGTCAGGACTGATAAGACCTTCCCAGCTGGGTTTATGGGTAAGCTATCATTTTCTTTCTCTTGGGTTTTCGATTAGAGAGTTTGGATTTTGGAACCCTTTACTAAATTTGTATTGGTAGTGAATTTTATCTTGAATAATAATGCTATAAGGATAAGTATTATTTTGTAGTTTCAGATTGAATTTGTTTTGTTGTTGGGTTGGGGTTCTTCATTTTCCGTATCTAGGGTTGCATGTTTTGAGTCCTGTTCAATGGCCTTATTGCTATATGTAGATGTCGTTTGCTTAATTCAGTTTTTTATTGTTGTAGATTTCTGTTCATTTTTCTACTCGTTTAGAATGATTGCTTGATTGCTCTCTGTAGCCAATTGTTTACTGAATTCAGTTGATTGTGCTTTTAACTTTTTGGAGTCTATTCTGTCTATTTTGCTTCAGTCTCTGATTTACGAACTTTATGAATCATTTAGATGTTGTCTCCATTCCCAAGACCAATGAGAACTTCCGTATGCTGTATGACTCTAAGGGTAGGTTCAGACTTCACTCTGTCCGTGATGAGGAGGCAAAGGTTAGTTCTTTAATTTCATTTTTACGTGCATTTGTATGTTGCATGTTTGTTGCAGTGTTTAATAACTGCTTTTCAACTGTGTTCTCATTTGCCCACTTGCAGTTCAAGCTTTGCAAGGTTATGAACATCCAATTCGGCTCCAAGGGAATTCCTTACCTAACACTTATGATGGTCGCACTATCCGCTACCCAGACCCTCTGATCAAGGCCAACGACACCATCAAGCTAGACCTCGAGTCCACCAAGATTGTTGATTTCATCAAGTTTGATGTTGGCAATGTTGTGATGGTCATTGGAGGCAGGAACAGAGGCCGTGTTGGTATCTTGAAGAACATGGAGAAGCATAAGGGAAGCTTCGAGACAGTCCACATCCAGAACTCTGCTGGTCACGAGTTTGCCACTCGTTTGTCCAATGTGTTCACCATCGAAAAGGGTTCCAAGCCATGGGTTTCTCTCCCCAAAGGCAAGGGTATTAAGCTGACCATCATTGAGGAGGCCAAGAAGAGGATTGCTGCCCAGACAGCTGCTTAGGATGTTTTCAGTCTGATGCTGGTTTTGTTTCGAAGATACTGGAACTGCTATCTCTGTTAGTGTACTTTTTTGGAGTTTTGAATGACAGCTAAATTTTATCTAGATTGAATGTCTGTGATTTCTGGACAACTGTGTTTTCGGTAGAAGTCTATTATGTTCCTTTTTAAGACCGTGTTTTCGTTAGAAGTCTATTATGTTCCTTTTTAAGACCGCTACATAAATTTGTTAGAAGTTTTGCTCTTGTCTTCTAATCCATTGGTGTGTGCATGTTAAACATAATTAAGCTGTCTCTCCTGTCTGGTCTTTTGTAGCGCAGTGTTCACATTATATAGGTTCAAATAGTTAAAATGTTCTGGAACTATAGGGTGGGTTACAACCCGTTCTAAAACTGTAATTCATTACAGAATGATCCTATTATTATGAAATGAATTAGACTCGTACTCACGGGATGTGAAACTTATCTACAGCCTGTAGAAGTTAAAGTGAATTCTGCAGTATGAAATGTAAAGAGTGAATTGAAACTTGATTTTGATTGGTTCAAAGGATTGATCATCACTTTGTCATGGTTGTTGACTTGTTTCTACTTTCTAGGGTTGGGAGGCTACGACCTAGTTTTTTTGTGTGTATAAGGGCTAGGGGGTTCTGATTTTTCTAAGGGAGTTTGGAGATGTGTACTGATTGCTGATATTTCCCTTATATATGTGCTTGCTTGGTAGTGTCTTACATATTTATGAGTTGGTCCTGAACTAAATGAGATAATAATCGTGAACCAAATGAGATTTCATAAAATATGAATATCCTAAATCATATTTTATAAAATTATTAAGTTAGGTCTATTGAACCACCTGGGGTCAAATAAGTCGATTTAGCCCAACATGGTTTCACAATTTCACTCACCTCTAATATGTTAGAAGCTCTATGTTCAAAAAATTATTGAAATACCAATATGAACATAGTAATAATTAAGGTACCAAAAGGCATAATTACCAAAGATTTGACAAGAAAAATGAATTAAATGTAACTTCCAACCTAATCCACCTTCTTACTCAAAGTTGTAGAATTTATTCATTTTCTAGCACCTTCTTCTGTAGCAACTTACTTGTCTGTTTCCAATGTTTCTCAGCTTTTCAATACTTGCTAGCAATTTTTTCATAGTTGTCAACATAGATCTACTCCAAAAACTCATAACTTCTTCAAAAGAGTAGATTATAAGTTAGGTTAATTGTGTTGTGGAATTTCAAATTTATTAAAATATGAGTTTATCTAATTGATAATTGAATCGAGTCGTTTGAAGTTATGAGTTTATCGATTTTCAGGTCGGATGAATTTCTAATTGTTGTTTAGTCAATTTAGATTATAGGTCGGACTAGGACGAGAAAAAAACTGTATTGAATTATTTGAATTGAAACATGGATCGATGGATTGTAAGAGAGATCAATAAACACAGTGTTTTAGCGAGAAATATCATCTAAGTGAAACATGTACTAATTGGAACACAACATGGACTTTTAGCACATGTACAACATTTTAGCATGAGGTACTTTCCAAATGCACCATCAAATTGTAAGAAACTTTCCAAATGCACCATCAAATTGTAAGAAACAACATGATACTCATTTAACTTTTTAATATTTACATTATGGATCATTATATTACGATTAGGGTGTTCTTGTGAGATTAGTTGGCTGCTTAGAGGGTGTGTCTTCTGGGATAAGTTGCCAGTGCTATATCATTTATTGACAGAGAGTGAAAGATTACAGTGTCCTCATGTCCTGTTACAGTTACAAACCAGTGAATATACACACCAGATTACCAATGAACACGGGGCTCGAATTCAAGTTTACGTGTCTCCAAGTTCATTCGAGCATCGTAAACATTCATCGTGGCAATGATCTAATGAGGACCAACTGCAATAGTGTGTTCCAAATCTCGACATGGTTCCCCAGAGCCATGACCCTTTTCCCACCTTCGTCTGCTACGCTGAGGTGCTTGCAAGGGTCGACCAAGATGCTTGTTTCGGCCGAGCTACCGGAGACAGTATGCACACGATCGAACCCTATGAGTTGTATGAATGGAGTCCTTTTCGTCACCTCTGGAACCCTGGCAAACAGCAAGACTACATGGCTTCCATCCACCTCACCGGAATTTGTCACGGAGGCTACCACATAGAACTTGAGCGAATCGCACGATGCTATGTCTTGTACGAGTACATAGCCTTGTCGGCTGCTGGTGCTCAGTATTCTCTTTCGAGGAATCGTCAAGGAGGATCGTAACACGGTCAGCTTGTTTGGTGCTGACAGGAGACTGTAGCTGTAGTTGGTGTAGCTCAAGCCATGACCAAAGCTGTACACTTGATCTCCATTGTAGAAACGGTAGGTTCTACCTGGATATCCTCGCGAAGGATCTGCCCGCATGTTCATGTTGTTCATCGGAACCTTAGTGAATGATTCAGGGTACCATGTCATCGGAAGTCTTCCACCTGCATTATAGCAAACATCAAGGTGTTACATTTCGAGGCCTCGAACCAGAAATGGTTGTAAGTTAGCTACGTAGCTCACCTGGATTGTATTCGCCAAAGATGACTTCTGCTATGGCTTTTGGACCGGCTTCGCCAGGATATCCAACCCAGAGAATGCAAGAGATTCGAGGGTCAGCTTTCGCAAACGATACATCGACCGGTCCTCCACCGGTGAGGACCAAAATAATGGGCTTCTTACTTACTGAAGCAACAGACAGGACAAGGGACACCTGTTTCCAAGGTAGCAGAAGACTAACCCTGTCATGATCTTCGGTTTCTTGAGATAAATCAAGTGCAGCAACAACGATTACAAAATTCGCCTTCTCGGCTATATGCACAGCCTGGTCGAATCCAGCATCAGAAACACATGGGACATCAACACATCCAGCGGCGAAAGTCGTCTTCTTTACATAGCCTTTAAGGCCCCTGTAAAGGCATTGAGGTTTGCACGAATATCCTACGAAACAGATCAATGAAAACTGTAAGATGGATAATAAGTGTAATGCTGCTAGAATTGAACGGAATCAGTTACCGGTACAATCTCCACCGATATTGGTTCCATTGTTTGCCAGTGGGCCGATAACTGCAAGTGAAGAGACATCTCCACTGATCAGTGGCGGGAAATTCTTGTCATTTTTATGGAGGACAATTCCCTACCTGGTAGCTTCCAAGGCCAACATCCTGTGCTCTTTGGTACATACATTCTTAGGACCGAGCTTTCCAAATTTCCCTTGTCTGGGGTCTCCATCATACAAACCAAGACGAATCTGAATCAAGAAAAGATTGAAAAGAGCTCTGTCTATGTCCGCCTCATGCAGTCTTCCCTGAGCAATAACAGATTCATCATGCAACGCCACAGATGATCCGCAATTTATATCCATTCCTGCGAACAAACTACACCATCCTTATCACTGAAGCTCAATACTCATACCGACTTTAAGGAAACTCATACCGGCTTTAAGAGAAATTGCAACTGCTTCCTCGATGGTTTTCGTGTAGTTTTGATACTCGGAGATCGTTGCAACAGCGTTGCAGTCCGAGACAATGTACCTGAAATTAAAGATGTTAGGCCACTTGATTGTAGATGTCCATTATGCATTAAGGTATAAAGTTTACCCTTTCATGTTCCATTCTCGCCTGGCTTTCTCGAGGAGATCCTTTCTTGCGCAAGCAGGCACGCCATTGACTTGGTTATACGAACACATCAAGCAGGTTGCTTTACCTTCGTGCACACAGCCTCGAAACGGAGGCATGAACGTGTCCTCCATGTCCTGCTCTGTCACCTATTTCACCATATACAATCATGTTTCAGACACAAAGAAATCCTGAAATATAGGCAAGCATATTCAGTAACTCATTGAAGTTGATAAGCTAGTCAGGGTTATCTAGCTCAACCGAAGTACGAGTTCCGTGTAACTACTTTGTGGTGCCTGTACACTTTACTACATCAGAAATCATGCCATACAGAGCGATTGAACCAATTCAACCTCATGCCAAAAATTTAGTCGTTACAGTTCAATAACAATTTACAATGGTTCTAGTATAGCTGTTTTAACTGGTTTAACATTAGTCTCAACTGTTCCATCTCGAATCTGTAAACCCTCACTCGAACTACATTAAACAAGTTTCTTTGAAAGGACCAACAAATGAAACACAAGTTCAATCCAACTACTATGTGCTCGAAAATCATACCATAGCAAGCGACTGGACCAGTTAATGACTGCATCAGAAACAGTTTTTAGAAAGGTTTTAGTATAGTTCTGTTCCACTTTCAACATTCGACCATGATGCATTAGTCTCACATGTTCAATCTCGAATTCATAAACCAACTCAATCTTGAATTCAATCCACGAATCATTAATGAAACACAAATTCAATGCAACTACTATGTGGTCTGGAAATCATACACAGCGAGAGCGATCTGACCAGTTAAACCCCATACCAGAAACAGTTCTTCACAGGTTTTAGTGTATAGTTTTACTACACTTTCAACATTATTAGACAATGAACCATTAGTCTCACATGTTCAAACTCGAATTCGAAACCTACTCAAATTCCAAATTAAACAAGTTCTTAATAGGAAAGCTTACCACAGCATTGAATGAATACCTACTGAAGTTCCCCCAATCTTCCAAGTCATAAGCAATTGTATGCTTACAACAAGCAGACAACATATGCTCACCATCATCATCTTCCTCCTCTTCCAAAACCCTAACCTCTCCAAACCCAATTCTTCTCCTTCTTCCACCATTTCCCCCACCTTGCAAGCCCTTAACATACTGAACAGCATAAGCAGAACCCACCAAAGGATCCTCTCCAACAGTCTCCTGCCCTCTCTCCCACCTTGGATCCCTAAATACATTCACATTAGGTGCCCAGAAAGTCAGTCCGGCCTGACCCACATTGTGCATCGCCCTAGCCTCCATCGCCACCGCGGCTCCGATGAGGAACCAGAGCGACCTGTTGAAGGCGGCGGCTGAGAGGATCACCTGAGGGAACTGGGTGGCGGCGGAGATTGATCCCTGGAACGTGATTTCAGGGCCGTTGGTGGCAATTCTGTGGAGGGATTCCGACCACCATTGGTAAGTCGGGATCCCCAGGCGTGGGATGCCCGTGGCATTGTCGGAGAGCTGCTGGGTTTTTTCATGGAGGGTTAGGTGGGAGATTAGGGAGTGAGCTCTTGAAGATGTGGAGAGGGTTTGATTGCAGAATTGGTAATGGTTGTAGTGTGGTGGCTTACATGGGTACTCAAGAATTGAGCTTGAGTGTGAAAGGAGGAGTGTGGAGAAGAAGAAGATGAAGTGGAGATGGGAAATGTGGGTATGGAGCGACATTGATGAACTAGAAGGAAGTTTGATGTGCAGTATGCTAAGTGATGACACCATTAATCAGTGGTTGAAGGAAGTCAATCCGATTTAGACGAGGGATTTACGAATCGATGACGAGCTGTTAAGTATTGAATTCTAAAGTATGATTTAAGATTAGTTTTCAGCTTGAATAAATCTGTTAACTTTACTCACTTGTATTCATGTGTTGACGACAGTGACACAATATTCTGATTTTCCTTTTTTTTCTTTAACGAAGCTGGAATTTGGATGATTGTGTAAGCTGATGGGCCAAGGCCCAGATGTCTGGGCCGAAGCCTAGGAACCAGAAAAGTCCAGCAGCTAGGCATTCGAAAGCCCACCCCAATGCACACCATGAGTTATCAATCATTCGATTCAACTATAATGTGTGATATTGATGGTTATTCATCTTATCTCTTAATTATGAAGTCGGTGGTAGTTTAATCTTTGTCTATGAAAATAAAATATATCCCGTGTCAGTCGTTTACCGCTTAGTGCGAGCACTCGCAACAAAAAATTGTGAAGATCAATTCGAGTAGGGATTAGATATGTGACACTCTAACCTTAATCTCGAGACACTATAAAATAAAAAGGATAACACTATTGCATGATATTAAATATCATATTAGTGTATACATTTCATGAACTCACCTCAAATACTTCTACGTTTCTCAATCTCTCTTCATATGCTTACACCACAATTCCTCGACCCTCATGACTACTAAGCAAGAAAATATCCTTACACCACAAGTCCTAACAAAATTTAACAATGGAGACTTCTTGCTTCATAAAGGTGGTACAATAATCTCCGACATCTACTAGTTCTTGGATGTCAACTTCAAGATTCAGCTACTACACACAATCCATTGTGTTGCCTATTTTGTAACTCGGCATATTCTTGAATATCTTTCAAGTAAAAAATTGATAAATCTTTCAACTTGAATAAATATTTTACTTAACTATATAATTATTTTATTTTCTCTCACGAATTAAAAAAAATTAAAAAAAAAACACAAGAATCAATTAACAAGGTGGGCCTAGGCATAGAAAAAGCACGGTAGAACCAAGAAACCAGATTATTCGATGGGCCTTCAAACGTTTGTTGGATTCGTTGTCGCTGCTTAATGGGGGCCCATAATCCCACTAACCAACACAACTATGTGTTAACCTAAGGGGTTTAGGTTGTTTTTTCTGCATAATAAGTTAAATAATTTGATTGATTTGTGCTAATGATCTTAATGTACTTTTTTATATATATATTTATGTATTGTTAATACAAATCAATGATAAGCATGAATTTGCAGTTTGTCGGTTTGGTGGTTTCTGTAAGAGTACATTGTTCTTCCACTACAAACAAGGATGGAGGAATATTACCCCAAAAATTTGATGTTTGCATTCACGTAGCTAGGATTTTAGTAAAGTCTGAGCTTGATACATAAAATATAATTGGTCAAATATATTTTTGTACGAAAAATACATATATTTTAGCTATTTGAGTTTAGGAGACCTTGAGTCCAGGCCAGGGGTAGACACTCACTTGCTTCACAACCAGATGTTTGTGTTTTTCCCAAATTCCTAATCTAGTTCCATGATTCTATTTATAGCCATTTTTCCTTTTAATCACTCACTATGAGTTTCATTAAGGTTTTACTTTGTACCATAATTATAGAATTCAACTATCTTGATGGCAGGGGGAGAATCTGGAGGTGGAGTTCTTCAGGCCGTGGCTCACCCCACTCCTAGGTGTAGAGTTACAAAACTATGTACATTTTTGTATGTGTAAGTAGACTGGCCCAATGATATTTTAGATTGAGCCCAGTACATATGAAATGACTCAGTGTCTTGATCCATATACACGAATGATGAGTCCGGGCCTGGGTAGATTTCATCTTTGAACATAGGCCACCTTAATGGAACAAATAACACTTCTGAAATACTCGCTCTAAGAATCTTATTCTCTAGCTTAACAATTGTACCAAATAACGATGGGTGAAACATGATTTCGAGTCTCAATTTGCATATCGCGTCATATATCATTTTAACCAGCAACTTATGGGCTATTCATTGTCCGAACCAATACCAAAAATGAACCCAATGATACGTTAGTTTTAAGAAACAATTGGAATGCATGGTTATCTCCAGCGCTCCTGCGGGAGTTATCTAATGGAAAAAGAAATGATGATGTCATATCATGATCCACAGTTGGAATATATAAGAGTAGTGACGTAAATGAGACAACAAGACTTCCACTTGTGATTATTGCGAGCAAAGAAATATGATGTTTCCATGTGAAAACATTTCGTCACTGCCAAGTTATAACTACAAGTGGATATCCTACTGTAGGGTGGATTCGTGATAAAAATAATATGTAGCCAAATATTTAAATATTTTAAAATATTATTCGATAAATTTTAATACATTATACTAAAATATTCGAAAAAATAATTAAATTCAAATCTATGGACATGAATGATAATGTCTCGGCTCCGATCGGATCGATGACTTTATCATTCTTGTCCACAAAGTTGAATTATGTATGATGTTTAAAATCTCTATAGTTAGATTGTTTTAGTAAAATTTGGATTGCATGTAATTCGGACTGCGTTTGTACAATCTAGACTATGTTAGCAAAAGCGGATTGAATTAGTAAAATCTGGTTTGCGTTAGTAAAAATGGATAGCGCTAGCAAAATCTGAACTGCTTTAGTACAAATGGACTACGTAGGTAAAATTTGGATTGTATTGGTAACAATGGACTACACAAATTAATAAGTATATAATGGTCAATTTCTAGGGCTACAGATCCGGCTCCAACCTCAAAAGGTTGGACCGGTCCAACCCCTATACCCAGAAGGGTAATTTCGGTATTTAAAAAAAATACTCTATCCTCTTCCTTGTTCCTCTTCTTCACTATGCCGGGAAGCTTCATGCCGATGGAGCAGCGGCCGTCGTTAGAAGTTCTTCAAGCGATTCAAATCAACAGATCGATCGGAAAAAACTTCAATGTTCCGCTGGGATGGGTGGGGCTGATGTCGATGGTATTGCTCTAGATATGGATCTTGACCTACGAGAGGATTCTGATGCCGATGGGGGAGAGGATCATAGGAAGAGCTAGAGGATGACGATCGTGAGACAGATCAAGATCGGAATCCTGCTCTTGATTCTCGGAATGGTGATTGCAGGGAACGTGGAGAGGAAGCGGAGGGACATGGCTTTGGCGGCAGGGGAATTCGTCTCGCCAGTGAGCTTCGCCGTTTTAATTCCGCAGTTCGTGGTTGCGGGGCTGTCGGAGGCGTTTGCGGCCGTGACAGTTATGGAGTATTTCACGAGGGGATCCCGGAGAGCATGAGGACGATGGCCGGAGAAGATTTAGTCCAGCGGCTGCATCTTGGTAATCGACTCTGCCGTTCAACGGAGATGGTTGCCCATAAGAAAATGTTAACTTTTAGTCACTGAAAAATAAAAGTTAACGTTTTCAGTCACTAAAAAATAAAAGTTAACATTTTCAGTCACTTAAAAATATGTTATTAACAGTTTGATATTTTATTTTATTATTTTGTAAAATTTGAATATATTGAAATAACCTATAACTATATAAGTTGGTCAGTAAAATAGCATGCTAACTAGTTATCTGCTATAACATATTAACTAGTTATCAGTAAAAACCTGGTTGTTGGTTAGATAATTTTAATCTGGTTGTATAACGACGTGTTAACTAGTTATCAATCTAAATATCATCGTTAACTAGTTATCTAAGATATAATGTTAACTTGTTAACTCGATAAGTTATCTAGATAACTCGGTTAATTAACTAGTTATCACCTAAAAAATTGTTAACTGGTTATCAAGTTAAAATATGTTAACAAGTTAACATGATTGGTTAACTAGTTAACTCGATTGGTTAATTAGCTAACTCGATTGGTTAACTAGTTATCATCTTAAAAAAAATTTAACTAGTTAGCTTAGTCATGATGTTAACTAAAAAATGTTAACTAGTTTTTTATTTAAAAAAATGTTAACTAGTTATCTTAGTCATGATGCTAACTAGTTAACTCGATAAGTTATCTAGTTAACTAATTATGTTAATTTAATAACTAGTTAACTAATGTTGATAACAAGTTATCACCTAAATCTGTTAACAAGTTATCAAACAAAAAACGTTGTTAACTAGTTATCAGATAAAAACCATATTAACTAGTTATCAGTTTAAAAAAACACTGTTAACTAGTTAACAGCAAAAAAAAAAGGTGTTATCTAGTTAACTAATTTTTTTTAAAAAAGATGTTATCTAGTTATCAATAAAAAACATTGTTACCTAAATAAAAAATATTGTTAGCTAGTTATCAGTTTAAAAATCATGTTAACTAGTTATCAACTAAAAATCTTGTTAACTAGTTATCTAAATCATGATGTTAACTAGTTATCATTTAAAAAAACACTTTTAACTAGTTAACAGCAAAATAAAGGTGTTTATTAGTTAACTAATTTTAAAAAAGATGTTATCTAGTTAACTAAAAAAACATTGTTAACTAGTTATTAGTTTAAAAACCATGTTAACTAGTTATCAATAAAAAAATATTATTAACTAGTTATCAGGTTAAAATCTGGTAACAAGTTATCAAACAAAAAACGATGTTAACTAGTTATCAGTTAAAAATCATGATAACTAGTTATCAGTTAAAAACCATGTTAACTAGTTATCAGTTAAAAAAACATTGTTAACTAGTTAACAGAAAAAGGTGGTAACTAGTTTTTTTTGAAAGCAAAAAAAAAAAAAAAACCTCGCCGGAATCTCGCCGGAAAAGTCGCCGGCGACGGCGGCCGGTCGCCGGAGATGAGCTGCTGGTCGCTGGAAAAATTAATTAATTTATTTATATATAATAATTAAATTATATGTGTAAAGTCTAAAATACCCCTAACAATCTAGACCATTGGATTGGTCAAAGGGTCAAAGGTGATCTAATGGTTAAGATGAACGTTGGAATTTCCAACCCTTGGAAAGGGTTGGATGGGGATCCACCTCCAATTTCTAGAAATTATAAACTACATGAAGTAAAATACAGAGGTAATTGACTTGAATTTCTATTAATAAATAATAATGTTAAATACTTTTTATATAATGGTACCGAAGCCGAAAGTGAGTGTTCTTGTTAATTAAAATCCCTTAGTTTATCTGCTGAGTTTCTTTTCAATTACTGGTTCAAGATAAGGGGGAATATCATTATACATACTCGATAGTAGTAACATACAGCAACTGTACAGTAGAGAATAGAAGCAAAAATATGGGAAGAAGAGTTTCCAGGTCCACCACCAACCCATTATCCCCAAGACCTAAACACCTGACACAGTCCAAACAACGAAATACGTGGGTTGAGTTTGGAGCTTAAAAGTCTCAATCACACGATCTAAGCTATTTCCACACTTCACAGTCGTGTAGTATGGTTGCTTGCCCTGTAATTCAAAACACTATACAGTGGCAAACATTAACTTTGGTATCTAGTTACCTCCCTTTTTGGGTATCTTATTCTTCTTCTTCTTCTTGTTCAGCGATAATGTTGGGATTAAAATATCAACACATCGTGGGTGTATACTATTTTTTATAATGATTATGATTAGAAGAAGGATCTTTTGGTAGGGGGTTTACCAACTGCTCTCATGAGATTGGCAACCTCAAGAATTCTAGCAACTTTAGTGCCTCTCTTAGCCTCAGCAGATGCCCTTTTCTCCTCTGCTTTCCTGTGTGCTTTGGCTACCTTGTTCTGCATCTTCTCTGCTGCTCTTGCTCTTTTCTCTTCCAGCTTCCTCTGCAGTTTTCATAAACCACTACATCTGTAACTAATAAAACCATTTACAGCCAAAATTGATAAAGTCCAACAAATAGGTGGTGTCCAGCACGGCTTAAATTCCTAACCCCGTGTCTGCTACTAGTACATTCTTGGCTATTATTACCAAGGTTGTCAAGTCATTGATATTTATCTGAGAAAAGAGTGTTTGAAGACTAATTAAATACTTAACAAGTGTACAATATGAACATACACTTTACATTTCAGCCAATTAGATAAGATTTCTGGACTATTCAAACCTAATTATGCTGATAATTCTGACAATTTAGAAACCCCCCTTGCCTTTAATTTTGGAGTGATTCGTGATGTGTCCCTCAGTTGTTTTGAGCACTCATAACTGCATGATTGGGACTTCCACAACTCACCCACAAACAATAAAAATTATTATAATAATGAAAATTCCCTCCACGAAAATCATTATTTCACTACAGAAGATTTATCTGCAGAAATGGATTCTTGGAATTTTGTACAGGTTACCTACACAAGTTAATTACCAACTTGAAAACGACCCAGTTGGTTTCTGGCTTTTAGTTTTCTTCATCGATGAATTTTATTTTACTGTCCAAGTGCTTCATGATCATGAAATTATTTATATACTTGACCCAAGAAACTGTTGTAAGTTTTTTTGGTTTTTTCCAGAAATTAATCAGGAATATAGTAGGGTATAGAGTAATTACTAATTAGTAATATTATTACCTCGATCTTGTTCATCCAAGCAGTGGCGTTTTGGACCTTGTCATTCTCCCAGCCATTAATGATAGCTTCGTCTCTCTTCAATCTGTTATTAACCTTGGCGATCTCTTCGTTCTCCCATGCACTTATCTTTGTATCCACCTCTTCCTTCTTCACCCTCCCCACCGTTATCACTTCTTCCACCCTCTGTTCCGACGATGTAGAAGATGACGGCGGTGCTTCCCTTCCCAACCTCATTATGGGATTGTTATCCGGCACGATAGCCAAAGGGTTTGTCTCAAACCCAGCATCGTCCTCTCCGATCCTCGCCAAGTAGTAGTTCATATTATTATTATTGTTGTTATGGCTGCCTGCTGGTTCAGCTGTGGTGGAGATGAAGCTGTTATTGTTGTTGTTGTTGCTGTTACTGCTGCTGCTGTTGTTGTCTCCTCCTCCGCTGGTAGGGGCAGCGGTGGTGGATCCGGCGATGACGAGAGCGTTGAATTCTCTGCTCATGGTGGTGAAGTTGATCTCGCTTGAGGTGTTTCCCCCTAGGTCGCTGCTGAGAGAGGAAGAACGGTGGCTGCCGCTCTCCCAACGGCGTCGTCCAGCAGCTGGAGGGGGACGAGGTGGCGTCAGAGCGTAGATGTCTCTGACTGTAACTTGGTTTTCCTCCTCCACGATATCATCATCATCATGGTCATCTTGGCGGTGGTTTTCATGATGGAGGTCGTCGTAGTTGTCTCCTCTGATAGCAGAGGAGGAAGAGGTGGTGGCTATGGTTGCAGGAGGAGGAGGAGAGGAGTGAAGGAGGAAGTAGGGGTGGTGCGGCGGCTGTTGGAGTAGTGTTGTTGGTGATCAGAGGTTAAGAACATAGAGAATGCATAAAAAAGAGGGTAGCTAATAGCTTAGAGAGTGATGAAGATGATGAGTTGAGTTGAGTTGAGACCAAGTCTTTTGGTTGGGAGGGGAAAACTTTATGTACTGATAGGTGTTTATAATTTTGAGAAATTAGAGAGAGAGAGAGAGAAGTAGGAAATATGAAAGGGCATGGCATGTGGCGATTTCTATTGGTTTTACTTTTCATTCTTGTCCTCTACGTTATTTCATCTCCATCCATCTTCATTCAATACATAGAATTTTAAATATGTGTACGAAGGGGCTCAATACCTAATCGCCACTTCCGAATAAGCATTGGATGATGATGTATGTGCCAAGATCCAGTCACAGGTCTCCGTCGATGGAAGTTCTACCCGGAGGAAACGCGGCGATAGCAAGGAAACATGAATTACTTTACCAAATCCCCAAAGTCGGTTTAGAATCGAGGATATTACCTTGATTGGCGGCATTGTACTGACGAATTGAGCTACAACCGCTGACTCTAGGCGCTTAATGCCAAGATCGATCACAGACTGAGGAATTTGCAAAACGTCATCAATATACGACGACTCCAAGGTTTCGACATATCGTAGATCCGATCCTTCGCTCGATGCTATCTGAGCCCATGACTTGACTTCAGAACCATGAGAGGTAGAAGAGTCCATGAGGATAGCCTCCCCCGAGGGGCAGCAACTGTGGAAATCTCGTAACAACAATGGAAAAGTAACTCAGAGTTCAGAGCATTTCTCTTTTCCAATCTCTCGTTTCCTAATCCACACCCTTCCAAAGATATGTTTTTCTTTAGACATAATTATACACAAAATGGTCAAATATTTCACGAATATGTCAAATCTAGCCACTATTGTTTTAAAACTCAAATTTGATTGTATGTCATCAAATCTTTCATTCAGACTAACGTGTGTCTTTGTTGGGATATTTGACATGTCACATGGTGCCACATCATCTTTTTAAAACTAAAATTAAAAATTTAATATAATAATTTCAAAATATAAAATTGGAAACAAAATACATCTTAAAACTTGGAAACTAAATTACTGCAATGAATAAGATTTCTACAATGAGGATCCAACCTCTTAGTACCTATTTTACTGCAATCAATATGAAAAATGATAATATTACTCTCCCAATATGAAATTGATCTCCAATGATGCAATCGTCTAAAACTACCACGATCATGTATCATACAGCTACAGTTACAACGACGTTATTACATACACTTGTAAGAATAACAACATTCCCTCATCATCATTATGATTTAACTCTTTCTTTCTCCCTATGAAATGGGGTCAAATACTCAAAACGTCACGAAATTATAGGGTGGGTTACAAACTCATCCTAAAACTTTAATCCGTTACAGAGTGGTCCTATTACTATGAAAAAGGTTACAGAGTAGTCCTAATGCCGTCATAAGTCTACTTTTTCAGCTATTTGCCATGTCACCATTGACATGTCATCGAAAATATAATTTAAAATCTATAATTATATCAATATAACTCACTAGATTTAGTTTTTAACCAAAGTTTATCAGGTAGATGAGTTAAGATTTAGATTTGGATCATACTGTTGAACTTTGAATCATCTTTTAGATGACATGTCAACAGTGACATGGTGAAATAAGTGAAAAAGTACACTTATGACGTCACTAGGACTACTCTGTAACCTATTTCATAGTAATAGGACTACTCTGTAACGGATTAAAGTTTTAGGACGAGTTTGTAACCCGCCCTATACTTTCGGGACCTTTTAAGTATTTGACCCCTATGAAATGATAGAAGTTCTTTCCTATGTCTTCAAACAATCACCAAGTCTGACTCACTTTCTCGAGCCAAACACAACTCAATCAATTGTTTTGGTGGATTCAACGAGACTGATTTCAAAAGAGTATGATTCTACTCCATACGATATCGCCTACGAACTCGTTCAATCCTACGACAACCCGCTTCCCCAGTTCACGAAACATGCGACCCTCTATCTGTTAATTGTAGTGACTGATTTGTAACAGGATATAAAGTTAGGGATCTATTCTGAATAAGCCCTAACTATATATACCTGAGTTAGGGTTTTCCTTCATTTCAATCTTCCTCTGTACGACTCTTTCTTCTTCTTCTCTTCTCCCTTTCCTTCTTCAATAACAGAGCTCTACTCCTTCTCCCGTGGATTAGCCGACTCAACGTCGGTGAACCACGTAAACCTCTTTGTGCTTATCTCGTTTACGTTCATGGTATCAGAGCTGCAAACGATCCATTCCTAGCTTCATTGGTGTGTTCGTCTCAATCCTTCTCGCTTCTCTCGATCGTGGTTTCAATCTTCTTGCCTTCTTCCTTCCAGGCAGCAATCATGAACTCTGATACCTTCGATTTACAAAGTGTGAAGTTCAACGGCAAGAACTATGAGCTATGGGCTTTTGATTTTCGTCTCCTTATTCAATGGAAATCTCTATTGTCGTACCTGGACGGCACGATCACTAAACCCTCTCTCACAGTAGAGGCTATCTCTATTGAATCATCCGAGAAAGCATCCGACAAGAAGGCTGCCTCCTCCGTCGATCTCGACACATGGGAAACAAATAATGCTCGAGTCTTTGGCTGGATCGCCAGGTCAGTTGATCCTGCAATTGCATTGACTCTGAGAACCTTCACTTGTGCAGCTGATGTTTGGTTACATCTGAAGAATACATATTCTCAGATCAATACCTCTCGTGTTTTCGAAATTGAGTATGAAATCGCCCGTCTAATGCAAGGAGACATGGATATCCACTCTTTTCACTTGGCTGCCAAAACTGTATGGACTGAACAAGACATCTTGAGTTCATCTCTTCTTACATCTGCCGCTAGTGCTGAAATTCGTCAAGAACGTCACCGAAGTCGGGTCCTTCAATTTCTCATGAAACTTCGACCAGAATTCGAATCTGTTCGCTCGCAGCTCATTCAAGCAAATATAACTGATATGGAGACTGTCTTTGGAGATCTTTCTCGTGCTGAAACTCGACTTAAGACCCAAGCTCAAATTGATGGACGCTCGCTCGATGGTGGCTCTGTGTTCGCTGCCCAATCAGGACGTCCATCCTATAATCAGCCTCATCCGAACTTCTCTAGCTACACTCCGACCTCTCCCCGACCTCAATCAAGTTTCATGCCGTCTACCGAGCTAAAATGTCGTCATTGCGGTGAGAATGGTCATGCTGTGGGTACTTGTCGCAAGCGAAATTTCTGTAATTATTGTAAGAAACCAGGACATATCATCACTGAATGTCGTAAACGTGCCTTCCGCAATAACACAAATCAACCATTTGCGGGTGGTTATTCTTCTCATTCTGGACATGGCTCTCAAATTGGATCGAATCTGCGTGGGGCAGCTTATTCCACTAACTCATTTGCTCCCTCCGACACTTCTTTCGTTGCTTCCATGGGTGTTCAGGCTGCTGATATTCAGAGTATGGTACAACAAGCAATACAACAGGCTCTACCTACGGCTTTGAACAATGCATTTGCTACCTTTGGTACCGCAGGTATTTCTTCCCCTTGGAATCTTGACTCGGCTTGCTTTAATCATATGACAGGTAATGCTTCGAGCCTTTCGAATTATCGGCCTATTCATCATGAGTCAGTTCAAGTTGCCAATGGAGCTCGAATACCTATTATGGGGATTGGTGATTTGCAGACACCTCGTGTTACACTTCGTGATATCTTATATGTTCCGTCTTTGGTACCAAATCTAGTCTCCGTGGGGCAGTTAACGGATAATGGTTGTATGGTTACCTTTTCTCCGTCTGGGTGTATTGTGCAGGATCAGAAGAACGGGACGCTGATCGGAATGGACCATAAGCTTGGACGCAGCTTCTACTTAAGATCGTTGCCAGAAATTGTTGGGAAGGCTAAATCAGGAAGAAGTTATAAGGGCATATATTCTGCCCCTTTTGGGACTAAGAGTAGTTTGTTAGTTTCTAATTGTTTCTCAGTTCAATTAGCTTCAGTTAACAAGTGGAGACTTTGGCATTCTCATCTTGGGCATCCGCATTCAGCTAGACTCAAATTTATGATCAAACATAATTTGTTGCCTGTTCGGTTAGATTTGAAATATATTGATGACTCTATTCACTCTTGCATTCATTGTATTGAAGCAAAAGCCAGTAAGCAATCATTTAGTTCTTGTGATACTGCTATCACTGAAGCTTTTGATCTCATTCACACCGACATGTGGGGGCCATCACCCATCACGTCTCGTCTTGGCTATCGATATTTTGTTCTCTTTGTTGATCATGCTACTCGGTTCACTTGGGTTTATATGTTGCGATCTAAGTCTGATCTTCTTCCTATGGCTATGGCTTTTATTAGAATGGTGAAAACCCAATTTTCTAAGACGATTAAGGTTATTCAGTCTGATCCGAGTGTGAATACAGTTCTACTGCTCTCAGAGAATTATATACTCAACATGGCATCTTGTATCAACTATCTTGTTCGGGGGTGTCCGAACAGAATGGCCTAGTTGAACGGAAGAATCGGCATGTTATTGAGTTGGCACGAGCTCTTCTTCTACAATCTCATGTCCCTCCGCACTTCTGGTCTGAAGTGGTGCAGACAGTAGTGTATCTAATTAATCGGCAAGTTACCTCTACTCTCCAAGATATTACTCCCTTCTTTGCTCTTTATGGTCGCAATCCCTCATACTCAATGCTCCGAGTGTTTGGGTGTGTGTGCTTTGTTCTCCTTCCTCGTACTGAGAGAACTAAACTTACATCAAAGGTTGCTCGTTGTGTGTTTCTTGGGTATTCTGACCATCACAAAGGCTATTTATGTTATGATCTCGAGCTTCGGAGGATGCGCATTGCATACCATGCGACCTTCTTGGAACACCAATTCTACTATTCAACCTCCTCTCCTACCATGACACCTGCAACTTCTACCACTTCCCCTCAGCCTACCTTATTTGATTTTATCTCTTTGGATGAACCACCCTTATCTAATCCCACAACTCATACCTACCCTTCCACCTCACCTATAGTTTCCCCAATCCAACCTCTCCCTCTCAATCCACTCTTCCCATGATAAGTTCTCTTCATACTCCAGACTCTCATATAACCCTATCACCCAACCTAGATTCCTCCTCTTCCATTCCCATATCACCAAATGTCATACAATCTACTTCCCAACAAACCATTTCTACACCACCTCCTCCTCCTGGCCGACCCCAACGTGCAACCCGAGGTACGAAACCTGCCCGTTATCATGACTTTGTTGCTTTTCATACCCATGATTTAACAACTACACCTTCTATTCCATCTACCTTTCGCGATGCTGACTCTTCACCGGAATGGCGTACTGCCATGGCTGACGAGTTGAGTGCATTGGCTGAGAATAATTCATGGACCTTGGTTCCTCGTCCATCTGATGCTTCTGTTATCGGTAGTCGTTGGGTATATACTCTCAAATGTCGTCCAAATGGTTCCATTGATCGATACAAAGCCCGACTGGTAGCTCAAGGTTTTCGGCAAGAGTATGGTATTGACTATGATGAGACTTTTGCACCAGTTGCTAAGATGCCTACTGTCTGTACACTTCTAGCTGTTGCTTCTCAACGTGGTTGGCCTCTCACGCAGCTAGATGTCAAAAATGCGTTCCTACATGGGGATTTGAAAGAGACTGTATTTATGGAGTGTCCCCAGGTTTTGATAAGTCCGCCTTCGGTGATGTTGTTTGCCGTCTCCATCGTTCCTTGTATGGCCTGAAACAGGCTCCGCGGGCGTGGTTTGAGAAATTTCAAACAACCATTGTTCAGAAGGGTTTTCTGCAGAGTCCTAATGATCCATCCTTATTCACAAAGAAGTCAGGTGATAAGATTACAGTGTTATTGATTTATGTGGATGATATGATTCTCTCTGGGATGACACAGCGGAAATTGATTCGGTTAAACAACTATTGCAACGACATTTTCACATGAAGGACCTTGGTCCGCTTTCTTATTTCTTGGGGCTTGAAATTTACCGATCTGAGAAAGGTATCTTCATTGGACAGCAAAAGTATATTGACGATCTATTAAAACTTTTCGCCATGCAGACTGTAAGCCATGTAGTACCCCCATGGACTTGAATGTCAAGCTGAGTCGCGAGGATGGTGAAATTGTGTCAGATTCCTCTTTATATCGCAAGATTGTGGGTAGCCTCATTTACCTAACCATTTGTACTCGTCCGGACTTGGCTTATTCGGTGCAAGTGGTCAGCCAATTCATGTCAGCACCTCGTCAACCACATTTGCAAGCTGTCTATAGGATCTTACGTTACCTTCAGGCTACCCGCAGAGTTGGAGTCTTTCTTCCCTCTTCTGGTGATGATACTATCTCTGCCTATGCAGATGCAGATTATGCAGGTTGTGTAGACACGAGGAGGTCTACTTTTGGCTGGTGTGTTCAATTTGGCAAGGCCATTGTTACTTGGCGATGTAAGAAACAGGATCGGGTGGCCAAATCCTCTACTGAAGCTGAGTATCGATCCATGTCGGAGGTGTGCTCCGAGATTGTTTGGATTACAAGGTTACTTGTGGAGCTTGGTGTGCGTGTTGGCCTTCCAGCTAGTCTGTATGCAGATAATACAAGCGCTATTCAGATAGCCTCAAACCCGGTACTTCATGATAAGACAAAACATATCCAGACTCATGTTCATTACATACGAGAGCTCGTTGGTGATGGTGATATCAAGATGCATTATCTAAGTACTGACAACCAGATTGCAGATTTACTGACAAAGGCTGTCTGTACGAGCAGACATTGGTTTTTAGCTGGCAAATTGATGTGTCGAGATCTACATCAATTTGAGGGGGGCTGTTAATTGTAGTGACTGATTTGTAACAGGATATAAAGTTAGGGATCTATTCTGAATAAGCCCTAACTATATATACCTGAGTTAGGGTTTTCCTTCATTTCAATCTTCCTCTGTACGACTCTTTCTTCTTCTTCTCTTCTCCCCTTTCCTTCTTCAATAACAGAGCTATACTCCTTCTCCCGTGGATTAGCCGACTCAACGTTGGTGAACCACGTAAACCTCTTTGTGCTTATCTCGTTTACGTTCACTATCCACATAGCCTAGGCGAACTGAATCCCTCACATCGTTGCCAAGTCGGCTCGATTGTACCTCCCCAAGTAGAAGTTCATAAACTAGATGGTCTGAAAATTGAGAACTGGATCCAAAGGAGACAGAGAAAAGTGAGGAAGAAGGAAGCGAGATTTGAAAATGGGTATTGATACGATCGAAACAGGTATGCGGGTTCGGTATCTTTAGGTTACGAGCTGGAGATGGTGTTTTTTTTAGATAGTGTTCATGTTTGGAGAAGAGTAGAAAGGCAGAGTGTTGTTGATTACGGGAAGGGAGGTGGAGATTGCAGAGGAGGAGAGTGGAATGAGACGATTGTAAATGGTAATGGAAGAATTTAATCATGCAATCTAGTTACATCAACTTAAATCGACATACCTGTAGACACAGTGATCGACGGGGTGATGATCTTTTAAATGGCGTGCAAGAGAAGGAGCATATTCACCCGTTTTGATCTCGAAGTATGAGGGTTTCGTCTTCTCTCTTTCCTATAAACCTTTAGTGTGTTTTGTACAGCTTAACGCTTATGATGGAATAAGAATTATATTTACAGGCAGAAAGATGGGCCAAACCCTAATAATCCTCTAATCTCAACCGTCCATCAAGGTTTGAATTAGTAATTTGGGTTAACTTATAGGTCCAAAAACATAAAGGAAAAACATTTATCTAATAGTTTTTCTTAACTAGACCATGTTAAGTTATTTGGGCCACATAAGAAAAGAAAGATATAATTAATGTATTAAAATATGGTGAACACTCCGGTGTACCGAGTGCACCCGCTTGCGTGTCGCGATCTGATCCGTCCGTTCAATCAACGGATCTCAAGCCTTTGAATTAAATAGGATTAAATTAATTAATTTTATTATTATTCTATTCCACACAGGACATATTACATATAAGTACCTATGATTATACAAAATTGCAAAATTAACTTATAACTTTCTAAGCTGAATTAAGTTACCCTCCCGTTATCTTCTCACTGACACTCTTCCATTCAATATGAATCCATTATCTTCCCACCCCATCGACACTAATCCATTATCTTCCCACCCCACCGACACTATTCATCTTCTTCCCCGACCACCATTCCTTCCAATCCCCAACCACCGTTAGTTCCAATCCCGATCCTCTCTGCATGTGTTTCGGACCAGCGTTCCTTCCAATCCCGACCACCGCCGCTCCAATCCCGACCACCGCCGCTCCAATCCCGACCACCGCCGCTTTCTCCTTAGCCCTCCCCTCAATAATCCTTCCTTTCCCGACCACCGCCGCTCCAATCCCGACCACCGCTCCTTCTTTTCCCAACCACCTCCGCTCCAATCCCGACCACCGCTCCAAGCCATTTCTTGTCCAGCCGGTACCGATCTCCTTTTACATCGCGTTGGCCGGTCCCGACCTATGTTACATCTCGTCGGCCGGTCCTAACTACTCTTCCATCGTGTCGCCAGGTCCCGACCTCTCTTCCATTCTCCAACTCTGCAGTTCGCCGGTCTTCGTCAAGATACCAGATCCATGTGCAATACTGCAGTTCATCTCTATCTGTTCGCTTCGACTCTCGTGTAAGTCGTCAGCCATGTGGTTTCTAGCGATCGAAGACTCGAGGACAGCGAGAAGCGAATCGAGGAGTTGGAGAAGAAGCTCCTCGGTCTCCAGGCTGATATCAGTAAGCTCAATGTTAGTTTTGCATAGCAGTTCAGTTTACTTCTATTTCTAATACCTATGTTTTGCTTTGCGAAAATCTCTTGTTCAAGGAGTTGCGAAAATCTCTTGTTCCTGGAATTTCGTCGTGTCTGTAGTCTGCTCCTTCCCTCTGTATTTATAGCCTGACAGGTCTGCCAAGGCCGTTAGGCAATGGTACGGCGCCCAGCAAATCGTGCCGCGTGGCGTCGAATCCTGACCATCGCTTGGTGAAGACGAAACCTTCAAGATTGTTCCACGTGGCCTCTTAGGGTTTTAGGGCTTTCCCGGATGATAGGCGCGCCGTCGCCACAGGGCTTTTCCTGGGCCTCGACTGGGCCCGTTCTTAAGGCGACCTTTGGGTGTCCGCCTGGTCAACCCTCGCCTGAGGCGTTGACCCTTCCTTTCAGGTGGGTTATCTTATCCATCGGGCTACCCGATCCAGGGTGGCCCATCATGAGCCCCCTAGTCCGTCTGTATGCTTATCACCAAGGATACTGGCAGACTTTTCCTCTTTCATCTCCTGCTGCGTTCTTTAAGGAACCCTACCCTCGCCACGGACGAGGGACCTTCTAGTCTTTTCCTTTTATACTAGCCTTTAATTCTATCATTGCCTATGAGGTAGCCCTCCTTATTATATATTTTATTTTTATGGGCGGTTGCCCAATCACCACTTCCCCTTGCTTGCGTCTCCCAGACGGTTCCCTCTTTCCGATGCCATCAACTCCATCGGTCTTTTCAACCACCACGACATTTTGACCCCCCGATGTAAACCACTCAAACGTCTTTACTACTCCTTTATAAGACGCCCCGATCTCATTACTGCTTCCTCCTCCTTTCCCGCCATCTAGCCCTCTTATTTGCTCCCTGCTTTCCTATTCAACCATCTGTGCCTTTTCCCTGATTTTCCTTCGCCCTTCCAAACCTTCTTCGTTTCCAGATGTCCAACGACCTTGATTACCTCCTCAGTTGTCCTGGTACGTTTTCGCTCCTTGCTTGAATTTCTTTTTTCCGACTGCTCCTTCTGTCGCCTAGCTTCTTCTCTCCGGTAGGTTCCCCTGTATACTAGCCCTCTTTCACCCTTACCTTAACCATGTCTCTTTCTTCGACTGATTCTGTGAAAACCGCCTCCGATTCGTCACTGGAAGACCACCAAAATTCACCTGACCCTTCTGAGCCCCGGGAATGGGGCATGCATCAGTTCGGATTCGTCCCCGGCTTTCGCTCTTGGTCCGTGGATATGTCAGCCCCCATTTCCGACCAAGGCTATACTGTCCGGGCTTGGAAGGATATGTGGTACGATGGCATTGGTCGAGATCGCTACATCATTGGGCTAGGCTACTTCCCGTACCTTTCTGCTACTACTATATGTTCCTTTCTTCCAAAACTCTCTCTTCCAACCCACTGGGACTACGCCACTCCTTTCTTCTTGTCAACCATCGGGAACTGCCCTGAAGGTTGGCATGGGGTGTGGTCTGAAAGCTTTACCAATGGCCTGCGCTTTCCCCCCTTCCCCCTTTGTTGTATCATTACTCCAAACCCTCAAAGCTTTGTTTGGCGCTTATACCGCGACTTCGTGGTTTGTAATAGTCAGTTTTGAGATTTCCTGCCAACGCGAAAAGATTACTCCTACCCTTCGCCTCTTTTCCCTTTTGTACAGTGCAAAGCATAACACTAACGGCCTTAGCTTCGTGAAGCGAGGCACGTATAAAGATGTGGGAATGCGGAGAATAGTAAAACCGCACCCCACATGGTACCACGCATTCTTTTATTTTTAAACCCTCTCCCGAAGACACCTGGGCGGCGGCTCTTTCGCCTCACTGGTCACGAGGCGACGCTAATAATTTCCCGTGTGGTCGCTCAGCCACCGTGGAGGAGCGACAACTCCTGTCGCTTATAAACAGGGAGACTTTTAATCTGAACGATCCCCCTACCTTAAACCGCGTCTTGGTGATGCTTCCCGGAGGTAGATGGGACCGTCTTTCTTCCTCTTTTTTATATTTTCATTTTTGTTATCCCTGTTTTCTGCCATGTCCCCACTTTGTGTCCTTTCCTGATCCTGATTTTCCCTTATGTAGGTATGACAGACATCTCCAATGTGCTGATTAGCACCTCCGCTCGCGGGTCCATAACCACGACTCAACCACAACTTGAGCCTCCGCCGGAGGCTGAGCAGCCGCCGCCTTCCCCCCATGGAAAAGGGAAAAAACGAGGGGCCCGTCGCCCTCGGGATAAAAAATCGTCGCCTGTGACCAAACCGTCTAAGCCACGCAAGCCGACATCTAATGGCCCTCCAGACGCCATCCTCATTGAGGAAAACACTCCTGTTGAGCCAATAGCGTCGCCTCCAAGGACCGTTATTACCGAACCTGTGGAGCCTCCTATTGCTGATCCGACCGACGCAGAGCGTCACGATACTAATCCTGAGTCCCCACCTCGCCGTCCAGGAAAAGAAACTCAGGTCATCGCGGAGCAAGAGTCCATTTCCTTTATTCAAGATGACTGGCCCTTGTCGCCTCATAACGACGAAGAGTGTCGCCGAGTCTTGTCTCATCGCGTCCTATCGGACTTCATGGCGCCTGAGTATGAGAAACCGGAAGGCTACTTCCCTGTCGTGTATCCCCGGCGATCTCAGCTTTCCGCCAATGTGGCCCGTGATATCGCGGAAGAACTGACTTCTGGGGTCCTAAAAGGCTTGGACGACATGAAGGTCGGCGATTTCCATCCTGCAATGGGGAATGTCTACGTGAAGCATCATGAGGTTAGTTGCTGCCACGTAACTCTGTCTTGTATATGTAGCATACTTTAATCAACCATCGCCTTACAACTCGCTTGGTATTTTTTATCCAGATGTTGCTGGCGCTGAGTATTGCGGACAAGTCGCGTGACTTGTTAATGCGTAAGGCCCGTGAACTTCGCGATGACCACGCGGTTCTTCAACGTCGCCTGGACAATGAAGAGGTGTGTAAAAGAACTTTTTTTTTGGTTTTTACCGTCTTGCACTTATTTTCGCACAGTCCGACCACCAGTCCACCATGAACGAGTTAGCATGACTGACTGAGGCCCACTCCAAACTCCAGCATGACCTAAGCGAGGCTACATCTGCCGTGGAGCGCCTGACGCAGGAGCTATCGACCAGCAAGTCCCTCACTGCCAATTTAGAGAAGGGCCTGGAAGAAGCTAAAGAAGCTGCTCCTTTGCCAAAAAGTTACAGGATCAAGAGGCTCTTCGAAAGCAGATTCAGGTTTTGACTAAGGAGAGAGATGCTGCCATCGCCGCGCAGAACCGCGAGGCTGGTCATCTGAAGCGCATTCATCAACTGTTTGAAGAGAGAGACAAGGCAAGGAAGCTAGCTGAGGTGATGACGGTGGAGAGGGACCATGCTGTGGCGAGTAAGAAGGAGACTGAGGCGCTCAACGCCCAGCAATATTCGACCGCTGTGTCACTGATCCGGAGGTCCATACCCGTAATCATGACTGTCGTTCTCCTGAAGTTTGCTGCCGTCGTTGGACCTAATCCCCCGTTTCGTCGGCGTGAATTCCTTTCAGTTGCCTTCAAGGCTGTTAATCGTCTGCTGAATGGGGTGTCTGATCCCAACACTAATGTCGATCCTGAGTACATCAGTGTTATGAAGGAGGTCCAAGCGGCGGACAAAGAGTATATAGCAGCTGAGAAGGCTAGGCGGGATCGGGCCAAGGCTGAGGCGGCCGCAAAGGCCCGGGCGGACACCGGTAGAGAAGAGAACACGTCAGAGAAAAGTCTTGTGGCTCCTCAGGACGATCGTGGTCAAAGCTCAGGACAGGGAAAGGACTGAAGTGATGAAGAGCCCCCCTGTTTTTATTACCATCTCTTTTTATATCTGTTTGTAGTTTTCTGTTAGAAACTTTATGGATTCGGATAACATTTGCTAATTTTGTGAGCGACTTTCTTCTTGGCTCTAATTCTGATGTTCGTATCCTTATGAGCGATGCTCTGTTATTTTCCAGCCTTAGCGTGTTTTTCGTTATGCCCTTAGGCGATGCCTTATTATCTTTAGCCTTAGCGTTTGATAGCATGCTCCTAAGTGATGATTTGTTATCTTTTGCCTTAGCGTGATTTCCATTATCCCCTTAGGCGATGTTTTCATTGTTTTTAGTCTTGGTGATCGACTTTTTGCTCTATGGGTGAAGTGTGTTCATTGCCCATGACAGGCGACGGAGTTTCCCCGTAATTTTGTGTCGATGTGAAAATCTCGGCAAACTTCAGTAGCTGATGACAATAACAAAATATTTTTTTTGAGAAAGACAATAACAAAATAGGAATGATAAAAGTGAGTCATTCAGCGATATAGCTATTGAATGCTCTTTTTCATTAATCAGGGAAATGAAAAGGCAACACATGCTCTTAGGCGACTATTCATGATATTTTCGGAGATGCATTGCGTTCCATGTCCGAGGGATCTTTGTTCCGTTCATCTTCGCCAGTTTGAAGGTGTTAGCCCCCATGGCCTTCCTGACCTGGAATGGTCCCTCCCATCCTGGGTCAAGCTTTGCAGCGCCTTCTGATGGGCGAAAAATCTTTCGCAGTACCAAGTCGTTGATCTTGATATGATGTGGCTTCAACTTTTTGTTGTATCGCCTAGCCAGCATCTCTTTCTCTGCTATCAATTTCATCTGGGCCATTTCACGCTTCTCTTCAACCATGTCGATATTGTGGACAAGGTTTTGCTCATTTTCTTCAGGATCGTAACTACTCAACCTAACGGAAGGTATCGTTATCTCCACCGGTAGTACCGCCTCTAATCCATAGGTCAGTGTGTAAGGTGATTCGCCTGTTGAAGCTTTGTAGATCATTCTGTGTGCCCATAGCACATGGTCGAGCTCCTCAACCCAAGTTCCCTTCTTGCCTTCAATCCGTCGCTTCAAGCATCTTAGTATGAGTTTGTTCGCGGCTTCAGCCTGTCCGTTGGCTTGCGGATATGCAATGTAGAAGGTATCGCGAGACAACCCGAGGTGTGTCTTATAAAAAGAAAAAGCTTGAGAAGGTGGAGCGTATTCTTTCTTGAGAAAGCCTGAGTTTGTTCTCTTACTCATTCCCATCCAGTTCGCCTCTATGGTAGAATCAGTCGGGGGCCCGAGAGGAAGTGGTTTACCATGTGGCGGATGTCAGCGGTACGTTTGGAACTCGTGAACTCGAAGTGAAACATAAGAGAATTTTATATTCCTAGCAGTACGTTTGGAACTCGAAGTGAAACGTAAGAGAATTTTATATTCCTGGTAGTACGTTTGGAAGCTCTGACAGTCAAATTGGGTGTCGTGGTCACATATAATACTGTGGGGGATACTGAAACTTGAGATGATATGTTTGAATGTGAACTTCTCAACTTGCTTAGCAGTTATGCTGGTCGTTGCCTCAACCTCAATCCATTTTGTGAAATAGTCGATAGCTACAATCAGATACTTCCGCTTACCGGAGGCTTCGGGAAAAGGTCCCAGAATGTCCATCCCCCATTGGGCAAAAGGCCAAGGACTAACGATTGCTTGTAAAGCCGTGGATGGCAATTTATGGTAGTCGGCGTACTCCTAACACTTGTGGCATTTTTTAACTAGGTCTGTCGCCTCTCTTCTCATTGTTGGCCAATAATAGCCTTGGTACAACAGATTTTTCTCTAGGATTTTAGAACCCAAGTGTGTTCCACATACTCCAAAATGTATTTCCCGAAGGCCATAGTCGGCATCTATTGGTCCAAGGCATCGTAAGTAAGGCCCTGCAGCAGACTTTCTGTAAATATCGTCGCCTATCAGTATGCACCTACTGGCCCGTCGTCTTGTCTTTGTGGCCGTCGCCTGGTCCTCCGGGACCGTTCCATCTTTTAGAAACTGAATAATGGGAGTGCGCCAGTCATCCTCCTGTACTTCTTCTTCCTCATGGGTACTATTGATCTGGAAACATGTATTTAGTTTTACTTCCTTCTCCACCGTAACCATTCTTGTTTCCTCAAAATCGACCGCTGTAGCTAGCTTAGATAGAGCATCAGCATGACAATTTTCCTCTCGGGCGACTTGGATAATGTCTACCTTGCTGAAATCTGTCAGGGCCAACTTTATTTCGTCAAAATATGGCATCAGTGACTCCTCCTTGATTTCGAATTCTCCGTTTAGCTGGTTGACCACCACCGCCAAATCGGAAAAAAAATTTAACATACTTAATTCCCATACTTCTCGCGATTCTGAGCCCTGCTTCCATCGCCCCGTACTCAGCGGCATTGTTAGTTCTAGGCGATGTGAAACGTAAGGCGACTTCATGGATAGCTCCTTCTGGGATTTTTAGTACTATGCCCGCTCCCGATCCATTTTTACTAGAGGCCCCGTCTGTGAAGGGCGTCCAAGTCTGGTGCTCACCCTTTTCTTCCTGTACTGCCCCTTCCACAATAAAGTCAGCAAGAACTTGAACCTTGATCTGCTCACCATATTCACTAAGCTTGATGGCCCATTTTGTCAGTCGCCCTGCCACACTCATCGCCCTCAGGGCATTTTGAATAGGGAGATTGGTTAACACCATGACGGTGTGGCCTGAAAATATGGTCGGAGCTTTCTTGCGGCGCATACCACATCATAGGCCATCTTCTCAATGGCGGGATATCTAGTTTTGGCGTCGACCAACGTCTTACTGGTATAGAATATCGGTTGGTCGCTTCGCTCCTCCCTTCGTACCAATACTGCGCTGACCATTGCTGGCGATATTGCGATATACATGAATAGTTCATCTCCTTCCTTAGGCGAGGCCAATACCGGAGGAGTGACTAAAAATTGTTTGAGCTCTTCAAATGCCTTATCACATTTGTCATTCCAAGCGAATTTTGACGCATTTTTTAAAATAGAGAAGAACGGCGCACATCGCTCTGCTGCTTTTCGAATGAACTGGTTGATTGCAGTTATCCTCCCAGCCAGGACTTGTACTTCCTTGACTGTTCAAGGCGGCGCCATGGCTGAGATATCCTCCAATTGCGCTGGATTCGCCTCAATCCCTCTTCGAGTTACTAAGTATCTTAAGAATTTGCCTGATGTTGCGCCAAAGAGACACTTCTGTGGATTCAGCCGCAACGCGAAGTGCAGTAATGTCTCAAACGTCTCCTTTAGGTCGCTTAAGTGATCGTCGCTCTTCTTACTTTTTACTAGAAGATCGTCGACATAGGCCTCCAAGTTACGCCCCTGTTGCTTAGCAAAGACCATATCTATCATTCTTTGATAAGTTGCTCCAGCGTTCTTAAGGCCGAATGGCATGACTTTATAACAATAATTCGCCATAGGAGTCATGAATGCAGTCTTCTCCTGATCCTCTTTATTGAGTGGTATCTGATGGTATCCGGAAAACATATCGAGGAAAGATAACATTTCATTGTTCGCCGTGGCATCTACCAACTGCTCAATGTTGGGAAGTGGATAGGCATCCTTTGGACAGGCGTCGTTTAGATTCGTGAAATCCACACACATTCTCCACGCGCATGACGACTTTTTGACTAAAACCACATTTGATAGCCATTCCAGGTATTGAACCTCTTTGACTGAAGCCTGCCTCCAGCAGCTTGTCTATTTCCTTTGTGACGGCTAACTGTCGCTCCCGGCAGATATTTCTTCGCTTCTGTTGCAAAGGGCGACAGCTTTTGTCAATCGACAAGCAATGTTTAACAATTGCTGGGTCGATCCCCGGCATGTCGATGCCACGCGAACTGATGTGAGTACTGCTTGATTATGCTATCATCGCTTGTCTGGCTTCCTGACTTAGGTATGAGGATATCCTCACCGTTTTTTCTTCATCGCCTTCCCACAAGGTTACGGGAACGTCAGATTCTGCCGACTGCAGTCTTTCTCTGTTTTCAGTTCCTTCTTCTAGGTCAATCTTGTAACACGCTCCATTTGTTGCTGCCCGATAACAACGCCTAGCCACCTCGGATGCCCCCATGCGACTCCGACGCCCTCCTTTGTTACAAATTTCAGTACTTAGTATACCGGGGATGAGATAGCTTGAAAGGCTGCAAGTGCCGGTCGCCCCAAGATTATATTATATGAAGATCGGCAATCCAACACATGGAAATCTACTGACTGTACTGCCTTGATTTTTTCATCGCCTATCATGACTTGTAGAGTGATGATCCCCTTAATAGGGACTTGATGCCCAGAGAACCCTGTAATAGTTGTTTTTGTTGGGCGCAGGCTTGAGGTGGGGAGATTCATCTGCTGGAAAAGTTCCCAGAACAGGATGTCAGTTGAACTACCTTCATCTACCATTACCCTTTCCACTCTGCTTCTGAGCGTCACAATCTGGATCACCATTGCCTCCAGACTGGGGCCTCCATTTTTGCTCATATCTTCCTCTGTAAACGTGATGGGGAATCGCCGAGCTTCGTTGTTTATGATCAACACCTCCTTGCAATCGCCTGACTGCTTTCTTGTCGGACAGCTTTCCCCTCCGAAAATGGTTTGATAGACCTTTGTGACTTCTTCTGTTTCCTTTGCCTTTTTGGGAGCGTCGCCCTATGGTTCTTGCAACCGGGCGAAGACCGTTTTTTCTAGGCTGGTCGCCTGGTGCCGGATTATCTTTTTATCATCTGAACTTCTTTCCTTCTGTTTGGTTTGGAGGATGAATTCTCGCAGACGCCCTTCTTTGATCCATCGCTCAATCTCATTTTTGAGCTGCCTGCATTCTTCCATGGTGTGATCGTGCGAATCATGAAAGTTGCAGAATTTTCGAGGATTACGCTGCTCCGGGTCGCCTCGAGTGGCTCGGGCCACTGAATATGATGATCCTTATGTTGCATGTACATGAATATTTCTTTCTGGGAACGGGCTGAGTGGAGTATATTCTCGCCTTTCTTCTTGGTACGTGCGTCTGTCATTGTTCTTTCTATCGTCCCGGTACTCCCTTCTCTCAGGGGATCAGTCGGCTCTCTGCCATCGCCCTCACCTGTCATTGTTATCGCGTGATACGTCACTTTGTCCTTCCTTTCGGCTCCTCCGGCCCTCATCGCCTCCTATCTCCGCCAACTGCTCTTCAATGAGTATTATGCTAATTATCCTGGCCTCCAAGTTGGACAGAGTGGTGGGCTTCTTCTTTACCAATGCTTCCTTCAATCGCCTATTATGTGTCGCCTGGATCATACTTGCAGTAGCTATGTCTAGAGTGACATCCCTGACGGATTGCACTGTGTTGATCCATCTCTCAAAGAAATCTTTTACTGATTCATCTGGCCATTGTCGTAGATTGACTATGACCTGCACCGGGACCTTTCGGTGTCGCCTACTTTCATACTTCACCAAAAAAATTCTGGCAAACTCATCCCACGTATGAATAATTCCTTCTGGTAAACTCATGTACCACTCTCTCGCCGCCCCTCCTAAAGTGGCTGGGTAGGCTCTACAGAACGCTGCATCGCTTGCGCCCTGCATCTGCATGGCGATTTGAAAATTTTGCAGATGCTCCTCCGGATCGCCTAACCCCGAATACTTCTCCATGTTTGGTGCGACGAGGCCAATTGGTAGTGTTTCTGCGAAGATAGCCCTTGCCAAAGGTTGTCGAATGACCCTCTGCTCGACGCCGGTTTCGACTAGCGGTCGAAATGCCCGTAGCATTTCCGCGTGGGTGTCGTTGTCCGGGGCCGGAATGTTCTGAGCTCTAGGTGCCCATGCCTGTTGAGCGATAACTTTTTTTAACAACTGGGTAAGTTCCAAATTCTGCTTTTCTAGGACATGAAAACGCTGCTCGAGGACTTTGTATGCTTCCAAATTTGACGTTTCTTCGTGCATTACACCTTTTCCCCTGGTATCCCGAGGGACATACGAGGAATCAGTATCTGTGTCTCTAGGCACCCCTCCTCTTCCAGCTCATTTCTCAAGTTTTTTCCTTCCAGTGGTGGATCTTGGGTTCCCGGATTCACGTACTTCAATGGTGTTTCCTCTGCCTCTCCTTCGGGACGCACAACAGACGCTCCTCCTCTTATCATTCTTCCCACATTCTCCTGCTCCATCGCTCAGCTTCTTTTGTTCTTGATTATTCCCCTATCTGGCTCGCCAATTGTTCCGATCTCGTCGCCTGGAACAATAAGGGAGCCGATCCGATCACCTGGGTGACTCCGAATCGCCTCGCAGTGTATGAGTGAGGGTAGCAACCAGAACGTGATGTGAGAATGGAAAAAGACAACGAGGTGACAGAGCGTACCTAGAGATTTCTCCCGGAATTTGGTCGTGTCTGCAGTCTGCTCCTTCCCTCTATGTTTATAGCCTGGCAGGTCTGCCAAGGCCGTTAGGCAATGGTATGGCGCCCAGCAAATCGTGCCGCGTGGCGTCGAATCCTGACCATCGCTTGGTGAAGACGAAACCTTCAGGATTGTTCCACGTGGCCTCTTAGGGTTTTAGGGCTTTCCCGGATGATAGGCGCGCCATCGTCACAGGGCTTTTCCTGGGCCTCGACTGGGCCCGCTCTTAAGGCTATCTTTGGGTGTCCGCCTAGTCAACCCTCGCCTGAGGCGTTGACCCTTCCTTTCAGGTGGGTTATCTTATCCATTGGGCTACCCGATCCAGGGTAGCCCATCAGATACTGACAACTCAAACGTCCTTTGATGTTCTTCCCCAGATAAAACGAACAATGTTCTAAACGATATTTGTTTAGGGTGATTTTCTTACAAAAATTGCATGAGATCAAAGCCATGGTAAATTAATATTTTGACCTTTAAGTTTTATGTTGAGGATGTTAAGGTATTTCATTTTTAAGTGTTTGGCCAAAGTGTCGGTTTCTCTTTCTCCACTCCCCTTATTTATCAGTAAAAGTCGCGCTCAACTCTTGAATCATGAATCTTCTTGCAACGCTAACACGTGTTACCACAAACTCTTATCCTTAATAATTAATAATTATGGAGTGGGGTTTTTTTGGGCATTTTGTATATTATTATTATGTCCCTTTCATTTTTCATACCTCACACTTACAAATTAATTCATTTTATATATCACAGAAGTAATATTGTGCCTTATTATTATTTGGGGAAGCCATCCTAATCCATCCCCTCCCAAATGTTACTCCTTCATTGGATGGATAATCATCACCAAGTACTCACTCCCAGCAACTACAAAAAATACACAAGTTTATTTTATTAAAAAAAAATGAAATCAGTTTATTCCTCTTAGATTTCAAAACGAACCCAATGAAAAGTATTGGGCACAATATTATTATGCTATGCATAAATTAATTACTCTTTTGTAACACAATCTGTCAATTTTTTTATCTCAACTGAGAGTTTTTACCCCTTTTGAGGGTTTTAGCGCTGTTAGAATTTTCTTGGTGCCGACTTCCATTCTTCTGCCGGCGATCGAGTACATTCTGAATACGTTTGAATCCCAACCTTCCCTGCTTGTCTCTGATTTGTGTCTCTGATCAGTTACGAGGCCCCTACAGGTTACCATCAGTAACGTGACGGCACTACTAGGGCTAGGGTTGAAGGTTCTTCTTCAAACGCGTTTCCATACTCTTTCGACGTGGTAACAATGTCGGACAACCAGGATGCAGCTATGGAGAAGGAGCTAGAGGTGCTTCGGAACCTCGTTATGGATGATGAGGAGCTGATTTTGCTAGATGAGGAGGCGGAACAGCCGCCGTGGATCTATGAGCACTGTCTCGCTGGCTTCTTTCTCACCAATAAATCCTACCACTTCAATGTCATGAAGAATCGTATGGCTACGTTTGGCATCCGGATGAGGCTTCAGGTCCAAGACCTCGGTGATGGTCTGATTCTTTTTCAATTCTTCCATGAAAAGGATTTACGATGGATTGCTGATCGTGGTCGCTGGACCTTTGACGGGTTGCTGTTGATATTCCGAGAATTGAAGCTGGGGGAATTTCCTACAAAAGAGGGTTTGGTGCACGCCAACTTCTGGGTTCAAGTCTAAAATCTGTGTAGCGGACTCCTCTCGGAGGCAACCGCGAGGGCCCTCGGCAATTTCATTGGCGAATTCATATCCTATGATAGGGTGGGGGTTTGATCTTCAGAGGAGGAGGTCATGGGTTCGAATCCCACCAACACCCAAAAACAAATCCGTGAGGGTTGGGACCAAAGCGGACAATATCTTGTCAGAGAAGGTTGGGATGTTACACATAATTTTGGTGTCTCATATTTTGATGATATATTATAAATTATTAAGCTATAGATATAACTAAATTATTAAGCTATAGATATAACAATGAAATTAAATTAATTAATTTCAACAGTTGGCCACTCACTGGGGTCGCCAAACAAGGTTTGTAACCTGCTGCGCTCATAAAGAGTAATTGTCCAAATATCGACTCAGATCAACGGTGAAAAAAAGAGCCACATGCTCAACAAAACCTTGGAGATCGTGCGTTCATTGGTTTAAAGAAAAAGTATAATACACTGAAATCGGGGAGGAAGACGGAGTGACAATGTTTAGAGAAACAACAACGACGATTTTTTTAGGGAGGAATCTTAATAATATTTTTAAAATATACTATGATAGATCTTGAAAATTTTTTCGTCACATAGAATGTAACATTTCTCTCAAATTTCCACATATTTCTAATTTATTATATCAAAATTAATAATTTATCCATCTTATTAACTATCATATTAATTGCACATTTCTATTTATTTCTAACTCTATAATCAATGTCTATTTAGTACCTCTCTTTATGGTGCTTTGTTTCATTGTCCTTATATTGTTGTCTTTGTTGTTGTTTCCCCTTGTGAGCTTCTTTTCCTCCTTGATGGAGCTTCTCTCCCCCTTGTAGGCATGTCTTTCTCCATCTTTGGAGCTTTCTTTTCAGATCTGATTTTCAGATTCTGACCTTTGTTGGCTTGGATTCAAAGGGAGCTGTTTTTTTCCCAGTTTGCTTCTCCCCTTCTTTATGATCATCTACCTCCTTGCTTCACACAGTGAGTTGGTGTTTCTGAGATGGTCTCGGATGCATTTGGCTGAGCTGAGCTTGCACCAAAGATATTCCTCCAAAGATGAATTCGTGGTAACTTTCCCTCCAGCTCCGACGAGTTTCTCCATCTCCGGCGATTTTCAGGCGAGTCTGGTTGATTTTTTGGCGAGTTAAGTTTTCCAGCGAGTTTGGTTGAAGGAGCGGTTGGAAAAGGGTCTGGTGGTTGCTGCTATCTTTTTTGGGGTTTGGTGTATTAGAGTTTGTAAATATCATTGGGCTTAATATGTTTTATGTCCTCATGGGCTTTATGAGCTATATATGTCTTTGTCTTTCCTTGGCCTTAGGTCCACCTTTGTATCCTTTATATTTTTAATGAACAAGTTATTTGTAAAAAAAAAGAATTATAAGTAAAATATTTATACTATATAATTATTTATAATTTTATTATTAAAATTAAATGATTTTTATTTATCTACAATGTACAAAGATACATATTTTAATTTATTCCAATTAGAATATATATCAATTTTAATTTATCTGCTATGTACAAATATACTCCCACTAACAGATATGTAATTCAATGTACAAGTGTACAGTGACCTCGGAATCTGTAATTCAAGAGATTGTGGCGGCTAATACAATTTTCTTTAATTAATCATAGCTTATATATATTATCATTTTATCAAGGCCAAGTTATATGGGTTCAGATCCACCTCCAACCCTTTCCAAGGGTATGAAGTGTTCCAACCTTTTGTCAACCATTAGATCACCCCTTTACCTTTTGATCAATCCAATGGTCTAGATTGTTAGGGGTATTTAGAACTTTACACTATTTTTTATATTTAAATGAAATAATTAATATTCTCAGGAGACCGGCCGGTGACTCTCCGGCGACCGGACACCGTCACCAGTGACTTTTCCGGCGAGACTCCGACGACTTTTCCGACGACCGGCCAACTTCCGGCGAAGGCATGTTAACTAGTTAACACCTTTTTGTTTTTTTAACTGATAACTAGTTAATATGATTTTTAAACTGATAACTAGTTAATATTTTTTGTTGATAACTTGTTAACAGATTTTAACCTGATAACTAGTTAACGAATAATCATATAATCTAAATTTTAACGAGACTTTTTGTTAATAGATTATCTAACAATGTTTTTAACTGATAACTAGTTAACATGTTATAAGTAGACTTTTTGCTGTTAACTAGTTAACAGTGTTTTTAACTGATAACTAGTTAACATGTTATCAGTAGATAACTAGTTAATTGAACTAGTTAACATGTTATTTTAACTCTTTAACAAGATATTTTGTTAACATGTTATTTTAACTAGTATACAAGATTTTTAGTTGATAACTAGTTATCAAAATTAGTTAACTAAATAACTTATCGAGTTAACTAGTTAACATCATGACTAAGATAACTAGTTAACATTTTTTAAAGATGATATCTAGTTAACCAATCGAGTTAACTATTATCCAATCGTGTTAACTAGTTAACTAATTAAGTTAATTAATTAACTAACTGAATTAGCTAGTTATCAAATTGTTAACTAGTCATTTAATTATTAACATGGTTTTCAAACTGTAAACAACATAAACAATAGTGACTGAATTTGTAAATAACTACTAAATAATCTTCCATTTTTTGTAATTACAAATAAGGCACTGAACTAAACATGTGATAGAAAAGTCACTTTTCTTCAACCTTCAAAATCTTCCATTGTTGGTCCGTCACTCCTATGGCCGCCACGGTGGCTCCTCCGGCCGACGTCCTGATCCTCCGTCTGCCGCCGCATATGCTTTGTCCGCCCGTAATCCTTGGTTTCAAATCAACAACAAAAGGCTTCGTCTACCTTCACTACCGCCAACGCATCCATGAAGAAGCTTACCAACCACAAAATTGGATCAACTTCCCTCCCCACCGCCAAGACTTCCATGCTCTCTTTCAACCCAACGCGGCCTATCCCTTCTTCTCTAATCAGGATATTCGCTCTTCCTAAGACAAGATCTTTCTCTTGCAATAGCCAATCTGCTTCTTCTGACGACTACTTCAGACCACCTAGTAAATCTTATTCTAATTCCTCCTTTGTATTCATTCCTCTTGATTTTGACCACTTCTCTTTAATTTTCACTGATTTTTATTGTTGTTGCTCTCTCTGGATTTCTCTTTGCAGATGCTCGTGTTCAGGAACTCCATGTTTACGAGATGAACGAGCGAGATCGAGGTAGCCCTGTTGTCCTCAAACTGAGCCAGAAGCCAATCAGCGCTCTCGGCGATCTTGTACCTTTCAACAACAAAGTCAGTTTGGCGAGTGGTGGTTTACCGTAGATGGAGAGAGAATCGTCTTTGAAGAGCTTGGAATGAGAATCCTCGTCAGCCTGACCGGTCCGGCGGCAGATGAATGAGGAGGGAGAGGGCGGTGGTGTTGATCGGCGACGGCGGCGGCGACAGCAGTGGTGGATGGAGGAGGGTACAAGGTGGTGGAGAGGAGAAGAAGAAGGTAAAGTAGGGATAGTTGGGGAGATTGAAGAAGAGAAGATGGATAGATGAGATTTGTGCGGCGATGATATGTTTGGGGAAGGGAAGGGATGAGACCTTAGGGTTAGGGTTAATTCAATTTTTTGAAAATGGCAATTTTGCCCCTCTGGTTTTTGGTTGGAATCGGTCCAACCTTGAAATGGTTTGGTCTGGATCCTTTGCCAACTTTTTTTTTTTTTTTTTGCCGAGGCAACTCCCCATGGGGAGAACCTATAGATAGCGAGCCAACCTAGGAGATACGAAAAGAAAAAAAAAAAGAGAGAAGGGTTAGAGGGGAGGGGAGGATTAGAAACGAAAACAGACCAACACGATTAACGAGTATTCACGAATTACCAAAAAAATCCAACAAATATGTAGAGAAGCAAAAAGAGTAAGATTCATTAGAATATAAGTTTTTAGAAAGAAAATTAAATCAAATTTATTTCAAAAAGAATAAATTTGTCTTACCTCTATATTGTTACCAAATTAAGATTTGGTAATAAATTTCAAATACACTATAATACCCTACAAAGCAAATCATCCCATTACAATCTCTCTAAATTAACAACCACCATTAATACTAATATTATGGGGTAAAAATATTAATGAATAAGAATTAAATTAACCGCACAATTAACGAAAACATAAAGACGGAGAATTGCCTTATACTCATTTAAATACCATCAATTTCCTTTTTCACCTTAACAAATTAAAAAATCAAGGAAAGAGAAAAAAAATTTAATAAAAAATGAATCTAGAATGGCAAGAAAATGTAATAATCTTTAATTACAATAAAATCAATTAATTAATACTATTAATGCATTAAAATTGCCTTAATTTTGAAATATAATCATCTTTAATTTTAAAAAATCAATCAATTAATTAATACTACTAATGCATTAAAACTGCCTTAATTTTGAAACTTTCCAAATTTAGTTTGTCGGCGTGCAACCTCCGACGAGCATCACGACAAAAAGACAGCTCCATTGACATCTTTCTTGGCATCAAGAACAGAACCAAAAGAAGACATGATAATGTCAAGATCTTTGTTCTTGAGACAAATACAAAACGGAACTTGTCCGATACCTCTACGGAACTTGTCCGAGAATGAAAAACGGAACTTGTCCGATACCTCAACGGAACTTGTCCGGGAATGAAAAACGGAACTTTTCCGGGAATGAAAAACGGAACTTGTCCGGAAATAAAAAACGAAACTTGTCCGATACCTCAACGGAACTTGTCCGGGAATGAAAAACAGAACTTGTCCTCAACGTAACATCCATCACATCAAATTAAGCGAAAGAGAAGAAGGCCATTTATTATTGTTATTATCATATATAAAGCAGAAGCTAGAAGAGAAGATGGAAAAGGAAACGAATGGATCTTAACAGACAGAAGTAACAGCGACGAGCTGTGTATAGAGATGAGACCAAACTGAGATGAAGAACCTCGATTGCAATGAGTATAGACACGAAAGAACCCTAAATTCTAGCTCGGCTAGCCATCCAGTTTCGAAACCCTCATCATCATCTTAGACTAATCAATTAACTGATTCTTAGACTAATTGATTCTTGATACAAAAGAAAGTCAACCAATCAATTAATTGTGTAACTCATTCACAGAGTAAAAATCCAATAACAAATTCACCAAATCACCTACCTAGGGTTTAATCCAGAATCAGAGACACTTTCAGCCGATCGATCGGACATCCAATCTTCTTTTCAGCGGGACAACCTGTAAGAATCAGCGGTAATCAGATGGAAATCCATACAGGGAACGAGATTATCAACAACCTTCCTCCTCTGTTTCTTGTTGTTCATCGTCTTCGGACGCGCTTCAATTCCAGATCCAGAGCTCAATAGCAGTAGCAGATCCTCTTCCACCTCTTCCTCCGATAGCGCCAACTAGGAATGCGTTTTTTCGCTTGGCCTTCTTGATCCGCTCCGATTTCTTCGCCGCCTCCAAATAGGAAACGTCCTCCGCGATAACTTCTCCAGGCAGCCTCAAGGTGAATGGAGTTCGTTGATCGGAATAAGAGCGGCGGAGGCGGAGACTGGAGGTGGAGAAGAAGACGGAGTTCCTTCGGGATCTGGGATAGTGGCGGTTGCCTTACCTGGGAAAAATCCCGTTACATGTTGAGGATTTTTGGATCCTTTGCCAACTTATATCATCAAATTATTATAATAATAATGATAATAGTAATAATCTATTTGTAAGATAGGTAAAGAAAAGTGACCAAATTGCACTTTTCCTACATTTGTCTATTTATGCTTACAGTTTTCATTAGACTAACACTTTTCATGGGCAGACCAGTGTTGCGCGAGCTAGCTGGCTATGCGTTGGCAGCAGGTCACGTTTATCTAATTTTGGAGATTTTTATGTGTTTTGCCACTCACAGTACATATCAATGAATAATGTGCTATAAAATTTCAAAACCCTCTTCATTTTACAAGCTTGTTTTGTAATAGCTGTTGGTTACAGTTGTTGTTAAGCAGTACAATATTATTATTATTATTCTTTAAGTGTTGCCGTGTTAGGCTAATCTTAATAATCATAATGGTGGTATGGTATATTTGGGTTTGACACATGGGTTAGAACCCTTCTCACAAATTTCCACATCATCATTCAATTTTTAAATAAAAAATTATTTATTTTCTCTCCTTCATTTCATTAAATGTTGAATGCTTTTAAATTAAAATTTTATGAATGAAACAAAATTAAATAGATTATATTAACATAAATTGATATATGATTAAGATAATTTTAATTTTTAATATATTTAAATTTATGAAAAAATAGTATACTAATTGTATACAAATATTTCATTTCATTAGAAATCTTTCTTAATCACTACTCTAATAACTATTCATTTTATTATATTTGTGTTTAACTGTTTATCTATTATATACATGAAAAAAATGATATCTTATCATATACTTGAAATTAATTATTCTCATATAATGATATCTTAAATAAGATTAACTTCAATAAAAATATACTTCAACTAAGATTACACAAAGATAATAAGAAAAAAATGATTAAATACCGAATGAAAAAATTATCATCAACTTTTTTTAGAGATGTTAGTGTGCATACTTGCCTGATTTTGATTTTTTTTAACTATGGTATGGATTGTTATATTCACATGTTACTAAAATTTTAAGTTCTTATTTGATGGGTCGATGGTCTTGATCATGTATAAAGTTAGTTCAAGTAGGATTTTGTTTGAAATATTTGGAAGAATTTAAATTTAAATTTTTATAAGAGTATGTTGATTTTGGAAAGTAGTTAGGATCCACTAGATCATGAATTAATATGATTATATGAGTTAGACATGTTGTGTGTTCATTGACCTGCATGACAATCATTGAATAGTTAAAATGTACTTAAAGTTTTGTCATAGTTCATATTGGATTTAGAGGTTTAATGTCAGCTAAATGGATTAGGTTTGAGTTAAGTTTAATGAGTAGGTTAGTCAAGTCACGTGTCGGTCAGATTTTGAGTTGAATAGTCACATGTTTGACCGACGACTTTGATGATAATTAGGTTAAGTGGAATGATGACATATAAAAAGCAATGATATCTGACGGAGGAAAATGAGGTTCAAACAATAGTGACGATTACACATTCACGTCATGTTACCCACACATATAAACAATTTTTTCAAAACATTATATCATTAATATCATAAAAAAATGAATTAAATAAAACCGGCCAATAGGTCGGGCACAAAACTAGTTAGGGTAAAATAGCTTTTCTTATTTAGGAAGTTATTTATCTTGTAGATCTCCTATATTAGGAAGGTTTCTTCTACCTAGATGTGTATATAAGTTGTTGTAACCCTACTGTCAATAATACAAGTTCTATTCTCTTCAATCCTTTTCTCTAAAGTTCAATATGGTATCAGAGCCACCGGTTCTCCTTATTTCCGCTGCCGGTAGCTGTTCTTCCCTGTCATGACTTCTGACAGTGAATCTTCTATCTCTTCTTCTAAAAATCCTTCAACCATCTATGAGACAATAACTCCAGAGACTATGGCTTCAATCAATAACTCTGCCGACTCCGGTTCCGGAGGAATTGCTATCCGGAAGTTCATCGGAAGCAATTACCTCCAGTGGTCGCAATCTATCCAGATGTTCATCACTGGTCATTCCAAAGGCGGTTACGTCACTGGCGCAACAGTCAAGCCAGAATAAAGTAACCCTACCTTCAACCAATGGAACAATGATGACAATCAAGTTCGGTTCTGGTTAATCTCAACCATGGAACCTGATATTGGAGACAATTATCTCCTGCATAAATCTGTTAAGGAGCTTTGGGAAGATGTCAAAGCCACTTACTCAACTCAAGACAACTCGTCAGCCTTGTTCGAAATTGAATCAAAACTGTTCAATTTCAAACAGGGAGATCTGACTGTTACAGAGTATTACAACAAGCTTGTCCGATCTTGGCTCCAGCTGGATCTCTACGAAGCACAAACCTGGGATACCACCAAGGATGCCAAGACGCATCGTACCTTCGTCGAGAAGAAACGTACTGTCCAGCTATTGTTGGGTCTTAATCAAGATCGTGATGGTGCCAAAAGCCGGGTCATGGGAACTAAGCCGTTTCCCAGCCTAAAGGAAGCTTTTGCTGAAGTCCTTCGTGAAGAAGATCGTCGCCGGCTTATGATTCCCGAGATGAAACCTCAGTCTGAAGGATCAGCCATGCTAACCGAAGCTCCTAACACTGCTCTGATGTCTCAAAACAGCAAGAAGGAGGTAACCAAGCACCAGTGTTCTACTGTGAACACTGCGGTAAAGCCTGGCATACCAAGGAGAAGTGTTATGAGCTTGTTGGTAAACCTGCTGATTGGAAACCAAGATCCGAGTGCAAGCCTCGAGCTCATTCTGTAAGCAAGGCTGCTGATGAGGATACTAAGTTCTCAAAAGGCCAGATGGAGGCACTCCAGAAGATGTTTAAACAAGCTCTTCAGCCTGAGAAACCTGAACACAAGAGTTATGTCACCAGTTTTTTCGACACTCAAAAGTAATAATCCGAGTGCCTTTTTTACTACTAGGAAATCTAGAAATACTTGGATCCTAGACTCTGGTGCTACAGATAATATGACAAGATGTAAGGAACTCATAGAAAACCTGAAACCTTACCCTAGGACTTCAGGAGTTTGAATTGCAGATGGTTCCTTGGCTCTTATTGAAGGGATGGGATCGGTTAGGGTAACAAAAGACCTTACCATATTCCATGTCCTCTATGTACCTAAACTTGATTGCAACCTCCTCTCTATTAATCAAGTCACTCATGATCTGCAATGTGAGGTTAAGTTTCGTTCTCCTGGATGTGTGTTACAGGAAATGGAGACGGGGAGGATTCTTGGCTGTGGTGAAGTGTGTGATGGCCTATATGTGCTGAAGGGTTCGGATCAGGTGGAGGCTTCACCGAGAGATAACCACAAGCATGCCAACATAGTAGCCAGCCTAGATAGTTTAGATAATAAAGTGTTTTTATGGCATTTCAGACTAGGTCATCCTAGTTTTTTGTACCTTGAACGATTGTTTCCTGAGTTATTCATCGATAAACATGCCAACCAATTTCAGTGTGAAGTTTGCCAGCTTGCTAAGCATACTAGGGATGTGTATTCTGGCCTCAAGTATCAGCAAACTAAGCCGTTTGTAGTAGTTCATAGTGATATATGGGGGCCTATGAAAACTCGGAATGTTAATGGGGCTCGCTGGTTTGTGACATTCATTGATGATCACACTCGGCTAACTTGGACTTTTCTGATGAATGAGAAGTCTGAAACAACTAACATCTTTCAGAACTTTCACAACATGGTTGGTAATCAGTTTCAGACCAATATCCAAATCCTCAAGACTGATAATGGTCATGATTATTTCAACAGTGCCCTGGGGACATACCTCACTACTCATTGCATTATTCATGCTAGCTCTTGTGTCAATACTCATCAACAAAATGGCATCGCTGAGCGTAAGAATCGACACCTATTGGAGGTAGCCAGAGCTGCCATGTTTTCTCACTCTGTGCCTAAATACCTCTGGGGAGAAGCAGTTTTGACAGCTACTTCAACAAATATATATAAGCATATTGGATAAAAAGCTATTGCCACATCAGCATTTGGCCACCTCTCCTTTAGTTTAGGTTTCTCTCTCCTCGCACTCTCTTTCTCCTACGCAAACTACAATCTTAACAAATTTAATTGTTATTCAATTTTTCAAACTCTATCTCCCCTATTTTTTCCCCTTTTAATTAGTTTTCTTTTCATAACATTCTATGTGCTACTCCAAACATATTGTTTCCTTCACAAGTGCTGTTCGTTTTAATTTTTTGAATCCAATGACACCAATCTTAATATATTTTAGTAAACGATTAATCTAAGGATACAATATTAGGGGTTTCGAGTTTATTTTTGACGTTTATGATTTTTTAAATTGGACTTATTGTCAAAATTTTAGAGTTTGGGTTACGATTGAGAGTTTGAGTCTATGATATAGTGTTTGCGGGATAAGATTTAGTGTTTGGGGATAAGACATTCAAGCAAACTAAGTTATGAATATTTAAAAGAAGTATTTGTTAGTTATATCTATTAAGCTAGAGAAAATTAGAGAGATCAAGGTTGTGCCTTAATAAGAGCAATGATCGATGAGGTCATGAGTGTGTAATAGTATGAGTCATGAGATCGTAATTCATTTACTTACGATCTCATGACTCATACTATTATACACTCAAGTTTCAAGTCATTTACTATTAACAAATCCATAGTATTAACCGGTTTAGTCTTATTGAATTGGGCATATTCATCAAAGCTAAATATATTCACATAACATGATCCTTATTTCCATATTTTTCCAAGTTTTAATGGGCCAATTAAGATTTCATTCCGCAAAATAAATTTTTTTATAGTGTTAATTTTTTTAGTCACAATTTAATTTGTTTGCAAATGTTTCAAGAGTTGCAATTTTTCTATTTGTCTTGAATTTACTTTTGTCGGTAAATCAAAAATTTTGTAACAAAATTTTTGAAGTCATATTAGTTTAGAATACACCACCCATTTGATAAGATTGTTTAAGAGAGGTATAAATTAAACACAAATTTGAGTTGCATAAATTATAAAAGTTATAAATATTTAATAAAAGTATTTGTCAATTAATATATTATATCCATTGAGCTAGGGAAAATTGGAGAAATAAGATTGTATCTTAGTAAGAGCAATGACTAGTGAGGTCACAAGTGTGTAATAATATGAGTCATGGGACGTATATAAAGCGGGTTACAAGTTATTTACTATTAACAAATTCAAAGTATTGATCGAGTTGAGATTGAATTGAGCATATTCATCAAACCTATATAAGTAAGGCAAGTTCTAAGTTATGACGGCCCATTTGAGGCTCTATTCCTCCAAATAATTTTTTTAGTGTTAATTTTTTAAGTCTCGACTTTATTTGCTTGCAAATGTTTTGATGAAACTTTTTTCCTGATTGTCTTGAACTTAACTTTTGTTGATAATCAATTTTTTTGAAGTCATATTGATTTATAGAAGATATCACTTATTTGAAAAGTTTGTTTAAACAAAAAGTATAATTGTTTATTTTCTTTCTTCTTTGCAATGATCATAAATGGACCTATTTCATTTTAGTATGTAATTTGAACTTAATTAATTTCCAAAAGATTCCAAGTTTTAACCGGCCAATTAAGATTCATTCCTCAAAATATTTTTTTATAGTGTTTGTTTTTTAGTCACAATTTTATTTGTTTATAAATGTTTCGAGAGTTGCAAACGTTTTCTGTTTGTCTTGAATTTACTTTTGTTGGTAAATCAAAAATTTTGTTACAAATTTTTTGAAGTCATATTAATTTAGAAGACACCACCCATTTGATAAATTTTTTAAGAGAAGTATAAATTAAAAACAAATTTGAGTTGCATAAATTATAAATATTATAAATATTATAAATATTTAAGAGAAGTATTTGTCAATTAATATATTATATCCATTGATCTAGAGAAAATTGGAGAAATAAGATTGTACCTTAATAAGAGCAATGACCAGTGAGATCACAAGTGTGTAAAGTATGAGTCATGAGATCGTATATAAAGTTGGTTACAAGTTATTTACTATTAACAAATTCAAATTATTGATCGGGTTGAGATTGAATTGAGCATATTCATCAAACCTATATAAGTAAGGCGAGTTCTAAGTTATGACGGGCCATTTGAGGCTTTATTCCTCAAAATAATTTTTGTAGTGTTAATTTTGTAAGTCTCGACTTTATTTGTTTACAAATGTTTCGATGGAACTTTTTTCCCTGATTGTCTTAAACTTACTTTTGTTGATAAATCAATTTTTTTCGAAGTCATATTGATTTATAGAAGATATCACTTATTTGAAAAGTTTGTTTGAAAAAAAATATAATTGTTTATTTTCTTTCTTCTTTGCAATGATCATAAACGAGCCTATTTCATTTTAGTATGTAATTTGAACTTAATTAATTTTCAAAATATTATAAAATTAATTACAATACTCAATTTAAATATTATGTATATTTGGGTACTATATAAACAATTATCTGGTTATGTTTATATTTTCTACTTTAAAATATTTAAGTTCTCAGTTAGGTGACATGTTAGTTATTTTGACCTATTAAGTTTAATCCTTCAATTCAAAATTTATAGTTGATTTATAATTTTCTAAACATAATCTTGAATCAATCATTATACAACAAGATCATTACTTATTTACTAATTATACTAAATAAATAATGGAAATATCACAGATCGGCCAACGGGCCGAAAAAAATGCTAGTATCTTATTAATCGCCTACCGAGTCGTGTGCTTGACTTCCGGACTCCTAGGCAAGTTCTTCTTGACACTAATCCCCATATCGCAAGGTACTCTCCTGATCTTCCTCCCAAGGTATTTGGTTGCACGGTGTTCATCCATGTTGCCCCCCAACACCGCTCCAAACTGGATCATCGATCTATGAAGGGAGTCTTTATTGGATATTCAGCAACCCAGAAAGGGTATAAATGCTATGTTCCTCACAAGAAGAGGTGTATACCACCCGTGATGTCACATTCTTTGAAGGTCTGCTATACTTCACCAAATCTGTGATTCAAGGGGAGCAAGTTCAGACTTCAGCTGAGAATGCAAAATCACAATTTGTTGATCTCATTGCTTTAGAGGATGAGTTCCCTGGGGTAACTACTGTGGCTCCCGTTGAGGGGGAGTCATCCTCACGACCACAAAAGCCATTGGTCGTGTATCAAAGGAGGAAACTGACTGCTGCAGTTGAGGAAGTAATGAGTGATCAGACTACCAACCTCGAAAATATTCATAAGCAGGATGTGGAAGTGACAGTTGATGAAGAAACTAATGTCCTTGATCGTCCTATAGCTCTACGGAAAGGAGTAAGGAACTGTACAAGGTATCCAATTAGTAATCAAGTGAGTTATGAGAGGCTCGTGAATCTCACAAGGCTTTCATAATGACACTTGACAACATTGTGATTCCCAAGAATATACAAGAAGCTATGGAATCATACGAATGGAAGGCAGCAGTCATGGAAGAGCTGAATGCCTTAGAAAAGAATGGTACTTGGGAGGTGGTCTCACTCCCAACTGGAAAGAACACAGTGAAGTGTAAATGGCTCTTTACAGTAAAGTATGGAGCAAATGGTACAGTTGAGAGACTCAAGGCTCGACTGGTTGCTAGGGGGTTTACGCAATCATATGGAGTGGACTATGAAGAAACCTTTGCTTCTGTTGCAAAGCTTAACACCATAAGAATCCTTCTGTCCTTGGCTGTGAATCTAGATTGGCCTATACATCAGCTAGACGTGAAAAATGCTTTCCTGAATGGTGACCTCGTCGAGGAAGTTTACATGAACTTACCTCCTGGAATTAGAAAACCCAGACAGGTCTTGTATGCAAGCTCAGGAAAGCCTTGTATGGATTAAAACAGTCACCTAGGGCCTGGTTCGAGAGGTTCACAAATGCAGTAAAAAAGGGTGGATATTACCAATGCCAGACCGACCACACACTCTTTGTCAAGCACTCATCTACTGGGAGAATGTCTATCCTAATCGTATACGTGGATGACATCATAATAACTGGAGATGATGTTGATGAGATACAGAACCTGAAGGCTCAATTGGCTACAAAATTTGAAATTAAGGATCTGGGAAATCTGAAGTATTTTTTGGGAATGGAAGTGTCTAGGTCAGCAAAGGGCATTGTGATATCTCAGAGGAAGTATGTACTCGACTTGCTCAAGGAGACAGGAATGCTAGATTGCAAACTAGTAGATACCCCAATGGAGGCAAACAAACAGTTAAGCAAGAAGGAGGATATACCTTCAGTGGACAAAGGCAATTATCAACGATTGGTTGGTAGGTTGATTTACCTGGCTCATACTCGTCCTGACATTGCCTTTGTTGTGGGAATTGTCAGCCAACACATGCATAATCCCAATGAGGAGCATTTGGACATGGTAACCCAGATCCTAAGGTACCTAAAGCATTCCCCTGGAAAAGGAATTCACTTCCAAAAGACCACCCAAAGAAGCATAACAGTGTACACTGATGCTAGCTGGGCTAGGGAATTGACTGACAGGAAGTCAACTACAGGATACTGCAGTTATATTTGGGGAAACTTGGTTACCTGGAGAAGTAAAAAACAAAATGTTGTTGCAAGGAGTAGTGCTGAGGCAGAATACCGAGCTCTAGCACTCGAAATTTGTGAGAGCATTTGGCTTAAGAGAGTTCTAACCGAACTCAGGGTTAAGTTTGAAGAACCAATCCAGTTCCTATGTGACAGTCAGGCAGCCATAAGCATTGTGAAGAATCCAGTTCACCATGATCATACAAAGCATGTTGAAGTGGATAGACACTTCATTACTAATACTGTTGCAGCTGGAACTGTCCGGGTGGATTATGTCTCATCAAAACAACAAACTGCTGATATCCTAACAAAGGCTCTTTCTAGAGATGTTTTCGAGTTTTTGACTTCCAAGCTCGGGTTGATCAACATCTACACCAAGCTTGAGGGGGAGTGTTAAGCATTACAGTATTATTATTATTATTCTTTAAGTGTTGCCGTGTTAGGCTAATTAGGGTAAAATAGCTTTTCTTATTTAGGAAGTTATTTATCTTGTAGATCTCCTATATTAGGAAGGTTTCTTCTACCTAGCTGTGTATATAAGCTGCTGTAACCTTACTGTCAATAATACAAGTTCTCTTCAATCTTTTTCTCTAAAGTTCAATATTAATCAACAGAGAACTCAGAACCCTACATTATAAATATGAATGAAAGAAGAAAGAGAACTCAGAACCCTACATATAAATATGAATGAAAGAAGAAAGGTTGATGTTGGGCAAGCCCTATGAAATTATGTGTCTATCTTAACATGATATCAAAACAATCCTTTCACTGAGTCATGGCGGATGGCAGTTCTCCTGGAGGTAACGGTAGCAGTGGTAAAGTTACTTTTGGTTCTTTCACAATACTGGTGGTAATGGCAATGGAAATGGAGGTTCAACAAACAACATTCAGTTTAGTACCCCCTATACTTGAATCCTAATGAAAATCTCTCTGTCTATTTCTTCTAATATACTGGATGGAACCAATTACAAAAATCTGGAGTGCATCTCTGCGTTTTACCCAGAACAGTGCCCTATACTTAGTTTTGTTGATGGAACAGTGCCTACACCTGAAGCTAATAGTGATCAATTTGTTGTCTGGGATGCTTGCAATACCCTTGTCTTGTGTCTCATCTTAAATACTTTGCATCCAGATATTAGAAGAAGTGTAATGTATGAAGTTAAAGATCGTTTTGGTCTAGGAAAGGCAGTTCGATTGGCTAATTTGCAGGATGAGATTCGTCTGTCACAGTACTATACAAACGTTAAAGGACTTTGGGAAAAGTACACACAGTTCTCTCCCATCGTTCCTTGTACATGTGCACCTGGAAATGCAGCTCTCTGCCCAGCTGTTGAGTCATTTAAGACCAAGCAGGAAACTGACTATCTTATAAGGTTCCTGCGAGGTTTGAATGAGAACTTCTATGTAGTAAAGACACAATTGTTAATGATGCGTCATTTACCTAGCGTTATAACTACCTATAATGATGCCCTTCAACACGAGGAAATGCTGAAGAGTGGATCTGGAAGAGGAAAAGAAAGTCAGGCTGCAGCTTTTGCAGTTCCACAAGCACAACGTTTTGATGAAGCTAAAACTTGGTCACCTGCAGGAGACAGTTTTTTCACTACTGTAAGAAAGACAAGTACAACCATACAATTGAAGAGTGTTATTGGTTGAAGGATGGGAGGAATCTCCCTATAGACCTGGTCCTGGAGGGCCTTTTGCTGGCACTGCATCTGCTAGAGGTGATGTTGCATCCTATTCATTAAAAAAAAAACCTGGTAGTGCTATGTACCCAATTGGCCAATTTCAAAATAAATCATCTTTGGTGAAGTTATGGTAACAATGGAGTTTCAAGGCTGAAAGCTTTATTTCATTTGGAATGTACAAAAGCCACGGATTCTGCTTTTGCAACCTCATCCGCTGCCATAAATCTCTCTCTATATATTCAAAATAGAGTACGTTTCGCCCTTTCTGAATTATTGAAATAGCTGAACAAAACATCTTCCAAAAATATCACCACAAAACTTCCAACCAATCGGTTTCCGACTTCTTACTTCGTCACCATCAATCAAACAAACCAGAAAATACCCGATATCTACTACGATTAACCTTCCAGTGCTGATGCTCCAGAGATAATCTCAGTCAATTCAGTTGTAATTGATGCTTGGCGAGTCCTGTAACATAAACCTCACAATGAAGATGATATAATCCAAGTAGGCCATTTCTGCTAATTAGGCTATAAACTCTCTTACTTCTTCTGTCTACTCAAAACCATCAACACTCCCATTATTCGCAACTGAGGGAATCACAATTATTCCACAAAATAATATAACATCCACCATGATAATGGCTCTGGGACAAGGAGGGAGAAGCTGACCTGTTATAAGTTAGCGTCAGGCGGTCAAGCATATCTCCTGCATTTCTGCTTGAACTATCCATGGCAGACATCCTGGCCCCTTGCTCACTGCAGGCATTCTCTAGTACCGCATTAAACATTACCTGAACAGAACATAACAAGTATATCAGACCAATCCCAACACAATCAACATACCCATAAGTATGGCATAACAAGTATATCCTGATAAATAATAAATTATTGCAGGGCCAAGACTCCTAAAACCATGATTTGTTACCAGATGAGGGCTTTTGACTGAGCCTTGGCACTGCATTTAACTCGATTGAATAAATCTTCAAATTGCAATGCTTGAAGACCCACATAACTTATCTTCAAGTCAAAATTTGGTCATTAAGTTTAAAATTTTGATCAACGCTTACACAAGTAAACTGGAACTCTGCAAGATTCTGCAGAATTTCCCCCTTAGTTTCACCACCTTCAATCTCATAGGAGTCTAGATCACCAAGTGTACCACCGGATTCAGACTCTCTCTCAACAACCTATATCAGCAATCAGCACATAATCATAATTGGTTTAAAGCCTTGAATGAGAAGAAACCTAACATACGAGACTTATGGAAGGTTTAGATACCTCGGGAGATAAGACAGTTGCCATGGTTGGCAGGAATGAGACAACTGACTGAAACTTGTTGAAGACAATCCTCAAAGCATCATATTCTACGTTCTTTAGGACATCATCTGCTAACATGGCAACCTGAAAGAAACAGAAATTTAAATTATGTCCACAACAAGAATTTGGGAACAAAAAAAGATATCACCCGGATAATTATTCAGCAGTTTAGCCTTAGTGTTTAGCCAAAAAATAAAAAGTTTAGCTCTAGTGTAGATTCTAAAAATTTACTGACACAGAACTTTCTGTAAGCACCAACAAATGGGAAATTGAGCAAATGAAACAATGGAATATCAAGTTTGTCTCTTCGCCAATGAATAGTAACTTGTACCTACTGTATATAGAAATTTATCAAACAACCATAGAGCATGAAAAAAGCTCTATGCATCTTGAAGAAAAATCCATGACCAATTAGAAACTCAGGCCATCACGTTCAATTGCTTTATACAAACATAACCAACCTGGGTAAAATTCAAGGGATTCTTTTGTAGCTCAGTGATGCATAGTTCAATATCTTTCTTTGAATCCCTCACTAACTGGGCTTTTGCCTTTTCTCCCAAGATGACATACTTCACTTCCTTTTCAGGGCCTATCAAAGTCATTGAAAAGGTTAGAAGTGATCAATAGATTGACTGCCTTTAAGCTGATATGTATAGCAACCATTATGTAATATTGAGCAGAGAAAAATACCAGAAGTCAACTTCCCAATAGCCCTGCTTATCTTCACCGAGGTAGAGTTAATTCCTCCACAAAGACCTTTGTCAGAGGATATAGTGACGATGACATTCTTCTTCACGTCGACCGCTGGTAAAGCCATTACAAGCATACTGTATGAGAAGATAGAGGAGCAAAAGCACCTAAGAGAAAGGGGTTTGCTCAACTCAACTCAACGTACCAGTGAACTAAAATATAACCACACTCATAGGAAATATGATACATCAGAAGAAAACGTAACAGAGACCTTATGACAACTAACTATCGGCCCTGGAATCTGAGTGCACATGTCTCCATTTCTTAAGCAAACATTCAAAGGCATAGGATAGTGAGTGTTTCAATACATAACTTAACATGTTGTTTGCTATTTGTGATTTGGAAGGGAGATTTTACACAATCTGTGTATTGTTCAAAACTTCGTTTTCCCCCAATTTTTTGTCTGAAAACCATGTATTGTAATACAAATCCATGTATTTTATACAAACTCATAACCTCCAATAAACTTTCTTCTATCATATTTCTTTTTCTAATTGAAGGTAAAACAGACAATTCATCTTTCATTTAATGAAGTACAAAACAAATAACCATGCTCATATCTAGAAACCACCAATTCTAAAACCTACGTTTCAAATGCACTAATTTAAGAGAATCCCTTTTATTTTTTGAATCAGACATATCAAACATCCCTTAAATTTCTCCGCATGCACTGTACACAGAGAGAACATAAGATTAAGTTTGTCATATGGACATAAAAAAGATTTCCCATCAGAATAATCTTTCTAACAATTACAACTTACAACAGAAACACAGATATATAGTCTGCAACATTAAGTAAGAAGGTCCCAAAGACGGAGTACCATATAAAACAGATAAACATACTGATACAAGTGCCAGTTCAAACATTCAGTGACTTCAAAGAGGATTTTTGTGCATAGCACAACATCAGCACATAAAACAAAACAAAATGCTCGGGAACCAGCAGCAGGCTACGACAGAATACAATGCAAAATAAACATGGGATATCAATGAGTAAGGACTGGATTTTATTGCAAGCATACCAGGAGTGTCACCAAGAAGGGCAGTAAAAGGCTGCCAGAGGCCACGAGAATTTTCAGTTTTTGTGTTGAATTGCTCGCAACTTTGAAGCAGCAACCATCTTCATTGCCTTGGTGATTTTTTGAATATTCTTGACACTCTTCATCCGATTCCTAACTGCAAATTCAAAAACAATAATCAGTTGTCTGTTTGAAACTTATCGAACATGCTTCCATATAACAAAGTATAACAATGAATCTCACCGATTTGAGTTGAGATTGAACGCACTCCAAAAGGTACTTGCTCCCTGCGAAAACGGAAGACCAATTAGTTTCTTTAATGCGGCAACAGTATGAAAAACATAAAAAATTATCAAGATAGATACAGAGTGATTCAGCAAAATAACCAGCCAACTTCTCCCTTTTGCAACATCTTCATTAGCTTTCTACCTCACCAAATGCTCTGTAACTTAGACAAGTTGTATACATGCATTTCGAATACATCATGAACAAGATGTCACTGAAGGTCCTTCTGCAGGACCCTACAGGGCTAAGAAACAAACTGTGTACTGTTAAACACTGATACGAAACCAGAAAAAGAAACCTTGTGACATGTGAGTATTGTGCTTATTACAGTGTATTGTTATCAGTCTAATAAAAACTATTAAGAGAAAAGTATCGCAAGCTTATATGCAATTTTGAAAATATTTAATCATGAATGAGTATAATCCCAGAATCTCCAAATTGCATGCGAAGCATTCCTTAGTCAAGTCACCTACAGCAACGTCTAAGATGAAACTGAGATAAGTACACAAAAAGGAGTACTGAATTCTACTGGATTCAACATGGAACTTCATTTTCGACTTCATTGACATAGGGTAAAGAGGAAGAAACACATAGCCATCCTTAACACAGATACAAGAATTTTGTTTTTTTGGAACTAATATATGACTGAGGTTTCCGCACTATGATATCCAATAAAAAAATTATTGATTCAGCAGAACACCAATCTTATTAATTTTTTCACAATCAAATGATTTGAATGACTCAAGTCCACCAATCTAATACTCAATTATCTGCAGAGAAAGCCAGGAAATGAGCATGTAATTCTCAGGTATCTGTCCCATATACGTCGCTAAGCGGAAAAATGACGATCCAGAGTGCAGGAAAACAGAGCAGAAAATGGGGGGAAGAGAGTGAAAGAGAGAAAGGTGAGAAACAAGAGATGGCCTTACTCAGATATGATAGCGGATCGGATAGCGGACATTGGTTTGGGGGAGGTAAGAGAGCCGGCGAATCGTCTCCCTTCGCGTCTCAGAGCGGCCATCGTCGCCATTGCTGGAAAACCCTAGAGGAATGAAATGAGAAGCGTTCTCGGAGAAGAGACCTTGCGAATATCAGAGCTGGATCAGAATGAGAAGATTGGTAATGATGACGGGGGAACTTGCCTTTTCTCTACAGCCGATGATTCCGAGTTCCGAGCTTGGATGGAAGTGGTTAAACCAAAAATATGGGTTCCAACTTCCAACTTCGAAAGAGGCGCCCGCAGTCGAACGAACCCCAAGAAGATGAAGCTAAGTGAAATTGGGCCTAAGGTGTTCCAAGCCCAATATTTGATAGATGGACTCTAACCAAGGCTTGTAATGAACGGGCCGAAAGAAATAACACAAGATGGAGAGAATGTATTGGGATTGTTTTTTTTTGGGTTAGTAGGTCGTTTGTTGGAGGGAATTTAAATTCACACTGAATTGAGATAAATTGTAGGGAATTTAATTCTCCCTAATTATTGTTAAAGTGATATTTAAAATCTTTGTTTGGATTGCTAATTAAGTTAAGAAATCAAGTTAACAAATGTTTTATTCATCTAGTAAAAGACAAAAATATCCTTATCTCCAACCTCTTACTGAAACACTCCCGCTTTTCTTCTGGTTATGTCCATAAACCCTAAAAATAATTTATGTGATAATCATGCATTTGGTTTTGTTTTGATGTGATATTCAAAACATAGTAGTATGTATTTGGTTTTGTATTGATGTGAATAATCATGCATTTGATATTGATTTGAATAATCACACCTCTTAGAATAATCATGCATTTGATTTTGATTTCCATCTATGTGAGAGAAGTGGATCTGGATTTCGCGAGGGATGAGAAATAGAAGCAAGGAGTTGGTTTGAGAGAATGGCAGGGATAAATAATTGGAGATTTTTTTGGGCAATGGAGTCGCCGCCATTGTTTCTGTTCCAGCAGCGAACTTGATCGAGACGATGTTAACGCAACGGCGTTCGTCGGTTGGGTTATTGCTGCACATGTTATCTCCGTCCTCCTCCCGTCAGGGTCCGGCTGCAACAAATTAAGTCATACAATCAAAATCAAATCAATCCAACGGTAAAGATCTGAACCGAAATGAGCTAATTATCTTACAGATCGATTGATGGCTCTAGGTAGTCCTTCGAAGAAAGTAGGCCACCCGCATCCGGAATTGAACTTGGTGGCGGACTTATACAGAGGGGTGTCGCATCCTGCACATTTGTATACTCCTTCTTCGAAGAACTTGTCGTATTCCCATGTGAATTTCAACCTGGTTCGATTCGAATCTGTCAGAGAACCGATCAAAATGGAATTGGAGAAAGAGGAGGGTGAGATTTTGGATTACTCTGTTCCCTTCTCGCGGAGGATTCAGAATTGTTCTGGATTGAGGATCGCTCGCCATTCTTCCTCTGTTTTCTGGACGGAACCAGGTGCCGCCATTGTTGTTGTTTCTGTTTCCGGCCTCAGCTTCGACTCAAATGAGATGAAAGCTATCCAGTTGAGCTTACGCGATCTGTCCGGCCATGGTTCGTTTGTTTCGGCTCCGAGTTGTTTCAAATTTTGACGAGGGCAATAGCTGTCAATGGTAGAAGGATTTATCAATTCTCTGATAGTAGTTTGGTTATTCGAAATCTCAGGAAAGAGATATTACAATATCACTGGAATTCGAAATTCAATTCCCTGGATAAAAATTGGGCTACCCAAACAGGGAATTTAACAATATCTCTCAAATCCTTCTAATTCTCTATCTCAATTCTCTTATCCAAACGACCGGTATGTATTGGGTAAAGGTGATTTGGGAAGCCTTTCATTGCAATTTTGATATAGCCCTGACATGCATTTCTCTTATATGGAGTTTAGAGATTTTATCAAAAAAAAAAAAAAGTTTAGAGATTGATCTTACGACTGTGATGAGTCTTCGTGTTTCGGCCTGATCTAATGGTTGCGGATTATCAAGGGCAATGGTGAAAATAACTGAATTTTGTGTTTAGTTTGTTTATCTTTTTTGTGTGTGTTTCAGATAGGCTTGGCAATGGGTATCAGAAATCGGGTACCCACCCAAAATCCGGTCAAATTGGGTGGGGATTACCCGTTAACTAGGTAAAGTTGACGGGTATGGGCAAATCCAGTACCTAGATAAAGTGGGTAACGGTGGGGATGGGTTCCAATGTATCTGCCTCATACCCAACCCGATGGGTACCCAATATGATACAATGTTGTATTATCCATAATATATCATCTATGTTTAACGGACTAGACCCAATTTCTCATTCAGTCATTCAGTTCTTCACTTCAACTCCACGATCGAGCAGTCTATCGTTCCCTCTCGGAACCATATGCTCTAAAAATCGTAGCCCCATCTTGAAAATATTTTTGCAATCCAAATGCAGAGATATTTGGTGTTCACCCAGTGGGTAGTGGGTTTACCCGATACCCATTGGGGGGGAATGGTTTGGATTTTGTACCCGTTTAGTCTCGGTGGGTGGGTACGGGTAATACCCATTTAATAAACGGGTAGACAATGGATATGTGGTCCGTGGGTACCCATGGCCAAGCCTAGTTTCAGAAAATAATTTCGGAAAGGGAATTTCAGACCAATACCTGCCATTATGTCTCCTCTCTCACTTTGAACTCTCTATCCTCTCTCTCTCCTTCTCCGAGCTTAGGGTTTACGAATAGTTATCGAACAACTTCCCAATATAATCTTGGTGTATTATAGACGGTTAAGTCTCCCTTATCCTCTTCAATAAGCATTTTATCATGCTATAAGTAGTTTGGGTTGTTATGTTCATTTTTCTTAACATTTACTTCAAAAATCTATGTAGCAAATAGCGAAAACATCTAGGTCAGAAGTTCAAGTAGGAGAAGGGTTAGACCACTAAAAAAAATTACATTTTAGCGTCGCTTCTTACGAAACGGTTTAGCATCGGCCAATTAAATGACCGACACTAAGCCGTTGACCGGGCTTTGACACGCGTGTTAGCGTCCGTCCAAGGTCGACCAATGCTAAACTGTTACATCGAAAGCGATGTGAAATCTAGTTTTGGGCAGAACCAGGGAGTTAACCTGATATGCAATTTAGCGTTGGTATTGCGAAGCGGTTTAGCGTTGGTTGAGACCGCCGCTAAACCCCACGTGTTATAGCATCGGCTAAAACACAAACCTATAAAAACTGTATGTCCGTGCACAAACCTCATTTCACACACTTTACACAATCCAAGAATCTCTCAACTCTCTCAGACCTCATTTGTCGACATTCTCTCCTGTAACTTCGTTGTAAGGTATGTATTTCATTATATGAACATCGTATTTTAGTTAGTTAGTGAATTAATAAATTAGGGTTTTAGTGTTATTAGCGAGTTAGTGAATTAATGAATTTGTGATTAATTAGTGTATACCATTAGTAAGTGAATTAATTTGTGGTTAATTGTTAGAAGTAGCTGCAACTAAACTAGAAGCAGTCGTGACGCTTTTTCCTCGTTATTAGTGTGAAGTCTGTATATTTTTATTTGAACATTATATTTGTTTTCCGAATAATATTTTTATAATTTGCTAAATGGATTAGGGTGATGTGTTAGTTGTGATTAATTATTTTGTATACTTTGGGATATTAGTTATTAGGGATAATGGTACTTTGCCCCCTCTACTTTGCCAAGTTAACAAATAGCCCCATATACAATAAAACGCTCGATTTACCCCCTTCTACTATACCAGCCTAACAACCAAGCTCTTCCATCCAAAACTCGGTTAGGTGATGACCACCAATATGACTCGTCCATAATTAATGATATTATCTTGCCACATTGACAACTTTCATCTATATTTCCTAGTGACTCAGCTAAACTAAAAATAAATAAATAAACCAAACCAAAATAAATAAATTAAATTATAAATTAAAAAACAAAAAAATATATTTTTTATTTATCATTACATTTTTAGTACAAAATTTTATAAAAATTTTTTAATCTGTTTTTAACAAATATAAAAAGTCAAAAGAATTTTAAGGAATTTTTATTTTTATATATTTACCTTTTAAATATCAAACATATTAAAATTTAAAATCACAAAAACTTCCACTGATCATTCCATACCCTTTATTTGTAACACTTTATTTAAAGATTGACCCTTTATTTGTACCCCTTTATTTAAAGAGGATTGAAAGTTTTGTTGATATTTGTACCCCTTATTTTAAATTGAAGGGTACTGAATGTTTTTAGTAGGGTCCTTCCCCTATTATAAATACTAGAATTACCCGCGCGATGCAGCGGAAAATTTTAAAAGACAAGTAATGGTAGTTTTGATTAATAGTGATGTCAAATTTGGATATGGTAGTGAAATGGGCAACCGAAAAACCAAAAGACATAGAAGAGTGTTGATTAGCACATAACGAGATGGTTGTGAAATGGGCAGCCGAAAAAGAACCAAAGAAATAGAAGAGTGTTGATTGATTAATTGACATAATGCGTAGCACACAAGAAAAATAATTGTGGAACAATGACAGGAGGGGCGAGGCTATTTTTGCAACGTCAATTATAGAGATGAGAATACTACAAGCCCATAAACTTTACCTTCATAATTCACAAACCCACCCAACACAAGATGACCCACAAAAGACCACTATTAAAAATCTATGATCCAAGTCTTAAATACTTTAATGGAGGGAATGAAACACTATTTATTCAATAGTAACTCCCTTCTCCTTTATATATAGAACAACGGAAATTTAAAGGAAAAAATTAATTTAATCTAAAAAAGAAACAAAAATGCAATGAGAGTATTATGTGTCCATTGTGTATGTCGTGTTAAGGGAATTGTGGTTGGTGTTGTGGGTTACCTCCATTCAAAAGTTACATGGTGGTTTGGTATCGGATTAGAGTGGTGACAAGTTGGATTAGTCATAAGAATAATCCATAAGAGCCATTAGATCTCCATATATTAGATCCAATGGTGGAGAGATTATATTAATAAAATAATGAGATCCCACTATTTATTGTGTCATATTAAATATTTTTATTACCCCAAATTGCATTATATTACTTACCCTTTCCATTTTCATTCCTCTTTTAACCGTTGCCACAAAAAAAAAAACGCACCCCATTCTCTCCCAAATCTTCTATGCATTCAGTCGCCGAACCCGCCGATTCAATCTCTACATTCAGCGAACCACTACCGGACGTCATTCCACTGCCGATTCCTCAGTGCTCGTTTTGTGTTTCCGATTCGGTTTCTGGTGCGTGGTGTAGCCGCCGTCGTTTCCTTGAATCTCGTTCGACCTATAATCAGGTTTTGATTTCTTACTCTGCATGTTCGATCAGACCTAGTTTTATTTGTCGATTGTGTTGGGTTAGGTTTGTGAACTAGCATTCATCTCAGCTATATGTTTTCTGCTCTGATTTTGGAATGGCAAATACTATTATTAGGTTAATACTATTATCAAACAAGATTAGTGTTCGAAGAGTCTGATTTGTGGTTTAAGAGTTTTGAATCTCGTGCGGACCTGTTTTGAATCTGTATTGTAAATGGTGACTGCAACTGTGATTTGTGTGTGTGATTTGTTCCTGCTAATAATAGTATGTTATGATTACTATTTGTTCCAGATAAGTGTCGTTATTATGATTGATTTTGAACATTTACTTGTCTCCGAACACAATAGTATGCATATAATAGTATTGTAGTTTTACTATTATTCATTGAGTTATACTGTGTTGTTTGGGGTGTAGTTTGGTTGTTCCAATAATTGTATATTAGGAATACTATTATTCTTTGATCAGGATCCCTTTGCCTCATGCAGATACAATTAATCTTGGATCAGAATGACTAAAACTCCTATTCAGAAAAGTGGGAAAAGGATTAAGTTGGTTGTATCCACAAAGCCGAGGAAACCTGTTGTACCAAAACGTCTGGTAGACAGGAATGAACCAGTGAATAGGCCGGATCAACCTACTGTTGGTGAATCTCAAATGAATACACAGCAAAGCAAAGCTCGGTACTAAAACTCCTATGAGCATAGTCTCTGTAAAATGATTCGGCATCCTTGACAGTTTTGAACTCCAACGCCTCCCAATCAAAAGCTACCCATGCACATCTAAGAAATTGAACAGAAACTACTGGTAAATAATAGTATTATATGTAAAACACGTATAAACGCACACTAAAATAGATAAATATCAGTACTATGCGAATAACGAAACATCAGAATTCATATAATACTATTACTAGCTAGATAATAGTGTCGGTTATTTGGAAACTAAAAAAAATTAAAAATGAACGAAATATACACTGAAGATCCGACTGAAGACGATTATAAAAAAACATAAAAAATAAATCATTTATTATCTTATTGAAAATCGAGTTCATAATGAGTAAGTAAAAAATGAAGGTTTAGAAATAATAGTATTGGCTGGATAATAGTATTCTCTCCATACTGTGGCCTTGCAAAAATTCAAGATTGGCAGAGATGGTGCAGTATTCTCAGTCGTCTCTGAATGATTTACTTCGATTGAAAAAAAAGGAAGTAAGATATTTTCGGATTTGAGCAAGAATAATATTAGTAATAATATGGTAACTGATATAAATGATTGATTGCAAAGAATAAGAATAATATCATAATATAAATGCTTCCCCAAATTGACTCAAATATAATCAATGCAATTAATTTACTCATTCAATAATTAATCAGTTGGTTTGATTATGAAATCTCATCCTATGGCTGTAAATGAATATTGTTGAGGTGACATAATTTAATTATGTCACCATCCTTTGGCCGGTTGGTATGTCAGAAAGAATCAAGGGTTGTGATTTTTTTGGTGACAGGTAGGGGACCTTACATATTATTGATAATCAAACGAGAAGTAAAATGCCCACTAATCAAACTCAGCCAGTGCTGAAGAGAAACATTTGGATTGTGAACAACATGAATACCGTTGTCAAAACTATGGCCCAGGTTGGCTAAATAATCTGCTGCAAAGTTAGCTTCGCGGTGGCGTGAATGGACTACTGTCAATCACGAGAAGAGAGGATGTGAAATTGCTCAATAAGGCTGGCATGTTGATTATTCTGAGTACTGTTGTTAGAGAGCATCTCCACAGCCGCCTTAGAGTCTGATTGAATCCTCAGCTTTTTGATACCCTTGCTCCAAGCCAGCTTCATACCCTCAATAATGCCTCTAAGCTCTGCCCTCATGATAGAGCATATTCCCAAACTCACAGCAAAAGGCAGCCACAAACCTACCATTAGCATCACGAATAACACCACCCACGACCGATTTGTTAGGATTACGGATTAGAGAACCATCAGAGTTCAAGGAAACCCAACCCTCCTCAGCCGGCCGCCACCCAATCAAATGAGCCTGTCGAGCTGTACTCGGTGCTTCTCGACTCACTTGAAGGACCTTCCAGCTCGACGAGTAGAATTGGATCCAGAACTTAGCCTAACAGCATAACTCTGACACCGACAATGTTTCATTGTGAAAAACCAGCCGGTTCCTACGCCTCCAAAGAAGGCAAGCTGTGACCCCGAAAGTCAGACGGGTTTGGCAATTGCTAATACCTGACACCCACCAATCCGAAAAGCAGAGGTTAACGGATGCCCCAACAACCATCGACTGCAACATCTCATTCCACATAAGCTGGGCCGTACTGCAATTGCGGATGACATGCTCCACATTTTCACAAGGATATTGACACTCAGGGCAATTTGCATCAGGAGAAACATGGTGCCGCCTCCTCTCCTCGTTATTCATCAACTTTCCATGGGTTGCGATTTAGATTTGGGATCGGTGCTTTGTTCTGAAGCGAAATAACAGGGAACTGCATCTACATGTGCTTGAGTTTCATTATTGTTGACACGCAGCCATCGACTCCCATTAACACTAGGCTTTTAACATTTGTTGGATTGCTGAACCGAGAAAGAGGAGTTAGGACCACATCAATTCTATAATCATAGTTTTCTACTATATATAGTGTCGCTCATGACATCATTGACAATGAGAAACTTGTAGTCAACCTACAGATTCAACATTCAACTGCATATTCAGCATGTTACAATGCTCACCCAATTATGACAAGTATATTTTGTTACCATGGAATTAGAATGTATCGTTTAAATTCATGTTGCATTAAGTTACAAAACAGAGGTTAAACTAAAAGAGATGAAATGGAGGTGATGGATATAGAAGGGAATTGGAATTTTGTAGCACAATTTAAAAAAATATGTACCGTCAGTAGCCAAATGCGTAAAAATGTCCAGAAATAGCACAATCTGACTGGCAGCCAGCGCTGCGCCAGCCAGATGGCGCTGCGCCACCCAGCCAGCGCAGCGCTGGCTGCCTTATCAAAATTGTGCCGTTGCAGCGCTGCGCCAGCTGGCAATAGAGCCGTTACAAAGGAGCCGTTAAGTAACGGTAGTGTTGATCCCAGGCAGCGCTGCGCTGGCTGGGTGGCGCAGCGCTACCTGGGATCAATATTACCGTTTTTTTTTTTGGTATAAATACCCCCTACCCCCACATCCATTCCACCCCTCATACTTTCACACCTCCTCTCATACTTTCACACCTCCTCTCATACTTTCATACCTCCTCACATACTCTCTAAGGTATTTTTGATAGTTTGTTTGTGTTTCTCATAAATTTTGTGTTATTATTATTGTACGCTAATGACGTATTTTATTTGTAGGTTCATAGCAATTGTCCGGCGAGGAAATTTCGTTTGAAGAAGGCCTGAACCCTCCCTCAACAGATATCATGCTATAAATTATATGGTAATTAAATTGTGTTTTACGATTTTATATGTATTTAACATTGCTTGTGGATATGAAATTGTAGATGGATTACATGTTTGGAGAGGTGCCGGTTGGGGTACGAAGTGGTAGTCCCGAGGACCCGTCGATTTTATGGGGTGATGCTGACCGACATCGAGCGGCGGGAATTTTTGAAGCCCAGGTTGGTACATCTGAAATGTTATTTATTTTTACAAGGTATTTCTGTTTGAATGTTGCATTTATTTTAATAATATTCATAATTTAATTACTTATATTGTAATATTAGGATCAAATTTGGAATGTTATATGTAAATGTTAGTTATATTTGAATGTTAATTATATTTGAATGTTAATTACATTTAAATGTTTAGGGTGCACTCAGAAATTGAGTACTAGTTATTAATTTTGTTACATCTTCTTCCCCCAACTATTAGGACCCACATATGACGCTTAAGTGTCACTTCTCTAAGAAGATCGTGAAGTACGATCCTAGGTTCGAGACATACCTTGCCCCCATAGGTCTAGATCAGTTGCGTGCCTGCCTGGATTTTACCCCTGATTCTGAGCTGATCACCGCATTGGTCGAGAGATGGCGTCCCGAGACGAGCACTTTTCACTTGTACCACGGTGAGGCAACCATAACACTCGAGGACGTGCACTTTCTCACTGGTCTGAGCATCGATGGTGTGCTTGTGGAGTCGCAGAGGCGCATTCCGACTGTGGATTCTGATCTGCAGCTTTACGTTGAGCGCCTTCTTGGGAAGAAACCATCTACCGCTGACCTTTCTGCTGGCAGAGTGAAGATGACGTGGTTGCGTAACCACTTTGGCACCATCAGGGATGACGCCGATCAGGAGACTATCGAGCAGCACTGTCGAGCATACATTCTGGACTTCTTCGGCAGCTGCATCTTTGCTGATCGGTCAGGATCACACGCCTCACTCTTCTTCCTTCCACTGCTCGAGGACATGAGCCAGGTAGGCGACTACGCTTGGGGGGCTGCCGCACTTTCATGGCTATATAGGGAGCTTGGCCGGTGTGCTTTTCGCATAGAGAGCAACCCGTCCCGCGACCACGTTGGTGACATTGGAGGTTGGATGGCACTGGTTCAGGCGTGGGCCCTGGAGAGATTTACGTCCATTGCGCGTCGAGTCCACAAGAGTCGACAGATTGCACCGACGCACTCCCCCATTCCACGTATGACTAGGTTCGGGCTACGACTTCTTCTTCCATTTTCATAGTTTATTCCATCTGATCAAGTTGTATGAATGACGTGGTTCATTCTGCATTTTTTTAGCTGGTCCGAATGGTATCACGCGAAGACCAGATACATCCTTGTTGGGGGGTACCGCCAGCTGTTTGACGATGGGACTCCATTCGTGGTATTGTATTCTAACAAGAAGATCATGTTTTTTCCCTTACAGTTTAGGTTTCGTAGTTGTGTAACTTTCCACTTTGTTTCATATAGTGGTGTCCCTACTCGGCGGACCGTGAGCATTACAGTCCAGGGACTTTCCCCATCCATCGTGTCGTCGCACCGCTTATCTGCTTCTTCAGCGCTATGTGGCATAGGCCTGATAGAGTGTATTTCTAACTCTTACTAACTCTTCCAAACTACTCGAAACCTACTACAACTCTCAATATCTTGTAACCATATAAAATGAATTTCGCGTTTTGGCTCCGATGGGATGGCGAAATAGTACACGGCCAACACGGTGGGGTGTGCTACAGCGGGGGGAAATTATGTCGCCTCAAAATGACGAGGCAACCTTCACTACAACAGGCATGTCCAGTGTTCTTGCGAAAGATGGGGGTAGGATCTTCGGCGGTGTTGCGGACTGTCATGTATCGATGTCCAGTTTTTGGGAACGACCAAATTGTGGCACACTACCCACTCATTCTTAATGACGTTATTGGGTTAGAGGTTATCTACAACATCATGGCAACCCAATCGGACTACCGAGTGGCAGAGCTATACTTTGAGTTCGACCACCGTGGCGATAGCAGGCAAGAGCAGAGCAGTTAGAGCAATCACACACAATTACGTGGCGATAGCAGGCAAGAAAGTACGGTAGCACACTTGGGAAATGAGATAGAAGGAGACTCATCAGAAAGCGACGTCAACTCGGAGCAGGACGAAGCAAATGTATCTGAGCCGGACATTGAAACGCAACCCTTTGTGAATGCGCAACCTCCGAGAGACTACACCCCCCCGAGCCATTTCACACATTTACCAGAAGATATCGGTGCCCTGATGACTACAAGCAACAACGAGTACGGCGTTCATAACGTTCCACGGTGGCACATTGACGGGACAGGGTTAGCGGTTGGCCAACAATTTGAAAGCAAACTTGTGGCTCAAACTAGTCTGAAGCAATATGCACTCAGAAATAACCGCATGTTATGCACGGCACGGTCTAGCAAATGGTTGCTTGAGCAACGATGCCATGGATACCGAAGCAATGGATGCCCGTGGAGGATAAGACTCACTACAGATGAGAGCGATGTGTGGACGGTAAAACAATTCAATCCGGCCCATACATGTTTGGGCAGTCAGAACAACATCAGTCCGACCCAGCTGGACGTTGATGTCATAGCCGATGCAGTCACGCCCTTTGTCCAGGCACGCCCCCATATTCGTATCAAACTTCTTCAGACAGAGATACATACTATGTACGGACGAGAAATTTCGTACAAGAAGGCATGGAACGGCAAACAGCGCGCCATGGAGCGGATATATGGTAATTGGGAGGAATCATACAACGAGTTACCTACCCTAATGAAGGCAATACAAGATCGGAACTATGGGACGGAAGTTGAATTCATCACGAAAGAATGGACAACGGTTGATGGAGATACAATCATCCAATTCGACCGTGTGTTTTGGAGTTTTGCCCCGTCCATTGAAGGTTTCAAACATTGTCCTCCTGTGCTCATCGTCGACGGTACCTTCATGACCGGAAAATACAAGCACACACTACTCATGGCTAGTTCGTTCTATGGTAATAAGAACATCTTCACTGTGGCTTTCGCAATCGTGGATGTTGAGAGCAAGGAGACTTGGGAATGGTTCTTTGATTGCATACAACGACGAGTGACACAGAGACGCGGAGTATGTGTCATATCCGACCGACATGTGGGCATCGTGAGTGCAATGGAGAAAATCCAATTTGGATGGCATTGGCGATGGTGCGCCAGACACTATGTAAGCAATTACAACAAAGCCGCCAAGAACCCAAGAATGAAAAGCCGCCTGATGAATTTAGGTCAGTATCATGACACTCCGACCAAGTACTTACCCCTGATTTCAGTGTATGTCATTTGTAATCCATTCTTTTTTACCTGCAGCTAAACGCCGGTCCTTCAGAAAGTTCACAAAGGGGCAACAAGATTCGCAAGGGACGACCCCGTAAATAAAAAATGGGCGCTTGAAGATCAATTATATTGGTCAAGAGCCGTAGACGCTCAACACGACGGGGCACGATGGAACCAATTGACATCAAACATGGCGGAGAGCGTGAATGAGGCATTCAAGTCAATCCGGGCTCTCCCTGTTGCAGCTTTGGTGGAATCCACTTTCTACAGGCTGCAAACGTATTTTGAAGATCGACGAAAGAGGGTTCGAGAAGAACAGGCAGCCGGTGAAATCTGGACGAAGAAGTGTCTTAAGCGCCTACAGAAAAGAGTGAATAAGGCCACTTCCCACACAGTGAGGCAATTCGATTACGATGCTGGGATATTCGAAATACAGACGGCGATAAATCGCAGCAACGGGAAGGGAAACAATAGGCAAGAAGTTCGCTTGGACTACGAGGAGGGTGACGGTCATTGCTCATGCGGCAAGTTCCAACAGTGGAAGATGCCTTGTTCACATGCTGTGGCCGCATGTAACGCCGCCAATCAAGATCCCTTATACTACGCCAACGGCCATTACAGGCTGGAAATAGTAAAACAAATATACGGCCGGAGTTTCCTCCCTATCGGCTCGAAAGACGACTGGGTGCCTCATGGAGGGCCTAAGTTGATGCCTGACCCAGAAGGGTCAGGGAGATGGGGCGACCACGACATTCTCGCATACGCAACGAGATGGATTGGGTTGAAGATATTGAGCCTCACTGCAGTTACTGCCATCAAGAAGGGCACAATAGGAGGACGTGCCAACGTGCGAGGCGAAGCAGCAGAAATCCAAACCCTACAAGGAACGGTTAATTGCACTATGAAATGTTTTAGTATTATGGGTTTGGTAGTTTGTGTTTGATAATCTGTATTTCAAATGTGTGGTTGTCAATTTCATGTTTCAGTTTCAATGTAACCTAATGTTTTGTAGTTGTACTATGAAGTTACTTTTATTAGTCAATCCTTCAACTGAGAAAGACTGCAACTATGTCATAACAACAAATGAAATGTCACAACACAATGAAGAAAGGCTGCAACTACAACCCAGTCATTTTATTAACTTTTATAATGACTCGAACAACGACAACAACAACAACAACAACAACAGCAACAACAACAACAACAACAACAACAATAGAAATGACAAACACATTTGGCCCAACATGGATGTCAATTGTAAGGACAAGGTCCGGGTGGTGGTGGGGGAGGCCCTTCCCTGAGCAACCTATTGATTGAAACGTGCAACCATGAAATTTCTTCCCTCAGATCTCGAATAATGTTGTCCTTCTCCTCGACGATTTCATCCTTCTCTCTATTCGCTCGAACAAGTTGTTCGTCCTTCGCCCGAATGATTTGGTCCTTCTCCTTAATCGCAGCATCCACGGCCTCCCGCACCTCCAGTTTTTCATAATAACCACACCCCTTCTCCTACAGATCATAAGGCAAACGTAGAGGGGTTTGAGAACTACGAAAATGCAAATAATTAAATTCAGACCCTTTTTTTTACCTCTCTCTCACGAGGGCAGCCAAAATAGCATTCCAGATCACTTGGTCGAACGGATCTAGTCGCCCTTAAGTCACACCAGCAGTTCACCACACTTGCCTCATAAACGAACAAGTCCTCCTCCACCGGCTTCTTCAACTTGTGCATTACCCTCTCAGTATCTGTCACTACAGAAAAACAGTACTTAGTATACAAGACGAATTCGTTAAATGCATAAATAAGATAAGTACAAAGCACCCAAACGAAGTTCACTTACGCTTGCTCTTGCGAGACCTAGAGCCATAGTTGAAGAACGACATATTCTAAGCTTGGTTACGGCTGCCTACTACAAATTCTAAGTTTAGGGCTTCAAGGGAGGTGTGTGGTACAAAACTGCATCATAGAGGGGGGTATTTATACTAAAAATTGACGACTTAGGGGTTTTTCAGTACCAGCCAGCGCTGCGCCACCTAGCTAGCGCAGCTCTGGCTGGGATTGAGGAAACCCTAACGGTGCTATGACGGTAATATTTTCTGACTGGCACACAGCGCTGCGCCAGCTGGGTGGCGCTGCGCTGGCTGGGTGGCGCAGCGCCATTTGGCTGGCGCAGCGCTGTCTGCCAGTCAGATTGTGCTATTTCTGGACATTTTTACGTGTTTGGCTACTGACGGTACATATTTTTTACAATTGTGCTACAAAATTCCAATTCCCGATATAGAAGACCATAACTTCCATCGATAACTGTTGATGTTGACAATGTTTTAGATGGTAACTCTGAGATTGAGGTGATATGATAAAAACTGGACATTGTTGTTTGGTAAGAGTGGTTATGGAACTAATATTGCTTAAAAGTTTCTTTCATTATCTGGTAAAACAACATTTCATTTAATCTTCTCCCGAACTTGATGTCTCTTTCCTTTGCTTATACATTGTTCTCCTACAATTTAACCATACCAAGCATACTTCTTATTCTGATACAGACTTAACAGTGAAGAGTTGTTAGGTTTGAATCGTAGTAGGAGACTGTAGAAAAGCAGGTCAGTATGTTCAAGAAGCCATATCGGAATATCGCACCGTTGGTTTGTTGTGAAATTTGGTGAGAGTGTTCAGGACTCTTGGATCTTCATTCTGACCGAAAGGATCTTCGTTATGATCTTCAATCATTGTCTCGGGTCACTTAGGGTTCATTTAATTAAAGTTTAACAAGTTTAGCTACTCATGTTCAAAATAAGAGAATCAAAGACAACAAGAGAATTTATCATACTCTGATCTCAGGTTTGCTGTGAATAGCGATGAACGAATGGGGTAAGAATTTCGTATTACGAAGTATGAAATCCTATACATAACTATACGAAATGACATATCTAAAGATCGCACCGTTGGTTTATCGTGAAATTTGGTGGGTGTATTCAGGACTCTTAGGTCTTCATTCTGACTAGAGGGATTTCTGATCTCTAGTTCGCTATGTATAGTTGATGGATGAAGGAGGGTTGTTCATGAGTACGAAATGAGTTATCTTGAAATCTGTAATTTGTACTAATGACGAACTCCTTCTTAAACATCATAAAGAGTGATACCGTTAGATTCATCATTCAATTACAAGATTTTTTATGTTAAAATAAATGAAAAATAATTTGAAACATAAGAGTTATGCCAATTTTTTATCATTAGGTGAAAGAGAAAACTTTGTTTCATATTTTTCTGTCACCTTCTCATTACATTAGCACATTTACAAAGATTACTATTTTATCTTTCTGACCCCACTCTCATGGGGATTTCTAGGGTGATATAAGGATTTCTTCTGTCCCCTAGACATAACCAGTCACAACCTTCCAAATAATTTGTTTTTTGTTTTTAATTAATATGGTAGTTATTGGTATTAATTATGTATCTTCTATATTATTATTTCCTTATTTTACCTTACCTCAATTATCTTCATATTAAATGCATGTATTATAACAATTTACCTATTAAATAATCCTATTAATCATAATGCTACAAACCTATAGCCGACCATTAGCATACTTTTTATGAGTTTCGAAAGTTTTCTACAAATTGAATAATATTGTTTGAACAAGTCATCATTTTTTTAGATTATTGGTTCCATTTAATACTAGTATTGAAAATCAGTCACTTAAACATCAATTTCAATGAGGTAAACTAATACTAGAATCATATCTTAGGTTTTTAGCTCCAAATCGTTAAATTCTAAAAAAAGAGGTGAAACAATAGTGTCAGTTTTAAACCAAATTAGCATTTTATTTCATAATTTACCACAGTATACCACACTTGGCATACTTGTTTAGGCTATACCACACTTAAATGTGATATTTAAATAAATAGTATTATTTTCACATTTATTTGGTGCTTTGTAATCGCAAATCATTTTTAATTTATTCCAATTCTTTTAGTCATTTGTTTTTTTTTATAAAGGTTGTATAAGTATATATATGAATAGAGGAGTGAACAAAGAGTCATGGGATACAAATCAAGGCTGACATGCGTAGGATCAGAAGGTGATAAAAAGCAAGGTCAGCCAGCAAAATAAAGGAAGATGACACAAATGAAAGGCAAACACCCGAGAAAGCAATAGAGGAAGAATAATTAGCCTGGGTCAAAGATGAAGCCATTCCATCCAAGGAGATCCTCCGCAGAAAACAGCCTTGCTGCTTTCAGCCATCTGCCAATGACCAACAAGATGTTGTAGAAGATTTGGCTAGTGAGCAGCTTCTTATCATTGAAGATCCTATTGTTGCGTTCAAGCCAAATCGTCCAGCAAAAAGCGTGAAGAAGGAATTTCATGGGGTGGTCGGAGAAGGGTGAGAAGTTCATACCTTTCCAAGCGATAAAAACATCGTTGATGCAATTGCCAAGAGGGCCATGAATGGAAAGTTTTGAACTGATCCGATTCCAAACCTCCACCGAGAAATCACAAAGAAGAAAGAGATGGTTGATGGATTCTGAATCCCTGCAACATAATGCACATCTGTTCACCATCTGGAACCCTTTTCTCTGCAGGTTGTCAATTGTAGCTATCTTTGAATGGGATATCAGCAGCAAAAGGCTTTGATCTTTGGGGGCACACCAATGGTCCAAATGACTTTTGAAGGGTAAGTCTGATCGCCAGGGAATCTGGTTTGTCGTGAGGGTGCATCGAAGGGAGCCAACTGAGAAACTCCCAAAGGGTAGGAGGGGCCAAATGATCGAGGCTGGGCCAGCTATGATCAAGTCGTCAGGAATGGTGTCCAGGAAAGTCTGAAGACGCTGCCATTCGTTGAGAGCTCCTCCACGGAGGATGGTGTTGAGGTCGATTGACCACCTTCTCCTGGGATCAAAAAAACATAGATCAGTGATGACATTAGATTTACCACGTTTATCTCGCCACATTTGAGCTACATTTCCCTTGTTTGACACCGAATTGTGATGGATTCGAGTGATTTTTGATAAAATTGTGTTTTATTCCCCGTTGGCCCTCTTTTGGGCAATTTGATGTTGTTTCGAGTTTTTTTTATTGAGATTTCAGGTTACCACATTGTGGATGACCTTTCTACGAGCTCGACGCTTCAAACGGGGACCAATTCGGAGTTCAGACGAAGCGGGGAATCATCAAAAGAAGAATGGAGCTGGAATTATTTTTCCTAGACCCAAAAGTGCGCTGTTTGGACAAAAAAGTGCGCCGGCGCACTTTTTGGGTGCCTCCAGGCGCACTTTTTATTCGACGCTCTGGAAAATTTTTACCGACTTTCAAAAGTGCGCCTTTTTGGGTGCGCCGGCGCACTTTTTGGTGCCGCCGGGCGCACTTTTTGGCAAAAATCTGGATTGGAGAGGGAAAATAGGGTTTTTAAGCCTGAGAAACAGACAGACAACAAGACTTCATACTTCATTCTGATTTCGACGAACCAGACACTCTCGGAGGAGGATTTTGAAGCTTTGAAGTGACGATTAAGCGAGGAGAAGCGAGGATTAACTCAGGAGTTTCTAGGATTCATCAGGATTAGGTTTTCTCGGAGTAAGATGTCTTCTTCTCCGGTTTTCTTCTCCATTGTTTCTGTGATTGCTTCTGTGATGATGTCGAGCTAAACTCTTCTAGTTTGTTCAGATTAGATGAAACTCTAGTGAGATTTTGTATGGATGATGTCGGGTTTCTAACCCGTTAATGTTAATTGAGGTTTATTCAGGCATGTGATGAGTTTTCTCTTAAACCCTAATTTGAAGCTCTAAGAATCCGTTGATTGACCATATCTAGGGTTTTGCTTCATCTTTGATTTGCGGTTCTGACCATGGACGTAGATCATTCTAGAGTTTAGGAGGTCATTAGGGTTGCCGGTGTCTTGACCATAGGGCCGGTGAAACTAATCTCCTTGCATATCTGTGTGGCATTTCACTGTTCTTCGTGCGTTCTTGACGATTTGCGAGTTATCTTGACCATAGGAACTTGTAGGTTTGTTAGGATAATTTCTCTGCGTCCTAACCATGGAGTAGAGATTACCCAAGGAAGTGTCGAGTCTTCAAGTCTGATAAACTGATATTGCATTGCATCATCCCTCTTAATCGAGCTAGAGCAGATTCGAGTATGGACAAACACCTTAGTTTATATTCAAATCTCCAATCTGCTTTACTTGTTTGCTTGTTTAATTTGCATTCTTAGTTTACTTAGTTCATTCTTAAACCAATTCAAACCCAAAACGAAACCTCGATTAGTTTCAACACACATTTCTGAGTAATAGAAAAAGAAAGACCCTAGGGAAAAACTATCTCTTTGGAGAAATCCATTGAGTGTAACTAGTGTGCATTAATTTGCGCACCAAGTTTCAGCATCAGTGTTATGCCTTACTCGTTGTTTGAGCATCTAGGACTGCCTAAGCTAACCCCTACCACCATGAATATCAACCTAGCTGATCAAACTGTCAGACATCCTAGGGGTATTGCTGAAAATGTTGTAGTTAGGGTGCATGATAGGTACTTCATGACTGATTTTGTGGTTATTGATTGCATGGAGAGTGTTAATATTCCCCTTATCCTGGGACGACCCTTCCTAGCTACTTCTGGTGCACTCATAGATGCAAAGGCTGGAAGGTTGACCTTTCGGGATAAGGAAAAAGTTATTATATTTGAAATTCCTCCACCTGATCCTAATGTGCACTCTTCCGCTAAGAAATCCATGTCGTTAGTATTTGAGAATGCTTCAGTATATACGGTGTTTACCGATATGGATTCTCCTGATTCATCTTCATCTTTGCAGGATCAGGTAGCGGCGATGGTATCTATCCAAGATACAGGTGGAGTTAAGAAGTAGAACAAGCCTCCTAAGAAAGCTAAGGCGCCGCCCCATGAAAGTACTCCTACCAAACCCCCAGATGTGGTCTTGGACAAAGTGGAGCTATTTGGACCCTTTGAGGTAGCTGATTGCGAGGCGACGGTTCATTGGAGCTGTTCCATGCTAGCGGGAAGAAATTTGTGCTTCAGAGTGGAGCGATGAAGGTATTCTTTCAGGACACGGATACCAGTCTAAAAGAAGTTCTGAGCTGGGATGCCGCACGTTAGACCATGTATCGTCTAGCTCAAAGACGTAAAATAAAGAGCGCTTCATGGGAGGCAACCCATGTTGGAGTCTGTTTTGAGTTTTTGAATCAGTTGTTTAATTTTGAGTTTGTGTCGAACTTTTGTAGTTCTTGAGTCACTGGTCTATTCTGTACTTTGAATGCTCTAATCGTGTTGTGAGGTTCTCTCCAGTTTCAGGCTATCCTCAGCTCCCGCCATGACTGTCCGCCAGTACTTAACTCGCGCTTTCTCCAGCATCCTCACGATCTATTTCCCGGTACCCCTATACACTTTTCTTCACTATTTTGTGTGGTCCATTGAGGACAATGTCCAATTTTAAGTGTGGGGTGGGGTGTCTATTTTTTAGGTTTGCTTTCTGCTGTGATTTCGGTATGCTATCCCTGATTGGAACTTGCTCTGTTCTTGACTTGATTTGCTAAACTATTTTTCATTTTTTCACAATGACGCTTAGACTGTCTTATCTAGAACCTGTAACCAGCATGCTTGAATTGATATTAAATGAATCCGGTCAGAACAGATTTTTAGAATCACTCTTGTAGCTTCACTTTGAATTGCACGAAAATGACTCGAACCCGACTAGCAGCCAATTGTGAGCTTTTGATCCGTTGCACGTAACTAGCAACTTGTTTCTTTTTGAGTGGCTTTCTTGTACTTTGAATGAGTTAGAATTTGCATGAGACCTGTTCGAGACTACACGATTACACGAATACTAGGAGGATAGAGGCGCCTAGAATTGCTACTTAAACCAGAAGCCAACCCAACATTAAATCCTCTAGGTGTAAACCTTTGAGCTTGGCATGTTCTTTCGGTTTGATACTACGTTACAGCTTATTCCCATGTTTTTGTTTACCCCGTTGATCCCTTGTGGTAGTAGCCTAAGATTAGCTTACCATAAGTCGGTCTGTGGTGACTTGCATATAGCCAGAAACCGGTGGTCTTCGCTAGTATGTTGATGACACTCGATTTGACGTGATTATCAGCCTCATTTAAGCGACATTTCTTTGCTTAAGACATGGTTTTTAGGGTAGAATAACAAATATTCAATCGATTGCCCTATCTCGTGCCATTTGTGTTACCTTGGCCCATTTCGGGTCTATTTGATGGTTTTCTAGTGTCTTTATGTTAGCACAGGTTTTTGCCGTCAAATAGAGTAGCCATGGACGTGTCTAAGGCGTTGGAACCTCGAGGAATCAAACCGGAATCGATCCAAGGAGCCGAGCAAGTCAAACCGAAAAATCTTCCCATTCACACTTGCATCTTCGGTGAAAATGAGCTTATGTCTTCGGCGAAAATAATAGTGCAAACCAGCTGATGCCGAGTCAAAGAATATTTTCGGCGAAATCGATTAACTCTTCGGACCGAAAATACAAGCCAGAGAGATCACGACCATTTACACAAGGATTTTCGCCGAAAATATCCCTATGTTTTCGGCGAAAATATCAGGCTAATCCGGATCAGTTAGGGTTAAGTATAAATACTTAACCCGGCGGCCCAAAGAGAAGAGAATAATATATACAATCATAATTCGCAAAACACAACTTTTCGAATCAGAATTCTCTCAAGTCTGGAGCGAAGAGTTGGAGTTCGAAGAGCCGGATAGAGATCGTGACGCCATCCCTTCCATCTCGGAGAACCGGAGCTAGGAGTGTAACTTACCGAAGATCGAAGTCTGCCAGAGTCGTCTGAATTAGGTTTTTCAGATTCTTTTCTGTTCTTCCTTTGAATGATGAACTCTTTCGTTGTCTTTGTTTCTTTTGTAATAATCATGAGTAGCTAAACTCTTTAGAGCTTAGACTAGATGAACCCTAAGTGACCCAGGGCTTTAAAGCGGTCACGGATCGGCGGTGATTAGATTCGAAATTCAATCAGTTCTTTTTCATGTTTGATTCGTTCTTCATTGTTCATGTTTCTTGTCTGGATTGATCACCTAGATTAGATTCTGGTTAAGCTAAGGATAGAAGCAAACGCTCGCCTTACTTCAGAACATCGAATTGAACAATTAACCTTATAATTGGAGCGTGCCTTTCGTAGGAACTGGTTAGGGTTAATTCACTGCAAGAGTAACTCATTAATCATTAGTAATTACACCAATTAATTAAGTCGTTGCGAGAGGCGACCGTACCCGGGCGGCTAGTTAATCTTGGTAGTTAGAACGGATAGAGCGAACGTTCGCCGGTCTTAAACCTAAGGGTAAGGAGTTATGGTGGTGTCTTAGTAATTGATTGAATGAGAATCGAAATCCGCTGATCTGTTGATTGCCAATGCTCTGGGGAACGAAGGGGGATTCAAAGTCTAAGTTCGTCTGTCATTCTTGTTTTCAACCCTAATTCCCAATCTGCTTTAGTTTAATTTGTTTTAATTTTTCTGCATTTCTTAGAAGTAGAAGTCGTGGAACTCACACCACGCACAACGTGTTTGTCTTCGAGTATTTTGCTAGTTCTGAAGTAACCAATCATAGAAAGCCCTTGGAATACGAACTGCTATACGCTTTTTCTTAGCATTAGTAGTTTTTATTTGGTTGAATCGTCTGCATAACAACGACCGGACGGCTCATCAAATTGGCGCCGTTGCCGGGGACTTCTTTTGATTGTTCGAAAGAAGAACTGGCAATTTATTCTTCTATTTTCCATCTTTCATTTTTCCACCCACTTCGATTTTACACTGGTTTTTTTGTCTTTGTTATCTGAAAGGTTTACAGGTGTATGTCTCACCGTCCTTGGACTCGCTCTCAAACCGAACAGGCCAAGAGTATAGAGAGACCAGGCAGTTCTGCTACACCTTTACGATCACAGATTTTGAAGAAAGGCAGATCCAATCCATTCATCACTCCGATCAAGATCGAGGAACCGAAGGAGAGTTCCTCATCTCCATCTTCACCTGTACCGTCATCTTCATCCGCTTCATACACCGAGTCACTTTCACCTCCTCCATCTCCCACCATGGACGATAGATTACCACCCCGCCACCACCTGCACAGAAGAGTCTAGCAGACTATAACAAGCCGAGCGCGACTAGCGTTCGATCTGCCATTGCTGTTCCACGCATAGAAGGAGATCCTGACTATGAGATCAAGATTCCATTCTTGACTATGATCTCTAGGGATTTACAGTTTGAAGGCAGGCCCCTAGACAATCCGTGCACTCATCGTGCAGACTTCCTTGATCTCTGCAGTACTTTTAAGAGCGGAAACCTCGACAAAAACACTCTTTGTCTGAGAGCTTTCCCGTTCTCTTTGAAAGGCGCTGCTAAGAGGTGGCTTACTGGTAAACCACCTGGCTACTACACTAACTGGGATACTCTGGCTCAGGACTTCGTTGAAGAATACTTCCCTCCAGCCAGAACAACCGCCATCAAGGACAACATCGCCAGATTCTCCCAGAAAGAAGGAGAAAGCTTATATGATACTTGGAATCGATTCCAAGAACTTCTCTACACCTGCCCTCATCACGGATTCGAGCAGAGGCAGTTAGCTGAAATCTTCTCTCGTGGACTTCGAGAAGAATCCGCCAAGTGGGTCAATTCTCTAGCTGAAGGGGATTGCACTACACTCACTCCTGAATCTGCTCTTCTTCACTTCGCAAACTGTGCCTCCAAATCAAGAAACTGGGAGCGAAAATTTGAAGGATCAAGGAGCAAGCTAGATCTCGAAGCTACAATCAAGGCAGAGGTAGAGAAGCATCTGAAGAAGTCTACCACACCGATCAAGCCGCTTGCAACTTCTGTCTACGTTGCTGATTGCGAGTGGTGTGGAGCTTGCTCACATAACGAAGGCCGTTGTCAGAAATTTTGGTAAGGCAGAAGTCTGGTCTGCCGAAGAGGTAAATTTCATCCAACAAGGCTTCGTCAATAATCAGAATGGTTATGCTGGCTACCGTAACTTCAGACAGCAAGGGAACTATCAAGACAGACCTCCCTACAATGCTGGCGCCAATCATAACCAGAACCAGAGTAACCACCCGGCTGGTCCAGCTCAGGATCAGAAGCCTAACCATCCGCCGGCAGGTGTCTACCAGCCGCCGCATCGCAATCCGGGTAATTATGGAACTGCTCCTGGCAATCGCCAGAATCAATATCTCAATAATACCTATCCAGGTCAGCATCATCAAAGAGATAATAATGTCAGTGACCTGGATAAGAAACTCAGCCAGATCATCACAAGACTCGATGATCATGACAGTCAATTCAAGGCTCAAGCTCTTCTCAATCAAGAACAGATAGCATCTGGACAACGAATTGAGCAAGTCGTGAACAACATCTCGAGCATGCTAGCATCTGGTCGACCATTTGGCCAGCTTCCAAGCCAGACAGAGCCAAACCCGAGAAAAGAACAGGCTAAAATGGTAACTGCTCGAAAACTTCCAAACTTAATTGCTGATGCTTATTCTGTATTGCGCAGGATCGCTGAAACTCCAGAGGAAGAAGAAGAAGAGAAACAGAAACCGGCGCCTAAGGAGGATCCTCCTCTTGCACCGTACGTCGTGAAGCCTCCTTTTCCTAGAGCATTGCTGCCAAATGCAAGGATCGAGACTGGCATGAAGGGGAACAAGGAAGGATATCCTGATATTCGTATTAAGAAACCTGTCTCTCCATATCCAGCTAAGTTATCTGATCCTGGTTCTTTTACTTTGCCTTTGGTAATCAATGATGTTGAGATCGAACGTTGCTTAGTTGATCTAGGAGCGTCTGTTAATGTCATGCCTATGAGCCTGTTTGAAAAGCTAAACCTAGGAGAACTTGAACCGCCTAGTATGCAACTCGTCTTTGCTGATAGATCGCTTAAAACCCCTAAGGGAGAGATTAAAGACGTTGTCACTAAATGTGGTCCGTTCACGTTCTTAGCTGACTATGTGATTATGGATACTAGCACAGATGATGCTACTATTCTCATAGGTCGACCTTTCATGGCTACCACTGGAATGAATATTAACGTTCCAAATGGTTCTTTAACTCTAAGAGTCGGTAAAGAAACGAAAACGTTCTGTCTTAAAGATGGCATGAAATATGACTATAGGAATGAAGAATTTCACTGCCTAGCTGTTGAAACTGTGGGTTGACTCCGGTCAACTCCGTTACTAATGCTTCTTCCAGTGTCTCTAGATCAGTTGTTGCTGCAGATATTAAACAGGTCATTGAGAAGAAGCAAAAACCTGTCGTTCAGAAGCCGCCTAAGAAGAAGAAGAAGGAACTGCAAGCCTCTTCTAAGCCACCGAGCACTAAATCGAGTAGGCCTCAAGGAAAGAACAGGAAGACGAGCCGGCTGCACCACCTATTAGTTCCGAGAAACCGGCACCGGAAGAAGTATGGAGGGAGAATCCGAAAGCATCTCCTAAGGAAGTACTAACGATCACCGATCCTGGTGATAACAAGCCGAAGATTAAAGAAAAGAAGAAGCCGACAGTCTCATTCCTTCCATCGTCACACTTAAGAAGGATGATCTCTCCAGAGATCTGTTCGGACCATTCAAGTTCGTTGATCATCTTCCCGACGGACGTACCAAGCTACTACATGTGAACGGGAAGAGATTCACGCTTACCGGAGAAGTCCTGAAGTTGTACTTCATGAACTCCGACGCGAGCGTGAAGGAGAATCTAAGTTGGGATGTCTCCTAATACCGTCCAGGTATCGTCCAGCTCAAGGACGTTAATAAAAGAGCGCTTCGTAGGAGGCAACCCACGGCTGGAGTCTGTTTTAATTTTTGTTGAACTTGGTATTTTAGAGTCAGTTCGGGAGAGCCAAAAGTGTCAGTTTGTTTGATTTATTATTTTTCGTGTAGAGTCTGCATGTCATAGAGTCAGTTGCAAGTTGATTGAGGTCATTCCGATTTTTGTGGATTTAACTGTGATTTTCTGAAGTTGGCCGGATTTACGAAAATATTTTAAACCCGAACAGTTCAAAATTTTCGGCGAAACCACCCTTATTTTCGGCGAAACCATTTTTGAATTTTCGAACTCAATCTCCTGTTCATTGTTTTCGGTTCGAAAAGTCTTTTGTTTTCGGCGAAACCATTTTAACTGAAATTTTCGGCGAAATCGTACTGTTATTTTCGGCGAAACCGCCTTCGAAAATCCGGCAGTCCATTTTAACTGAAATTTTCGGCGAAAACACCCTTTTATTTTCGCCAAAAATAATTTTGAAAATCACCCAATGGTGAACGTGTCGTTGTGATGCGTTCAACCAAATAACTACTAATGCTAAGAAAAAGCGTATAGCAGATCGTATTCGACTCGAGGTTTCTTCTAATCGACTACTTTGAAGAAGCTGGCAAATTACTCAGGTTAAAACACGTTGTGCGTGGTGTGAGTTCCACGACTTCTAATCTATTAAGCAAAGGAAAACAAAAGACAGAAAGATTAAAAGATTGACTAACGGGAAGATAGACGAACTTAGATTTCGAATCCCCCTTAGATCACCAGAGCAACGGCAATCACAAGATCAGCGGTTTTCAATTCTAATTCAATCGGTTTCTATACACCACCATAACTCCTTACCCTTAGGTTTAAGACCGGCGAACGTTCGCTCTATCCGTTCTAACTACCAAGATTAACTAGCCGCCCGGGTACGGTCGCCTCTCGCAACGACTTAATTAACTGGTGCAATTACTAGTGATTTATGAGTTACTCTTGCAGTGGATTAACCCTAACCGGTTCCTACAAAAGGCACGCTCCAATTATAAGGTTAATTGTTCAATTCGATGTTCTAAAGTAAGGCGAGCGTTCGCTTCTATCCTTAGCTTAACAAGAATCTAATCTAGGGGATCAATCCAGACAAGAAACATGAACAATGAAGAACGAATCAAACATGCAAAGAGAAACTGATTGAACTTCGAATCTAATTACCGCCGATCCGTGACCGCTTTAAAGCCCTAGGTCACTTAGGGTTCATCTAATCTAAGCTCTACAAGTTCAGTTACTCATATCAGAAACAAGAAAATCAAAGGCAACAATGAAGATCATCATACAGAGGAAGAACAGATAAGAACTGAAAAACCTAATTCTGACGACTCCCGCGAAGCTTCAATCTCCTGGATCTTCAACTTTAAGCTCTGAGTTCTTCGAGATGGAAGGATGGCGTCACGATCTCTCCACGGATCTTCGAACTCTCTAAACTCTATCTATCGACCCTAGAGTCGGTTGACTCTCAAAAGTCTGATTTGTGAAAATATGAAGAATGATTTGATTGATGTGTCTGTTCCCCTCCTCCTCGGGCCGCCGGATTAAGTATAAATACTTAACCCTAGTTGGGCCGGGCTGAGTTGATGGTTTCGCCGAAACCATAGGGATAGTTTCGGCGAAACTGGCTGTGAGTTCAGGGCTCCGCCGGCTGTTCATTATTTTCGGTCCGAGCAGTTGATTGGTTTCCCGAAACCATCCTTCTCTTGGCATCAGTTGATTTGAACTGCTGGTTTCGCCGAAACTGGAGGCATGGTTTCGCCGAAACTGTAAGTGTGAATGGCAGATTTTCGGTTTGACTTTGATTGGCTCCTTTGATCGATTCCGGTTCAGTTCCTCGATGTTCCTATGCCTTAGACACGTCCATGGCTACTTTATTTGACGGCAAAAACCTGTGCTTACGCAAAAACACTAGAAAACCATCAAATAGACCCGAAAAGGGCCAAGGTAACACAAATGGCACGAGATAGGGCAATTGATTGAATATTCGTTATTCTACCCTAAAAACCATGTCTTAAGCAAAGAAATGTCGCTTAAATGAGGCTGATAATCACGTCAAATCGAGTGTCATCAAATACCCCACACTTAAGCTTTTGCTTGTCCTCAAGCAAACTGAACTAGAACACACTCAAAATCACAAATGACACGAGATTAAACCGAGATTCAATTCTAATAATTTGGTTTAGACTGTTCCACGTAGAAAGAGTGACCTACACATGCAAGAACATCAACGAAACAAGTTTTCGATCTCACTAATTTCTGCACACTTCAAGTAGTGGTTTTAACAAAGCTCGTTTCTTGGTAAAACAATTAATCATAATTAACCGACTACGATAACACCAATTCTAATGAGAAAAGACTTTAAGCTCTAGCCATGATGTGGATGCGGAGGTAGGAAAAGTGACGTGGCTATCGACTCGACTTCATGCGTTTCTAGATCTGTGCGTTACATGTTCTAGCTAGGACCGATTTAAACAACAATTTATTTCAAGTTATTTCAACTTCTTCGTTCAATTTTTTTACTGCATACTAGTGCTCGATACCAAACACTTCACTTAGGTGTTGGACCTGCCTAGCTCACAGTATTTGTGCTTATGCTAGTGCTCAACCCGAACACTTCACTTAGATGTCGGGCTTGCCTAGCTTTATTTTCAGCACTTCAAAAACTTAGCATTGATTTGCAACACTTAATTACTTGATTTAACCAATTTAGCCACTTGATCCTAGCTAGTTATAACTTTTTACACAAGATTTCGAATTGGATTTCCGTCTAATCTCTAGCCACAATCACAGGTGAACAAATATGGAGTGAAAAACATGGGAGAAGCTAGCATCTATCATCTTAGAACGGTGTTTATCGAGCTTTGTTATTAACAGACCAATCAGTTCAATTAATTCAAGTTTCAACTACTGAAGTGATTTATGATCTGTTCTGACCTAGACTCATTTAATATCAGTTCCAACACGTTAGTTACAGGTTCTAAGTGGAACAGTCTAGACGTCGTTGTTCAAAATTGAAGTCAATTTAACATCACAAGTCAAGAATTGAGCAATTCTATGCTAGAGAATTTTCAAATTTGAACCACAGAATCATAGATAGCAAGCAAGATCATGTAGAATCCTAGACTCCTACCCCACACTTAAACGGTTCTGTGTCCTCAGAGAACTAATCTAGAGTAGAGAGATACGAAGAACCTGTGACGAGATGGTCGGTGTAGGGGATGAACACGGATAGCCCGGAGCAGAGCGGAGTAGCTACTCGAGATCCTACAAAACAAAAACAGCAAAAAGATCAAAAGGATACCGGGACAAGTGTCCCGGATCCACACAGAATAAAAGTCGAACAAAGAAGGTTAAGGGGAATTTTGAAAATATTTTGACGATTGAATGAGAAACTGAAAGAAGGAAGAGAGAGAGGGTGAATCTGGATTTTAAAAGTGAATAGTTGGGGTGATTTTCAAAAGAGTTTTCGGCGAAAATAAGAGGGTGTTTTCGCCGAAAATATCAGTTAAAATGGACTGCCGAATTTGTGAAGGCGGTTTCGCCGAAAATGTCAGTTAAAATGGTTTCGCCGAAAACAAAAACTTTTCGAACCGAAAACAATGAACAGGAAGAATAGGTTCGAAAATCGAAAATCAGTTTCGCCGAAAATTTTGAACTGTTCGGGTTTTAAATATTTTCGCAAATTCGGCCAACTTCAGAAAATCACAGTTAAATCCACAAAAATCGAAACGACCTCAATCAACTTGCAACTGACTCTATGACACACAGACTCTACATAAAAAATAATAAATCAAACAAACTGACACTTTGGCTCCCCCGAACCTGACTCGAACGACGAAAAGACTGACTCAAAAATTCAAGAACGGACTCCAGCCGTGGGTTGCCTCCCACGAAGCGCTCTCTTTTAACGTCTTTGAGCCGGACGATACCTGTTAGGGACCCCAACTCAGAAGTTCCTTGAAGTCAATCGTCTTCTTCAAGGTGTGCGGTTGAGTGCCATGTAGCACTCCAGCAGGGTAATGTAACCGGTAGTGTTCCAGTAGATCGTGGTTCTGGTTGGATGACCAGTTCTTCTTGAATTCTCCTACTTGAGGAGGAAAGAGGTAGTACGGCGCGGCATGTTCAATGAGCTCCATCTTCTCTATAGGTTGACTCGGTGGAAGTGTAGGTGAGGGTATCTCCTCAATTTCTATGTGCTCCTCTTCGGCTTCACCTTCAGGATGGATTGGCTTTATGTCTTCATCAACCACCACCGCCAAGGATTCTTCAACAGATGCTTCTAGCTCGCAATAGTCATGGGTGAGGTTGTCATGTTCATCTTCGTACGACTCTTGAGCATCTTCTTCTATTAGTGGATTTGGTTGCTCGAGCTCGACATCCATCACGTTACGAGCTTGTATAATCGAAAGGAGATCATCCAAGGTGGATTCTACTCTTGCCGTCTGTTGTCGATGCTGATGAGCCGGTATATACACCTCTTGATGAATTTGCTGGTCGTGTGTAGCTTCTGGCTCTTCTTCGAAATGCTCTTGAGCATCTTCTTCCATTAATTGCACTAGTCGCTTGAGCTCGGCGTTTCTTGTATCAGCAGCATCGTTCATTGATTGGAGGTTGTCGATCGCGGCTTGGGTGATTGCCATCCATTGTTGATGCTCATAAGTGTGTAAATCCATCTCTTGGGAGTCTTCAATATATGGTGCTTCATTGATGTACCACCCTTGGTACTGGTCATCCCACCTGTAATCCTGCATAATTAAAACTCAAAAACACTACCCAGGTAAATCATGAAAATATGGAGGAGAATAAATGGTAAGGCGGAAAGGTAGAAGAATAATTTGCCAACTCTTCTTTCAAACAATTAGAAGAGTCCCCGGCAACGGCGCCAATTTGGTGAACGTGTCGTTGTGATGCGTTCAACCAAACAACTACTAATGCTAAGAAAAAGCGTATAGCAGATCGTATTCGACTCGAGGTTTCTTCTAATCGACTACTTTGAAGAAGCTGGCAAATTACTCAGGTTAAAACACGTTGTGCGTGGTGTGAGTTCCACGACTTCTAATCTATTAAGCAAAGGAAAACAAAGACAGAAAGATTAAAAGATTGACTAACGGGAAGATAGACAAACTTAGATTTCGAATCCCCCTTAGATCACCAGAGCAACGACAATCACAAGATCAGCGGTTTTCAATTCTAATTCAATCGGTTTCTATACACCACATAACTCCTTACCCTTAGGTTTAAGACCGGCGAACGTTCGCTCTATCCGTTCTAACTACCAAGATTAACTAGCGCCCGGTACGGTCGCCTCTCGCAACGACTTAATTAACTGGTGCAATTACTAGTGATTTATGAGTTACTCTTGCAGTGGATTAACCCTAACCGGTTCCTACGAAAGGCACGCTCCAATTATAAGGTTAATTGTTCAATTCGATGTTCTAAAGTAAGGCGAGCGTTCGCTTCTATCCTTAGCTTAACAAGAATCTAATCTAGGGGATCAATCCAGACAAGAAACATGAACAATGAAGAACGAATCAAACATGCAAAGAGAAACTGATTGAACTTCGAATCTAATTACCGCCGATCCGTGTCCGCTTTAAAGCCCTGGGTCACTTAGGGTTCATCTAATCTAAGCTCTACAAGTTCAGTTACTCATATCAGAAACAAGAAAATCAAAGGCAACAATGAAGATCATCATACAGAGGAAGAACAGATAAGAACTGAAAAACCTAATTCTGACGACTCCCGCGAAGCTTCAATCTCCTGGATCTTCAACTTTAAGCTCTGAGTTCTTCGAGATGGAAGGATGGCGTCACGATCTCTCCACGGATCTTCGAACTCTCTAAACTCTATCTATCGACCCTAGAGTCGGTTGACTCTCAAAAGTCTGATTTGTGAAAATATGAAGAATGATTTGATTGATGTGTCTGTTCCCCTCCTCCTCGGGCCGCCGGATTAAGTATAAATACTTAACCCTAGTTGGGCCGGGCTGAGTTGATGGTTTCGCCGAAACCATAGGGATAGTTTCGGCGAAACTGGCTGTGAGTTCAGGGCTCCGCCGGCTGTTCATTATTTTCGGTCCGAGCAGTTGATTGGTTTCGCCGAAACCATCCTTCTCTTGGCATCAGTTGATTTGAACTGCTGGTTTCGCCGAAACTGGAGGCATGGTTTCGCCGAAACTGTAAGTGTGAATGGCAGATTTTCGGTTTGACTTTGATTGGCTCCTTTGATCGATTCCGGTTCAGTTCCTCGATGTTCCTATGCCTTAGACACGTCCATGGCTACTTTATTTGACGGCAAAAACCTGTGCTTACGCAAAAACACTAGAAAACCATCAAATAGACCCGAAAAGGGCCAAGGTAACACAAATGGCACGAGACAGGGCAATTGATTGAATATTCGTTATTCTACCCTAAAAACCATGTCTTAAGCAAAGAAATGTCGCTTAAATGAGGCTGATAATCACGTCAAATCGAGTGTCATCAAATACCCCACACTTAAGCTTTTGCTTGTCCTCAAGCAAACTGAACTAGAACACACTCAAAATCACAAATGACACGAGATTAAACCGAGATTCAATTCTAATAATTTGGTTTAGACTGTTCCACGTAGAAAGAGTGACCTACACATGCAAGAACATCAACGAAACAAGTTTTCGATCTCACTAATTTCTGCACACTTCAAGTAGTGGTTTTAACAAAGCTCGTTTCTTGGTAAAACAATTAATCATAATTAACCGACTACGATAACACCAATTCTAATGAGAAAAGACTTTAAGCTCTAGCCATGATGTGGATGCGGAGGTAGGAAAAGTGACGTGGCTATCGACTCGACTTCATGCGTTTCTAGATCTGTGCGTTACATGTTCTAGCTAGGACCGATTTAAACAACAATTTATTTCAAGTTATTTCAACTTCTTCGTTCAATTTTTTACTCATACTAGTGCTCGATACCAAACACTTCACTTAGGTGTTGGACCTGCCTAGCTCACAGTATTTGTGCTTATGCTAGTGCTCAACCCGAACACTTCACTTAGATGTCGGGCTTGCCTAGCTTTATTTTCAGCACTTCAAAAACTTAGCATTGATTTGCAACACTTAATTACTTGATTTAACCAATTTAGCCACTTGATCCTAGCTAGTTATAACTTTTTACACAAGATTTCGAATTGGATTTCCGTCTAATCTCTAGCCACAATCACAGGTGAACAAATATGGAGTGAAAAACATGGGAGAAGCTAGCATCTATCATCTTAGAATGGTGTTTATCGAGCTTTGTTATTAACAGACCAATCAGTTCAATTAATTCAAGTTTCAACTACTGAAGTGATTTATGATCTGTTCTGACCTAGACTCATTTAATATCAGTTCCAACACGTTAGTTACAGGTTCTAAGTGGAACAGTCTAGACGTCGTTGTTCAAAATTGAAGTCAATTTAACATCACAAGTCAAGAATTGAGCAATTCTATGCTAGAGAATTTTCAAATTTGAACCACAGAATCATAGATAGCAAGCAAGATCATGTAGAATCCTAGACTCCTACCCCACACTTAAACGGTTCTGTGTCCTCAGAGAACTAATCTAGAGTAGAGAGATACGAAGAACCTGTGACGAGATGGTCGGTGTAGGGGATGAACACGGATAGCCCGGAGCAGAGCGGAGTAGCTACTCGAGATCCTACAAAACAAAAACAGCAAAAAGATCAAAAGGATACCGGGACAAGTGTCCCGGATCCACACAGAATAAAAGTCGAACAAAGAAGGTTAAGGGGAATTTTGAAAATATTTTGACGATTGAATGAGAAACTGAAAGAAGGAAGAGAGAGAGGGTGAATCTGGATTTTAAAAGTGAATAGTTGGGGTGATTTTCAAAAGAGTTTTCGGCGAAAATAAGAGGGTGTTTTCGCCGAAAATATCAGTTAAAATGGACTGCCGAATTTGTGAAGGCGGTTTCGCCGAAAATGTCAGTTAAAATGGTTTTGCCGAAAACAAAAACTTTTCGAACCGAAAACAATGAACAGGAAGAATAGGTTCGAAAATCGAAAATCAGTTTCGCCGAAAATTTTGAACTGTTCGGGTTTTAAATATTTTCGCAAATTCGGCCAACTTCAGAAAATCACAGTTAAATCCACAAAAATCGGAAACGACCTCAATCAACTTGCAACTGACTCTATGACACACAGACTCTACATAAAAAATAATAAATCAAACAAACTGACACTTTGGCTCCCCCGAACCAGACTCGAACGACGAAAAGACTGACTCAAAAATTCAAGAACGGACTCCAGCCGTGGGTTGCCTCCCACGAAGCGCTCTCTTTTAACGTCTTTGAGCCGGACGATACCTGTTAGGGACCCCAACTCAGAAGTTCCTTGAAGTCAATCGTCTTCTTCAAGGTGTGCGGTTGAGTGCCATGTAGCACTCCAGCAGGGTAATGTAACCGGTAGTGTTCCAGTAGATCGTGGTTCTGGTTGGATGACCAGTTCTTCTTGAATTCTCCTACTTGAGGAGGAAAGAGGTAGTACGGCGCGGCATGTTCAATGAGCTCCATCTTCTCTATAGGTTGACTCGGTGGAAGTGTAGGTGAGGGTATCTCCTCAATTTCTATGTGCTCCTCTTCGGCTTCACCTTCAGGATGGATTGGCTTTATGTCTTCATCAACCACCACCGCCAAGGATTCTTCAACAGATGCTTCTAGCTCGCAATAGTCATGGGTGAGGTTGTCATGTTCATCTTCGTACGACTCTTGAGCATCTTCTTCTATTAGTGGATTTGGTTGCTCGAGCTCGACATCCATCACGTTACGAGCTTGTATAATCGAAAGGAGATCATCCAAGGTGGATTCTACTCTTGCCGTCTGTTGTTGATGCTGATGAGCCGGTATATACACCTCTTGATGAATTTGCTGGTCGTGTGTAGCTTCTGACTCTTCTTCGAAATGCTCTTGAGCATCTTCTTCCATTAATTGCACTAGTCGCTTGAGCTCGGCGTTTCTTGTATCAGCAGCATCGTTCATTGATTGGAGGTTGTCGATCGCGGCTTGGGTGATTGCCATCCATTGTTGATGCTCATAAGTGTGTAAATCCATCTCTTGGGAGTCTTCAATATATGGTGCTTCATTGATGTACCACCCTTGGTACTGGTCATCCCACCTGTAATCCTGCATAATTAAAACTCAAAAACACTACCCAGGTAAATCATGAAAATATGGAGGAGAATAAATGGTAAGGCGGAAAGGTAGAAGAATAATTTGCCAACTCTTCTTTCAAACAATTAGAAGAGTCCCCGGCAACGGCGCCAATTTGGTGAACGTGTCGTTGTGATGCGTTCAACCAAACAACTACTAATGCTAAGAAAAAGCGTATAGCAGATCGTATTCGACTCGAGGTTTCTTCTAATCGACTACTTTGAAGAAGCTGGCAAATTACTCAGGTTAAAACACGTTGTGCGTGGTGTGAGTTCCACGACTTCTAATCTATTAAGCAAAGGAAAACAAAAGACAGAAAGATTAAAAGATTGACTAACGGGAAGATAGACAAACTTAGATTTCGAATCCCCCTTAGATCACCAGAGCAACGACAATCACAAGATCAGCGGTTTTCAATTCTAATTCAATCGGTTTCTATACACCACATAACTCCTTACCCTTAGGTTTAAGACCGGCGAACGTTCGCTCTATCCGTTCTAACTACCAAGATTAACTAGCCGCCCGGGTACGGTCGCCTCTCGCAACGACTTAATTAACTGGTGCAATTACTAGTGATTTATGAGTTACTCTTGCAGTGGATTAACCCTAACCGGTTCCTACGAAAGGCACGCTCCAATTATAAGGTTAATTGTTCAATTCGATGTTCTAAAGTAAGGCGAGCGTTCGCTTCTATCCTTAGCTTAACAAGAATCTAATCTAGGGGATCAATCCAGACAAGAAACATGAACAATGAAGAACGAATCAAACATGCAAAGAGAAACTGATTGAACTTCGAATCTAATTACCGCCGATCCGTGTCCGCTTTAAAGCCCTGGGTCACTTAGGGTTCATCTAATCTAAGCTCTACAAGTTCAGTTACTCATATCAGAAACAAGAAAATCAAAGGCAACAATGAAGATCATCATACAGAGGAAGAACAGATAAGAACTGAAAAACCTAATTCTGACGACTCCCGCGAAGCTTCAATCTCCTGGATCTTCAACTTTAAGCTCCGAGTTCTTCGAGATGGAAGGACGGCGTCACGATCTCTCCATGGATCTTCGAACTCTCTAAACTCTATCTATCGACCCTAGAGTCGGTTGACTCTCAAAAGTCTGATTTGTGAAAATATGAAGAATGATTTGATTGATGTGTCTGTTCCCCTCCTCCTCGGGCCGCCGGATTAAGTATAAATACTTAACCCTAGTTGGGCCGGGCTGAGCTGATGGTTTCGCCGAAACCATAGGGATAGTTTCGGCGAAACTGGCTGTGAGTTCAGGGCTCCGCCGGCTGTTCATTATTTTCGGTCCGAGCAGTTGATTGGTTTCGCCGAAACCATCCTTCTCTTGGCATCAGTTGATTTGAACTGCTGGTTTCGCCGAAACTGGAGGCCTGGTTTCGCCGAAACTGTAAGTGTGAATGGCAGATTTTCGGTTTGACTTTGATTGGCTCCTTTGATCGATTCCGGTTCAGTTCCTCGATGTTCCTATGCCTTAGACACGTCCATGGCTACTTTATTTGACGGCAAAAACCTGTGCTTACGCAAAAACACTAGAAAACCATCAAATAGACCCGAAAAGGGCCAAGGTAACACAAATGGCACGAGATAGGGCAATTGATTGAATATTCGTTATTCTACCCTAAAAACCATGTCTTAAGCAAAGAAATGTCGCTTAAATGAGGCTGATAATCACGTCAAATCGAGTGTCATCACCCAACTATTCCTTTAAAATCCGGTTTTCGTTACTCTCTCTCCTACACTCATTTTCGAACCAAAGCACCAGAAAAAAAACCCCCCTTATCCTTTTCAAATCGCCGACCGCCCCCATTTTAAAACTCGCCGCCGCCGCCGTAACCCGCCGCCGCCGCCATCGCCGACCGCCGCCGTAACCCGCCGCCGCCACCATCGCGACCGCGCGCTCTCTTCCCCTCTTCTTTCTGATCCCAACGAGCCCTAGAACGTCCGAATCGGAGCTTTGCAGCTCCAATTCTCCGAAACCCTAGTTTTCAAGTTTTTTGCCGATTCCTCTCAACTCGTTCATTTTTAGCAATCATGACTTCAAGGTAAGTTGTATAACTTTTTGATACGAATCTTTTGACATATAGATTGCTGAATTTCGTCGGGATTGACTTTCGGTTGACTTTTCGGTTTGCCTCGTTTTGCTTGCCGACTGTTTCGTGTGAACTAAGATTAACTGAACTTATAGAACTGTTCTAGGATGCTTAGGGAGTTCCGTGCTTAATTTCCATATCCTTTGATCATATGTTGCTATGCATACGATTAATTCTTTGTAATGTTGACTTTTGTGAGAAATGTCGGTTTGACTTTGAATTGTTGTGATCGTTTGGCTGTCATAAGTGTTCATTCTCGTTCATATTTTCGTGCTTGCCATATGAGGTCATATTTTACCGTCATTCCCCAAGTTATGATAGTCTTGCCATGATTAGGGTTCAGTATGCTAAAATGTTGACTTTCTAAATGTCGGTTTGACTTGTTGAACTCTGATTGCGCTTATCCGATTCTGGCTGTTCCTAAGTATGCATTTCAATGTCTATGATTACCGGTTACTCCGCTTTACTTACTTCACTTAGTTTCCCTCATTTCTTTGTGAAATTGAGTTTTTCTACTAAGTGTGGGGTAGGGTTTTGGTTGACTAATCTGGTTTCATTCTGGTTTAGGAACCCCACTTATGAGCGCAGGACTAAGGCGCGACTTGATGGCGCCTCGAGCTCAAGGAGAGCTCATGCTTCTCCGAGCCATCCGAGAGAGCTACCCTCTCCACCCCGGCTGGGTACTAGCTCGCATCTTCCGCCAGAAGACCAAGAGGAAGACGCCACCCCGCAAACTCTTGGGGGGCAACTTCATAGGACAGCTCATCCTCTCCTTCGGCATCAGCCACGAGTATGGCCCGCACATTCCACGACATCCAGTTCGGACCGTTGGAGGAGACTTGGCGGTTGAGTACGACTTAGAACTCGACCTCAGTCCCCATGTCGCAGCTGATCCTCCACTCCAGCCTATGGTCGAATCGGAGGAAGAAGATGATGCTGAGGAGCAGCAGCCGCAGCCGCCACCAGAATTCCATGATTATATACCCTCGCCACACCATCAGGCAGGGTACATCCACCAGTCGCCGCCGCGCATTCCCGATCCATACCAGACGCCTCCCCAACAGCCGCAACACCACCCCGCAGATGTTGGAGAGTTATACGAGCGACTGCAGGAGTGGCGCATCACCGACAACGCCACTCAAGAGGCGCGATGGACTATTATGCAGCAACATATGTGCCATGCCGACCGGCGATATGAGGCACAGATGGCGTGGCAACGCCAGCTCGGCGAATTTCTCCATTTTCCACCTCCCGGTTCACCGGACCAGCAGTGATCGGGTTGTATTCCTTTTCTGGTGTCTTCTTTTTATTTATTATTTTCGGATTTCGATCCAACTTTTTTCTGTGTGGATCCGGGGCACTTGTCCCGGTTTCCTTTTTATGTTTTATTTGTTTTTGTTTTGTAGGCAGTAGGGAGACTCCCTTTGCTTTCAGGTTCTGCTACACTTCCCTCTGCTCCGAGGATCCGTGCTCACCCTCTGAAATCAACCGTCCTCATTCAGGTTCTTCCATTCCACTCTGAACTCTAGAATTAGTCCTGTGAGGACACAGTCCAATTTAAGTGTGGGGTAGGATGCTAGAGAACCTTGCATGAACTTGATTGCCCTTGATTGTGTTTTATGTGTGCCTCGTGATTCCATTCCAGTCTCTCTAGCATTAGAATGGCTCAGTTCTTGATTTTTGATGTTAAGTTGTTGTTCAAACTTTCATAATGATGCTTAGACTGCTTAACCTAGAACTTGAGAACCAACTTGTATACTTTGATGTAAATTGTCTGGTCAGAACAGAATTTTAAAATCACACTTGTAGTTTGTAGCCTTGATTGCATGAAAATGACCGAATCCGATTAGCAAACCAACTGTGAGCTTTTGATCCATTGCACGTAACTTGCAATTTTAATTCTTTCTGAGTGGTTTTCTGTTTACTTGAATGAGTTAGAATTTGCACGAGACCTACTCGAGACCACACGATGACACGAGTTCTAGAAGGATAGGGGCACCTAGATTCAACTACTAAGCCAGATAGCCTACCAAACGATAAATCCACTAGGTTTAGACCCTTGAGCTTGGCCTGTTCTTTCGGTTCGATAATACATTACAACCATTTCCCATTTCTTTCATTCCCCGTTGATCCCCTGTGGTTGTAGTTCTAGATTGACCTACCGGAAGTCAGTTTGTGGTAACCCGCCTATAACCATTAAACAGGTGGTCTTAGCTAATATGTCCAGATGTGTAAACCCCTCTAGCAACTAAAAGAAAAATCGGCACAAAAGAAGAAAAAAAAGTAAAGAAAGAAAAAGAGAAAAAATTTCGAAAAAGAAAATGAAGAAAAGAAAATCAGAAAAAGTTCAAAGTGTAGTTCAATAAAACGTTCTTCTCCCTACAAATGGAAGAACGAAGTCAAAAGAAAAGTTCAAAAGAAAGAAAAGAAAAAAATGTGTACGCAAAAGAAAAAGAATAAGTGTTAGGTTGCTTGAGGGTAGCATAGGACGAGCGTTCATCATTCCACCCGTGTTTGGTTAGACGGTAGGAATCCATAGATTAGATTCGAGGGAAGTTAGTCGAAAGCTACACCGCACAAAGCCATCATCATTCATTCCCATCATCCATCTCATTATAAACCCGAGTAGTGTAGTATTCATTACGGTCCTAGCAGGGAAGTCCTTCTTGACTAGATACTCGTGTTGTCACAGTGGTGGAGATGTGGTCGAAATGCAAACCTATGACAGAATTCGGTAACAGAAAATGATCGAGAGCAGAAACACGTCCCTAAACCCAGAGAGTGAGAGTTCCCATTGTACTATATATACCCTGTGTGAGGAGTCTGGTCGGACAGGTCAAATTCGTGCATAATTGGTTGCTAATTACTTGTCGTGCGCAGTTTATTAGTGAGACCAGGTAGTTTGGCTGATCTGTATGCATGTTAGGTTTCTTGTTCTAGGATCGATCTGTCTAATAATTCATAGTGTTTGATTGAGCTCCAATTTAATCGATCTTATCATTTATGAACATGAGCATTTCTATTCAGTTTGCTTGAGGACAAGCAAAAGCTTAAGTGTGGGGTATTTGATGACACTCGATTTGACGTGATTATCAGCCTCATTTAAGCGACATTTCTTTGCTTAAGACATGGTTTTTAGGGTAGAATAACGAATATTCAATCGATTGCCCTATCTCGTGCCATTTGTGTTACCTTGGCCCGTTTCGGGTCTATTTGATGGTTTTCTAGTGTCTTTATGTTAGCACAGGTTTTTGCCGTCAAATAGAGTAGCCATGGACGTGTCTAAGGCGTTGGAACCTCGAGGAATCAAACCGAAATCGATCCAAGGAGCCGAGCAAGTCAAACCGAAAAATCTGCCCATTCACACTTGCATCTTCGGTGAAAATGAGCTTATGTCTTCGGCGAAAATAATAGTGCAAACCAGCTGATGCCGAGTCAAAGAATATTTTCGGCGAAATCGATTAACTCTTCGGACCAAAAATACAAGCCAGAGAGATCACGGCCATTTACACAATGATTTTTGCCGAAAATATCCCTATGTTTTTGGCGAAAATATCAGGCTAATCCGGATCAGTTAGGGTTAAGTATAAATACTTAACCCGGCGGCCCAAAGAGAAGAGAATAGTATATACAATCATAATTCGCAAAACACAACTTTTCGAATCAGAATTCTCTCAAGTCTGGAGCGAAGAGTTGGAGTTCGAAGAGCCGGATGGAGATCGTGACGCCATCCCTTCCATCTCGGAGAACCGGAGCTAGGAGTGTAACTTACCGAAGATCGAAGTCTGCCAGAGTCGTCTGAATTAGGTTTTTTAGATTCTTTTTCTGTTCTTCCTTTGAATGATGAACTCTTTCGTTGTCTTTGTTTCTTTTGTAATAATCATGAGTAGCTAAACTCTTTAGAGCTTAGACTAGATGAACCCTAAGTGACCCAGGGCTTTAAAGCGGTCACGGATCGGCGGTGATTAGATTCGAAATTCAATCAGTTCTTTTTCATGTTTGATTCGTTCTTCATTGTTCATGTTTCTTGTCTGGATTGATCACCTAGATTAGATTCTGGTTAAGCTAAGGATAGAAGCGAACGCTCGCCTTACTTTAGAACATCGAATTGAACAATCAACCTTATAATTGGAGCGTGCCTTTCGTAGGAACCGGTTAGGGTTAATTCACTGCAAGAGTAACTCATTAATCATTAGTAATTACACCAATTAATTAAGTCGTTGCGAGAGGCAACCGTACCCGGGCGGCTAGTTAATCTTGGTAGTTAGAACGGATAGAGCGAACGTTCGCCGGTCTTAAACCTAAGGGTAAGGAGTTATGGTGGTGTCTTAGTAATTGATTGAATGAGAATCGAAATCCGCTGATCTGTTGATTGCCAATTCTCTGGGGAACGAAGGGGGATTCAAAGTCTAAGTTCGTCTGTCATTCTTGTTTTCAAACCCTAATTCCCAATCTGCTTTAGTTTAATTTGTTTTAATTTTTTTGCATTTCTTAGAAGTAGAAGTCGTGGAACTCACACCACGCACAACATGTTTGTCTTCGAGTATTTTGCTAGTTCTGAAGTAACCAATCATAGAAAGCCCTTGGAATACGATCTGCTATACGCTTTTTCTTAGCATTAGTAGTTTTTATTTGGTTGAATCATCCGCATAACAACGACCGGGCGGTTCACCATATGTCCAAAGGTGTAAACCCCTCTAGCAACTAAAAAAATTTAGCACAAAAAAAGAGACAAGAAAAAAAATTGAAAAACAAAAAATCCAAGTTTTTGGCTCCGTTGCCGGGGACCTTTTCTTTTTCTAGGAAAGGCATTGTGCGTTTTAAGCTTTTCATTCACACTCTTTTCATTTCTTATCTCCCACATTTTTGCATTACTTGGTATTTCTTGTTTTTGGCATTTCAGGCAAGATTGCAGGTACGGAGGAAAAGCGGGCTAGTAAGCACATAGCTGAAAAGGGTAGAGTCTTCTACACTCACTTCGGCACTACTCCGGTACCTCCTCCTCCAGCCAAGACACCTAAAGCAAGGAAGAACCTCTTCACATCTTCATCTACATCTTCACCTTCACCATCCACCATTGCTACTACAGACCCTCCCACAGATCCTCTTGTTCCTCCTGAGATAGAAATTATGGCGGAGAGGATATTGAAGGATTATGATCGATCGACCATAGATGGAACAGCTTCGTGCATTCAGATTCCCAACACGGGAACTCGGAATCTCCCATCTCACTTGATCAACATGATTCAAGCAAACAGGAACACTTTCTCTGGCGGTGTCAATGAGTACCTGAATGCTCATGTGAGAAACTTCTTAAGACTAGCTCATACAGTCTCAAACAATGAAGCGGATCATAGTGCAGTCAAGCTTCAGCTTTTTCCTTTGACTCTAAAGGGTCAAGCAGAACTGTGGTTGTATGATCATCCGGCGAATCACTTCACCACTTGGGATGGTCTGGCTAGAGCCTTCCTGGAAGAGTACTTCTCACCTTTTAGAACAGATGCACTTAGAGCGCAGATAGAAGGTTTCGAGAGTGGTTCGGAGGAGAACTTTTATGAGGCTTGGCAGAGATTTCAAGGGCTTCTCCGGGCTTGTCCTCACCATGGATGGGATGACTATAACAAGATCTCTACAATCCTCCGAGGGCTAGACTATGAGAAGAGAAAGGATTTCTCTTTGCAACTGGGTATGGACTTAAACGACATGACCGCGACCACGGCCTTGGATGCTTGCAAGAGTTTTGCCATGAAAATCAAATCTCTCATGCAAGCTAATCCATTGAAGATGGACGGCAGACATCCAGAGAAGAAGAGATTCTCTGTTGATTCATCATACCTTGTTCCCACAGTTCTTGCACTAGTGGACGTTGTTAGAAGTCAGTTGGAGTTGGATAACTCGAACTTGGAGATGGAAGTGCAGAGATTGAAGCATAAGTTGGAAAGGGCTAAGATAGCTCCTTCACCAGGTGTTCCTACAGCTCCACTGCCAGGGTTCAAGATGCTTACTCGGACAGAGAATGTATAAGCTGTATCTACTCCATGTTCGAATTGCGGTGGTGCAGGTCATGTAGCAGAGAGTTGTACTTGGATATTTGAGAGCGACCAAGACCAACAACAAGAGGAGGTCGCTTATGTTGGTGGTCAGAATAGAGGAAATTGGAATAACAATCGGAATCAAAATCAAAATCAGTTCCAGGGTGGATCAGAACCAAGGTGGTTATCAGAGGAATAATGGGAATCAGAATCAGAATTCCCAATGGCAGAACAGAGGAGGCTGGAATAACAATCAGAACCAGAACCAAAATCAGAACAACAACGGTGGTTCGAGCTCTTCTGCGCCTAAGTCCTATTCTGATATCATGTTGGAAAAGATTCTTGCCGAAACTCAATCCAATAAGAAGGACATCTCACTCATCGAGACCTCTATCAAGAAGCTAGATGATCGGGTGACGGCAATAACCAACTTTCTGAAGGAGAAGGGAGTTGGTCTTCTACCTAGCACAACTCCCTCCCCTTCATCCAGCAATGCCGGAGGGAGCAAAACTAAGGAAGATTTCTGTGGAGCAGTTTCTCTTCAGGATGGCACGGAAGAATTGGAGAAGCCAATGGAGCAGTTGTGTCAGAAGGAGCAGCAAAGAAAAGAAGCTACTCCACCAGTAGCTCCTTACCGACCAAAATCACCTTATCCTGCAGCCTTGAATAGACCTGTGCTAAACAAGGAGAATTTGGGGAAGATTCTGGTGACAATTAATAACCAGAAGATGGGAGTTGCATTATTGGAAGAACTTCTTGCAAACCCGGATTATGCGAGGCATATGAAAGAAATTCTCTCCAAGAAGAAGAAGCTGAAAAATACAGAAGCTGCCGCTGTGGTGGAGCTGAGAAGCGTGATTCCTGACAAGAAGAAAGACAAGGCTGTCAATCCTCTTCCAAAGAAATCCTCTCAAAAGACGAGAGCAGTCGAGATATAGGAGATAGCCTCAGTTACCCTCCATGAAGCTGGCGAGTCTACTCCGAAGCAGAGCCACATGGTGCCAAAGCGACCTGATCCAGGGAGTTTTTCTTTCCCTTGTTCTATTGGCACTTATTTGATTGATAGGGCTCTTGCAGATTTAGGGGCTAGCATCAGTGTTATGCCTTACTCGTTGTTTGAGCGTCTAGGACTACCTAAGCTAACCCCTACCATCATGAATATCAACCTAGCTGATCAAACTGTTAGACATCCTAGGGGTATTGCTGAAAATGTTGTAGTTAATTAGGGTGCGTGATAGCTACTTCATGACTGATTTTGTGGTTACTGATTGCATGAAGAGTGTTAATATTCCCCTTATCTTGGGACGACCCTTCCTAGCCACTTCTGGTGCACTCATAGATGCAAAGGCTGAAAGGTTGACCTTTCGGGATAAGGAAAAAGTTATTATATTTGAAATTCCTCCACCTGATCCTAATGTGCACTCTTCCGCTAAGAAATCCATGTCGTTAGTATTTGAGAATGCTTCAGTATATACGGTGTTTACCGATATGGATTCTCCTGATTCATCTTCATGTTTGCAGGATCAGGTAGCGGCGATGGTATCTATCCAAGATACAGGTGGAGTTAAGAAGAAGAACAAGCCTCCTAAGAAAGCTAAGGTGCCGCCCCATGAAAGTACTCCTACCAAACCCCCAGATGTGGTCCTGGACAAAATGGAGCTATTTGGACCCTTTGAGGTAGCTGGATTGCAAGGCGACGGTTCATTGGAGCTGTTCCATGCTAGCGGGAAGAAATTTGTGCTTCAGAGTGGAGCGATGAAGGTATTCTTTCAGGACACGGATGCCAGTCTAAAAGAAGTTCTGAGCTGGGATGCCGCACGTTAGACCATGTATCGTCTAGCTCAAAGACGTAAAATAAAGAGCGCTTCATGGGAGGCAACCCATGTCTGGAGTCTGTTTTGAGTTTTTGAATCAGTTGTTTAATTTTGAGTTTGTGTCGAACTTTTGTAGTTCTTGAGTCAGTGGTCTATTCTGTACTTTGAATGCTCTAATCGTGTTGTGAGGTTCTCTCCAGTTTCAGGCTATCCTCAGCTCCTGCCATGACTGTCCGCCGGTACTTCACTCTTGCCTCCACTGGCATCCTCATGATCTACTTCTCGGTACCCCTTACACCCTTCTTCACCTTTTTGTGTGGTCCATTGAGGACAATGTCCAAATTTTAAGTGTGGGGTGAGGGTGTCTATTTGCATGTTTTGATGGGCGATGATTGTGCTTTGTTTTGTCGCTCTTTCACAGCTTCCCATTCTCGGTAGCAAGAAATTTTTCACATTGCTTAATAACTTCTTGGATTGCATACTGTCTTCCATATGGTGAGATTGATGTGGTGCTTCGGCTTTAACCAAATGTGTGTGTGAGAACCTGAAATATGACCATCTCCCACTCTTCTTGCTTGAAGTATTCCAAGAACTTGCCCTTATCATGTTAGTGAACAATTGACTTGTTAATTTGTACGACTTGGTCTGTCTAATGCTCGAATTCTCTAGTTCAATGCCATGATCGAGTCTAGATAAAGGATCTTTTAATTTCATGCTTTTAAATGTTGTTAATGTTCCCCATCAGAGAAAATCTGAAAAATGAGTGGTTTGGTATTGAAGTTGTGGGTCGATTCACGAGCTGGCATACGTGCCTGCCCATTGTTGTAGTCCCAAAGGGAAGTCTCAATGTGGCATTCTTCTTCTAACCTACTCCCGTCGTGGCTGGGGTCTAGGATAACGCAGAATTCCAAAGGTTTCCGGCTGCTCCATACCCGGTAGTATCCAAACTGTACCGGCCATTCGAAAATAAGACTTGAAAAAAGAAAAAAAGGCAAAAAATGAAATGCTCTTTAATTTTATTCAAGTCGGGTTCCCTTGTCTAGCAAGTGTTGGGTTGCGTCCTAGAGTAAGTGTAGCGGAAGTAAGTATTGTCTTGCCTTTATCAAGTCAGGTTGTTCACTAGCTCGTTAAAGTCTTGTTCCTATTTTACTCTGGCAAAGGTTTGGTTTTAATTGTGTGGTCAGTCGGGTAATCCTCTTGTTTGATAGAAGCATCATATACATCATTCTAGGACCCAAGAGGTTTTCGGTTTGCTCTTTCAGGTTGGTGCAGAGTTGTGTTAGAGTTCTTGTTTGAGGACAAACAAAAGTTTAAGTGTGGGGTGATTTGATGACGTTAGATTTACCGCGTTTATCTCGCCACATTTGAGCTACATTTCCCTTGTTTGACACCGAATTGTGATGGATTCGAGTGATTTTTGATAAAAATGTGTTTTATTCCCCGTTGGACCTCTTTTGGGCAATTTGATGTTCTTCCGAGTTATTTTTATTGAGATTTCAGGTTACCACATTGTGGAGGACCTTTCTACGAGCTCGACGCTTCAAACGGGGACCAATTCGGAGTTCAGACGAAGCGGGAATCATCAAAAGAAGAATGGAGCTGGAATTATTTTTCCCAACCCCAAAAGTGCGCTGTTTGGACAAAAAATGTGGCGGAGCACTTTTTATTCGACGCTCTGGAAAATTTTTGTCGACTTTCAAAAGTGCGCCTTTTACAAGAAAAAGTGCATCGGCGCACTTTTTGACAAAAATCTGGATTGGAGAGGGAAAATAGGGTTTTTAAGCCCGAGAAACAGATAGACAACAAGACTTCATACTTCATTCTGATTTCGATGAACCAGACACTCTCAGAGGAGGATTTTGAAGCTTTGAAGTGACGATTAAGCGAGGAGAAGCGAGGATTAACTCAGGAGTTTCTAGGATTCATCAGGATTAGGTTTTCTCGGAGTAAGATGTCTTCTTCTCCGGTTTTCTTCTCCATTGTTTCTGTGATTGCTTCTGTGATGATGTCGAGCTAAACTCTTCTAGCTTGTTCAGATTAGATGAAACTCTAGTGAGATTTTGTATGGATGATGTTGGGTTTCTAACTCGTTATATTAATTGAGGTTTATTCAGGCATGTGATGAGTTTTCTCTTAAACCCTAATTTGAAGCTCTAAGAATCCGTTGATTGACCATATCGTAGGGTTTTGCTTCATCTTTGATTTGTGGTTCTGACCATGGACGTAGATCATTCTAGAGTTTAGGAGGTCGTTAGGGTTGCCGGTGTCTTGACCATAAGGCCGGTGAAACTAATCTCCTTGCATATCTGTGTGGCATTTCACTGTTCTTCGTGCGTTCTTGACGATTTGCGAGTTATCTTGACCATAGGAACTTGTAGGTTTGATAGGATAATTTCTCTGCGTCCTGACCATGGAGTAGAGATTACCCAAGGAAGTGTCGAGTCTTCAAGTCTGATAAACTGATATTGCATTGCATCATCCGTCTTAATCGAGCTAGAGCGGATTCGAGTCTGGACAAACGCCTTAGTTTATATTCAAATCTCCAATCTGCTTTACTTGTTTGCTTGTTTAATTTGCATTCTTAGTTTACTTAGTTCATTCTTAAACCAATTCAAACCCAAAATGAAACCTCGATTAGTTTCAACACACATTTCTGAGTAATAGAAAAAGAAAGACCCTAGGGAAAAACAATCTCTTTGGAGAAATCCATTGAGTGAAACTAGTGTGCATTAATTTGCGCACTAATCAGCAATGTTAGAATCCAAGGATATCGCAGCTGCGAAAATCCTTGGGTAAGCCTCACAAAGTCTCTCTCCCTGAACCCAAAAATCTGACCAAAAAGAGCAAAATCCTCCCCCGGGATCGAGATAGCCGAACTTCCAGAACAGAAGACTATAATTAGATAACCATCTCCACATCGAACACCCAGTAGGGCCGAGATTCCAGGAAGGAAGCCAATCCGAAACACCTTGTCCACATTTGGCTGTAATCAACCTCCTCCACCAAGCGGTTCTGTCAGTCGCGTAACGCCAGGACCATTTCCCCAACAAGGAACAATTGAGAATCTTGAGATCAGGAACACCTAAGCCACCGAATTGTTGAGGGGTTTTGACAGTGTTCCAGTTAACCCAATGGATCCTGTCTTTTTCCTGAGAACCCGCCCAAAGGAAGCGATTTTGAATTCGCTCCATCTGTTTTATAACTGAGGACGGGGCTTTAAGGATGGACATATAGTAGACCGGGAGTCCCAACAACACACTTTTTAGAAGTGTGATTCGTCCTCCGAGAGAAAGGAATTTTGACTTCCAAGATTACACTCTATTCTCCAGGCTGCGAAGAACCGGATCCCAGATCGCCTTTGAGTTTGCTTTTGCTCCTAAGGGCAGACCTAAGTAGGTAGAAGGAAAGGAGTCGAGCTGACATCCGAAGAGCTTTGCAAACTCAGCAGCATCATTCACCACGCCCACAAGGTATATGGATGACTTATGGAGATTTACTTTGAGACCAGAGATGGTTTCGAAGCAGATCAAAGCAGCCATGATGTATCTGAGTTCAGAGGTCGAAGCATCGCAGAAAAGGATGGCGTCATCGGCATAGAAGATGTGGTTGACAAGGCCTGAGGGGACGCTGCCTCCCAAAAAGAAACCTGATACCAAACCATTTTCTTGCAGCTTGTTAAGAATACCGGAGAGGACCTCCATGACAACAATGAACAAAAAAGGGGAAAGGAAATCTCCTTGGCGGAGGCCACGATTGCTTCTGAAATAACCAGAGGCTTCTCCGTTAACCAGAACGGAAAAGGTTGCAGACGACACACACACCCTGATCTGATTAATCCAACCTTCCTCGAATCCCAAAGATTCCAGCATTCTGAAGAGGCAGGCCCAGTTAATGTGATTGAAAGCTTTTTCGATATCCAGCTTCAGAGCAAAGCCAGGAATTCCACTTTTAAGGCGAGCATCAATGGCTTTGTTTGCTATTAGGACCGCATCCAAAATTTGGCGATTATTGACGAAAGCACATTGTTGAGGAGATATGACATCCACCAGCAAAGGTTTCAATCTTCTGCTCAGAAGTTTGGAAATGATTTTGTAGAGGCTCCCCACAAGACTAATTGGTCTGAGGTCTTTGAAGGTTGACACATTTTAGACCTTTGGAATAAGAACGAGGAAGGTGCTATTAACTCCCAGAGGCATATCCAAGGAGAGGAAGAAGTCATTGACGGCCTTGCAGATATCAGAATGAATGACATCCCAATTCCTTTTGAAGAAGGACATTGGGAAGCCGTCGGGGCCTGGCGCCTTGTCTCCTGAACAGCTTTTAATCGCATCCCAAATTTCCTGATTAGAGACGGGGATAGCCAGGGAGGAACGCTGAGTGGTCGAAAGCCTGGAGGTAAAAAGGGAGGTGGCGAAAGGCCTGCACGGCCAAGGTTCCTGATAGAGGGTCTTAAAGAAATGTACAACAGCAGCTGCAATCTGACTTTGGCCATTGAGATGAGTTCCATCTACCAAAAGACCATCAAGGTGATTTCTCCTGCGATTGAAGTTCACAATTTGGTGGAAGAATTTTGAGTTTTGATCACCGAGTCGTAACCAATTTTCCCTGGATTTTTGTTTCCAGCTCATTTCCTCAAGCTTCCAGAGGTAATGGTGTGAACCACCGCAACCGTGGGCAGACGACCCTAACCACCGCAAGTCTTGAACCTTCGCTCGATCACCTTCGGCACCAGGGGCGGATAAGTACTAGGACCCGTCGGTTATATGTAACTGGGAACCCGTAGTGTCCAGGAATGGCTCCACGACAGAAGATGGATGCTTCTGTTGATAATACCTATTCTAAGCTATGCACGCAGCATAAAACTAAAGAATTGAGAACAAAAGTTCTGTTTAATTGATTGATTTGAAAAAGGTTGATTGAGTTTACAATGAGGCTGAAGCCTCTTATTTATAGGTGAGGAAATCGTGAACAGACTCACGTTTCCTACTTGGAAAAGAACTCTAAAATAATAAAATAATAGCTGAGAGTCCTACATAGAATTAAAGGACTTACTTGCTCCTCGAAATTGATGACACTCGATTTGACGTGATTATCAGCCTCATTTAAGCGACATTTCCTTGCTTAAGACATGGTTTTTAGGGTAGAATAACGAATATTCAATCAATTGCCCTATCTCGTGCCATTTGTGTTACCTTGGCCCATTTCGGGTCTATTTGATAGTTTTCTAGTGTTTCTATGTTAGCACAGGTTTTTGCCGTCAAATAAGTAGCCAAGGACGTGTCTAAGGCGTTGGAACTTCGAGGAATCGCACCGGAATCGATCCAAGGAGCCAACCAAATCAAACCAAATCCTGCCCCGTTTTACAAAGAAATTTTCGGCGAAAACACCTAGGGTTTTTGGCAAAAATGCATGAACAAATCCACTGGGGCTCAACCAAAGAAGTTTTCGGCGAAAATATGAAGTTTTCGCCGAAAACCATCAGTCCGAAAAACACAGGAGAATTCAGCCGGCGGACAACCTATTTTGTGAAGGAATTTTCTGCGAAAATTCCTTAGTATTTTCGCCAGAAATCTCAGTTAAAATCCGGCGGTATTAGGGTTAAGTATAAATACTTAACCGGCGGCCCAAAATCAATAGACTTTTCATAATCATAGTTTTCCAACTAATACCAAAGACTTCAAGGATTCTCAAGAGTTCTGAAGGAGAGTTTAGAGTTCGAAGAGCCGGAAAGAGATCGTGATGCCATTCCTTCCATCTCGAGGACTCGGAGCTAGGATTGCAGTCTACCGGAAGATCGAAGTTCTGCCGGAGTCGTCTTAATTAGGTTTTTCAGATACTTTTCTGTTCTTCCTTTGTATGATGAACTCTTTCTTTGTCTTTGATTCTTTTGTGATAAACATGAGTAGCTAAACTCTTAGAGCTTAGACTAGATGAACCCTAAGTGACCCAGGGCTTTAAAGCGGTCACGGATCGGCGGTGATTAGATTCAAAGTTCAATCAGTTTCTCTTTCATGTTTGGTTTGTTCTTCGTTGTTTATGTTTCTTGTCTGGATTGATCACCTAGATTAGATTCTTGTTAAGCTAAGGATAGAAGCGAACACTCACCTTACTTTAAAACATCAAACTGAACAATTAACCTTATAATTGGAGTGTGCTTTTCGTAGGAACCAGTTAGGGTTAATCCACTGCAAGAGTAACTCATAAATCATTAGTAATTCCACCAGTTAAGTTAAGTCGTTGCGAGAGGCGACCGTACCCGGGTGGCTAATTAATCTTGGTAGCTAGAACGGATAGAGCGAACGTTCGCCGGTCTTACACCTAAGGGTTAGGAGTTATGGTGGTGTCTTAGAATTGATTGAATGAGAATTGAAATTCGCTGATCTGTTGATTGCCTATGCTCTGGTGAACGAAGGGGGATTCGAAGTCTAATTTTGTCTGTCATCTCTGTTTTCAACCCTAATTTCCAATCTGTTTTTAGTTTTAATTTTTAATTTCTCTGCATTTCTTAGAATTAGAAGTCGTGGAACTCACACCACGCACGAAGTGTTTAATCTGAGTAATTTGCTAGCTTATTTGAGTAGTCGATCATTAGAAGGCCCGTGGAATACGATCTACCCTAGCTTTTGTTACCTTTGTTAGTTATTTGTTTGAACTAGCACAACGACGGGTTCATCAGAAACTAAAAGGGAAAATCCGAGTCCAACACTTAAAAAGACTTAAATAACACAAAAACCGGCTAAAACCCTAAACCGGCGGATCCGGCGGGGCCGGTCGGATGTGCCGCTCACGCGCGGGCCGGATTAGGAAAGTCGGCGCCACCTTTGCTGTCGGGCTTGGAATTGGCGGCGGCGGCGGCTGCTCGGGCTGGGCGATGCACGGGGCTTCGGATGCTGGACTCTGGCGGGTCTGATGCCGATGCTGCTCGGCATCCGGGGTTCCTGCTCGACCGGCCTGCTCGGTCCTCCTCCCATTTCCTCATTTCCTCCATTTCCTTCTTGGTTCCTAGGTTGGCAGCTCCTAGGCTTGGCTCTAGGCCTTGTATGGGGTTGAGGGCTGGTGTTGAACCTCCTAGGGGCTGAGTCCCCTGCTGGCTGGGTGCTAAGGCCCGATTGGGGCCCTCCGAGGCCGGGCTGGTGCCCGGGTGTAGTCTGCCTTCGAGCTTTCTCCTGGTATGCCCAAGCCTGGCCTTCCTTGTTTTTCCCAGTCTTCCAGGAAGGCCCTTAGAGGTTCCCCTAAGGTGGTCATCCGCTCCTTAAGCTCTTGGAAGCCTAGCCTTGGTGCTAGGGTTGGAGGAGCGCTCGGGGCGGGGCCGGTTGGAGCTCCTTTAGGCTAGGGCTTGGTCTTCTTCAGTTGGCATTCCTCTAAGTAGGCATCTAGAGGATCCCAGGGTTGGGTAGCACCTCCTGGGTCCTTATACTTAGTGCCCGAGGTGCCGGCCAAGCTAGGCTCCTTGGCTGCTATGAGGGACGGGGCCCAAGTTAGGGCCGGATGGGTCCGGACACTCATCCGTGCTTGTTGAGCCCTTCGGGGAGGGCTGTACTTGAACATCACCACCTGTTGAGACTTAGTGAACCTCCGTGGGGCTAGGTTGGTGTGCTGGCGAGGTTCACAGCGTTTCTTGTAAGGCTATAAGGCCTTTGCCCTCGTGGGTGACCCCGGTGGGGTGTAGGAATAAGAATTTCCAGCCGGTCGGCTGCCCGGAGTCACTTCATTCCCCTCTTCTTGTAAGGGATTCGTCCTCGAATCCTAATCCTTCGTGTGCGTGCTGGGCAGGGGTTTCTTCAAGTCGGCGGCTCGCGTGGTGGTGTCGGGGCCATCTTTCCACATGTTTCGGGGGCTCGGGTACTCGTTGGAGTCCAAGTCTGACCAAGGCTCCGGGTCTTCTGAGTTGGCATCGTCGGTGCTCATGTAGTCATCAGTCGAGGGACTGTTGACTTTGAGGTTAAGGCTCGTCGAAGACATTGGGGAGTACAGGTCGTCCCAGTGGAGTCCCTCTTCTTTGCTCGGGCTTTTTTCTGCCGCCGCCGGTCTTGGAGGATGACGGATCCGGATGGGTGCCAGCCTCAAGAGTTGGTGAGACACCTCCTCAGTGTGCATGTCTCGGACAGCCTGGGCGTCCCTCGGGGGCCTCGGAGTGTCCGGGTGCTGTCTTGTACCAGTAGAGGGCTGGCTAGGGGGTGCTCGGGCACCGATCCGTAGGGCGCCTGGTACTAGCTCGAGGTTGACCCGATGCTGGCCGGGCGCTGTTCTTGAGTCGGGCCGATGCCAGGGATGTATGGCTTGGCCAGGACTTCCTGCCACGATTTAGGACCTATGGTTAGGTCTTTCACGAACATGCCAGTAAACTTTTCGAGGCCTTGAACCTCTACTTCTTCTCCACTATCAGAGTCTTCTTCCTTCTCTTCCTTCGTTTCTTCTTCTTCGTCGTCGGTGACGACTTCTCCTTCCTTGAGCACCAATACCCTTTGATTTGGGCAATCCCTTGCCACATGTCCTCGACCCTGACATTTAAAACAAACAATGCCGCTAGGCCTAGGGTTAGTACTTGGTACAGTAGGGGCAGTGCTTGGGGTTACCCGGTTGGTGGCGGGGCTAGGGTTTGGCCTGCCGCCTTGGGCCCGGTTAGGGCCGGCTCTCCATGGGGGCTGGCTGGTGCTGGCAGCTCCCTTCCAGGTGCTAGTGGCGGGTGGCGCGGGCCTCTTACCGAAGCCATTCTTGATCTCCCTCTCCACTTGGATTGCCAAGGCTACTAGATCTTCATAGTCAACATAATGAAGGATGTTGACTTGATGCATGATATCCCTTTGTAGGCCGTTGGTAAACCTGGCTATTCTGGCCTCCTCATCCTCTTTAAGATCAAGTCGTGTCACGAGCATCTCAATTTCCTTGTTGTAGTCTTCCACGGACATACTTCCTTGTCTTAGGGTTTGTAGATTGATGTGCAAGTCTCTTGTATAAGAAGCCGGTACAAACTTCTTTCTCATTATCCTCTTCAGCTCTCTCCATGTCCCAACGGGTTCTTCTTCTTCTCTCAGGATTTGCCGCCGGTACTGACTCCACCACAAGGCAGCGTAGTCAGTGAATTCTATGGTGGCTACCTTGATCTTCTTCCTCTCGGAGTAGTTGTGGCAGTCCCAGAAGTCTTCCATGCTTCTTTCCCAGTCTAAGTAGTTGTCGGCGTTGGCCTTCCCTTTAAACTTAGGCACAGTGAGCTTAAGGCTGCTCACATCATCGTCGACGTCTTGGGGCGGTCTTCTATCCTCCCGATCTCGGTCATCGCGAGGTCTCTCCCTCTCATACTCTTGCTCAGATGCTCTCCTTTCCATCCGAGCCAAGGCTTCTTGTAGCGTCATTAGAGTTTGAGTAATGTTGAGAACGTTGGCTTCCATGTGGTTGAGTCTTTCGTCTGCCATGTTAGTTGATAATACAGGGAAGCAAATATATATCTACCCCTCTTCTTAAGATCAACCTATAATGAACGAGAAACCCTAAGGCAGATCGCCTTTCTTTTAGTTTTTCTTTTCTTTTCCTTACAATGCTCAAACAAGAATGAAAATAGATGGGATTTTCTAAACTGATTTTCTACTAACACGAAAACAAAGATAGGTAGGGTTTTTCAAGGATTTTCTAAGACTAAAAGTAAAGGATATGAATCCAGGGTTTCAAACCTGAAGACTGTGATAGATTGTGGTTCCTCGAGTTGAACTGAAGCTCTGATACCAAAATTGGTGTGAACCGCCACAACCGTGGGCAGACGACCCTAACCACCGCAAGTCTTGAACCTTCGCTCGATCACCTTCGGCACCGGGGGCGGATAAGTACTAGGACCCGTCGGTTATATGTAACCGGGAACCCGTAGTGTCCAGGAATGGCTCCACGACAGAAGATTGATGCTTCTGTTGATAATACCTATTCTAAGCTATGCTCGCAGCATAAAACTAAAGAATTGAGAACAAAAGTTCTATTTAATTGATTGATTTGAAAAAGGTTGATTGAGTTTACAATGAGGCCGAAGCCTCTTATTTATAGGTGAGGAAATCGTGAACAGGCTCACGTTTCCTACTTGGAAAAGAACTCTAAAATAATTAAATAATAGCCGAGAGTCCTAAATAGAATTAAAGGACTTACTTGCTCCTAAAGAATCGAAACTAAAAGGGAAAATCCGAGTCCAACACTTAAAAAGACTTAAATAATACAAAAACCGGCTAAAACCCTAAATCGGCGGATCCGGCGGGGCCGGTTGGATGTGCCGCTCACGCGCGGGCCGGATTAGGAAAGTCGGCACCGCCTTTGCTGTCGGGCTTGGAATTGGCGGCGGCGGCGGCTGCTCGGGCTGGGCGATGCACGGGGCTTCGGATGCTGGACTCTGGCGGGTCTGATGCTGACGCTGCTCGGCATCCGGGGTTACTGCTCGACCGGCCTGCTCGGTCCTCCTCCCATTTCCTCATTTCCTCCCATTTCTCCTTTGCTCCTAGGGTGGCAGCTCCTAGGCTTGGCTCCAGACCTTGTATGGGGTTGAGGGCGGGTGCTAAACCTCCTAGGGCTCGGGCCCGGTGTTGGTCCGATGCCGAGTGCTGGTCGGGGTGCCCGAGCGCTGTACTCGGCGCCCGGTCGGCCTGTCGTGGGATCGCCCGGTTGGTCAATAGGGTATATCCGGACCTGGTGATCCTGTCAGCATCCTCGTCGTGCCTCTCCTGGCTCCAAGTCTTCATGTAGAGGGTGAGCCGTTCCTTGAAGGCTTTAGATTGGCTACGGGTCAAAGGTAGTTCGGGGCGAGTCCAAGGAACAGGGGGCTCATCAGAAGGGCACGGTCAGTCCCAATGTCAACATCAGCGTTGCAGCCAAGGGGATTTACAGGGACCTCAGAGAGGTCTGGTATGCAGTCCGCCGCACCCATCTGGGGGTCCGCGCAAAATAGTGAAACCGAAGACGTTGACGGAGTGTTGTCAGAGATAGCATCGACCTGAGACCGAGCAAGAAAGCCAGAGCATTTTCCTTTCCAGGAGTCGAGGAAAGAAGAACGCGGGCCCTGCGGCGAGATAGAGGAGGGAACCTCCACTTCGATACGAACCGGAATGACATCAGAGCCGTGACAAATAGGAAGCTCATCTGGAATGAGACTTCCTGAACGAACTTTTAGCCTAATCGACAACAGAGACAAGCCTTCTTCGGCACAAACGAAGCCTCCACACATCTCACCAATTTGCCTGAAAAGCTCCATGGAACGAAGGTGGAGAGGAATGCCACGAACATAAATCCAAAGGTTATCTGAGTCAAATACCACGTTTGAACGTCCTGCCATCTTTGTCCAAACATCCAAGAGAATTGACCACTCCTTAAAAAACCACCTCTTCAGATCCAGAATCTGCTTCACCTCCTTCTCCAAAGAGCACACCAACATCCATAGATCGTCACCGAGAGGAAGGAAGATTCAATGGGGATGCCCCATGATTTTGAAGCCCAAGAGCGAAAGTCGACCCAAATAAAAGGAGCAGGGCCAACAAACCTCATGACCAGACATTTAGCGAGGAAATCCAGCCTGGAAGCGACTCCCTCATCGGAGACGTGAACCATTGGAACAGAGTCAATCTTTGATTCAGAACAGAGACCTTTCAAAGGAAAAGGAGAACCAGAGCCAACCTGTGCATATGACTTTGTACCAACCGTCGCGCAAATTGAGGGCTTGATTTCCAACAGCTCCCGAATCTTCCGGAGGAAAGGCATCCACCCAGCAGACTGGGAGCTTGACGGGATGATGACGTAAAACATCAAACCTGACGAGCAAACTTTGGAGATTTTCAGTGCTGGTCCACCCCGATACGAGCATTTTGCAAGTAAGATCCTTCGGCGGTCGGACGCTGAAACTTTATTTTCCGGTAAGGACCAGTTAGAAAGTGATGTCGTTGATAGGGTAATCTCCAACCAGCGAAGGTGTGATTCCTCCAGGAAAACGAAGTGGATGGAGTCATTCTTCAAGACTTCTAACCTAAAATCTGACCCGAAACACCATCCGACCTAGCGATGGTGATCGAACAGTTCCTACTCTGGAAAGTGCAGCCAACTCGATTCCAAACTGAAGTCCCTTGACGGAAACACTCACCCCCCTCTCACCGGCACTCTTTTTTTTCTCTCTCTCTCTCTCATCTCTCTCTGATATATTCACACTTCTTAAAAAGATAGGTTCTTTTAGTCATTTGTTATCGCAAATACTTATTTACAATGAAAAATACTAGTTTGAAAAACAATTTAAATACTAGTATTTACAATACTAGTATTGAATTAAATATGTCTTGCACTAATCACGAATATAAAGATTGTTTGAAAAAATTCAGACTTATCAGTTTTTAATTTGGTCAAATACCTTATTAGTCCCGAAACTTTGGGCCTTGTTACATTTCAGTCCCGAAACTTCAATTTGTTTCCAAATCGTCCCGTTAGTACGGGTTCTGTTACGTAGTGGTACTGTTCACCCCTCCGACAACCTTTTCCGGTGGTTTTACCACACCAACGCTCCATGTTATTTAATTTAATAATCAAATAATGTCCTACCCAAACCTATTCAACCATTCGGATTAACCCCACATGCCTGACCCAATCCTCTAAACCTAACCTAACCTGAAATAAAACCCTACCCTTTTCTTCGTTCATCTGTCGTTCAAAATCAAAATCAAATGCTCTGCAAATAACAGCTGGGGGATTTCAATGAGTGCAGCCGGGGAAATCAAAAGAAAATAACAGCTTGGACAAAATGAGTGCAGCTGGGACAAAATGAATAATAGCTTGTTCATAAGCTATGAACCACCAGCAAACAGACAAAACGAAGACAGAAGAAGGATTATGAACTACCTCCAAACGAAAACAAACAAAGAGGGGGAAAGCGAGGGAGAAAGGGTTTCAGTGCTCGAACAAATGAATAATAGCTTCTTCATAAGCTGGGACAAATTGAAAATAACAGCTGTAGGGGATAATTTAGGTTATGAACTACCTGCAGGGGATAACAATTGAAGGCCAAATCAGTCCCGAATGTTGGTTTATCTTCCTGCCGATATTAGGATTCGAGAAAGGGTAGTGGAGCGAAGAGAATGAGGTTAGGTATGAGTCGGAACGAAGAGAATGAGGCTAGGAACGAAGAGAATGAGTGGTATTTGCAGAGCATTTGATTTTGATTTTGAACGACAGATGAACGAAGAGAAAGGGTAGGGTTTTATTTCGGGTTAGGTTAGATTTAGAGGGTTGGGTCAGGCATGTGGGGTTAATCCGAATGGTTGAATAGGTTTGGGTAGGATATTATTTAATTATTAAATTAAATGACATGGAGCGTTGATGTGGCAAAACCACCGGAAAAGGCTGCTGGAGGGGTGAACAGTACCACTACGTAACGGACCCCGTACTAACGGGATGATTCGGAAACAAATTGAAGTTTCGGGACTGAAATGTAACAAGGCCCAAAGTATCGGGACTAATAAGGTATTTAACCCATTTTTAATTTAACAAAATACTATTTCATAACAAAAAAAAGGACAATCAGCATTAATTACAGTAAATTGGGGGTAAATTATAGGGTACTAATTAATTACGGTAAGTCAATTAAAAGGGGAAGAGAGTAAATGTCTTATTTTAATAATATTTTCCCTCTATCATTATATTTGTTTTCATCAAATCTAATGGCTACTATAACTTATGTCTAAGGGACATAAGGGGACTTATGTCACCCACTACGCTTCCCATTCTCATTTGAGCATAACCATTACTTTAGCACCAGATGATCTCATGATGGATAACATTTAAATTCAGCTCAGTTCACCATATTCAACACTGACGAATTTCCTTAAATTGATATCGCCTAATTACAAAACAACTAGTAAATTGATATCCTCTTTTCGGGCGGGTTGTTCTGCGTGCTGATAGGCACTTCATATCCAGGTATTGTAGATCCATTTGTGCTTGAGTTGTTAGCTTTCCGAGATGCGTGTATTTGGTGTTTGTGGGCCAGAGTTTTGCAGGTGGACATTGAAGGAGATGCAGAACTAGTCTCGACGAAGCTACTGGCCGGTCAGGTACTCTCCAACCCAGGAGGGGCTATTGTGGAAGAAATTTTGCAGCTGTAATAAGAAGCTCCTGCTTGGCGCTTAATGACGGTTCACCGTTCAGGTAACAGGGCCGCCCGTTACGTGGCTCGCATGGCCCTGATTAACCTCCCAGGAATCATGGAGGTAGACATGACTTCCTGGGTAGGGACTTGATGTTCCTTTTTTGTTTGTGCTGGCTGTCTGTGTCACTCCGTAAGGAGCTGTCTATGCCAAAAAAAAAACTGTTCCCAGACACTAATATTAAATAATAATTTCTTTAAACAATAGCGGGTGATTCCTAAATAAATAAATCTTCAGGACGGACCGTACCGTACAAAATTAAACAAAACATACATAATATGAAATTGTATTGTAGAGATGGATGGAAATAGACATAAATAAAACTACCTGCCTCATATGAAATTGTAGTTTAAATCTCATTTGCATTTGTTGCAGAAGATTCATTTGTCTGAGAAATGGCCGGTACAGAAAAGAAAAGGTAAAAAAAAGTTTCATGCTTTTCATCTCAAGTAAAAACAATCTATATATAGATCCTCCATATGACAGTGATTTTATTTTGAAGTCAGATATGCAATTGTGACGGGAGGAAATAAGGGAATTGGGTTTGAAATCTGCAAGCAGCTAGCTTCTAGTGATAAGGGGATTGTAGTTATCCTGACAGCCAGAGACGTAAACAGAGGAGTTGAAGCTGTTCAAAAGATACGACACTCTTCTAGACTAGTGTTATCAGATGATATACTATTTCACCAACTTGATGTATCCGACGCTGCCAGTATTTGTTGTCTTGCTGATTTCGTCAAGTCCCAGTTTGGAAAACTGGACATCCTGGTGATTATGATTTTCATGGATTGTATTGGCAAACTAACTAATTAGCTAATTAACTCTAACAGCAAGCTTGTTTGTTTGTGAAGGTGAACAACGCAGGAGTCATTGGAGTGAAAGTTGATTACGATGCTCTCCAAGCTTCGGGATATGGGAAGGTGAGGCTGAGTTCACATACTCTGGTGCCCCCACTAACGTTTGTGCAATATAGAGTGTCTTTTAAATCAATAGGTTTAATCTTAATAAGTCTAAATTAAGTTTGGTTGAAATTTTTAGTCATCATTGTTTAGGATTACACTCTATGTTCTTTAGGTTTCCTTCTACCAAATTGGTTTTTTCGTTCAAATCGCTCTATCTATCCTTTAATGACATGAAGATTCTTATTCTCGAAAAAACAAGATATTATAAGCGTGTTGATCCATCGAAAAGTCAGTGGGGGTAACCAGTACTCTCACTTTTAGTAGGGGCACTGAAGCGTTATATATGTACAATGTCTGAGTTGGCCAGTTGGGGGTTTTGATTTGCAGGAGCAGGAGGAAGATGATGATGATGTACAAGTACAAGTGAATTGGGAGGAAATAATAGATGAGAATAATGTGAAAGCAGCTGAAGATTGCTTGGAAATAAACTACAATGGGGTGAGAAGAATGGTGGAAACATTCATGCCTTTGCTCCAACTCTCTGATTCGCCTACAATCGTCAACCTCTCTTCCTCAACTGCCCAGCTCAAGGTTAGTCAAATCGAGATGTTGCTTATATTATATGACCTAGGGATCAATTGACATGCATATTTTGATTCCAGAATCTGGCAAACGAGTGGGCGAAAGGAAAGTTAAGGGAAGGGACAGAGAAAGAGGTTGATGAGGTTCTTAGTGAGTTGGTGAAAGATATTAAACAAGGATCATTGATTGAATCCAAAGGGTGGCCGATTCACATGGCGGCATACATAGTATCAAAAGCAGCTGTGAATGCATACACGAGGATTGCTGCAAGAAAATACCCTAAAGTGTGGATAAATAGCGTATGCCCTGGATATGTTAAGACTCAACTCAACTTTAATATGGGAATATTGACAACTCAAGACGGAGCTGCAAGCCCCGTGAGACTAGCTCTCTTTCCCATTAGTACTGCTGGTGGTGGGACTAGTGGGTCTGCCTCATCTCCTCCTTCTGGTCACTTCTTTATCAGGATGGAGGAAGCAGAGTTTTAAGTTTAGAATCAAATGTGAGACAATCTCCAAACTTCATTTGGGTTTCTCAAAGAATCAGGTATAATGAAGCCAGGAACCAAGAACCTTCCTTACAGTCGTATCATTCTCTATCATTTGTAAATATGCCTCAATCTCTTCTATAATTTGGATACTGTTTCTATGGTCTACCCCAAAAAATCCTATCACATCTCTCCTTCCAAACATTACAAATCAGCACTCTCCAAAGGAGTTTTTCGACTCTCTCTTTGATAGTCTCTCCCAGCATGCTGAACTGTCGAATCACATCATCAAAGGAGCTGAACTGATAGTGTCGAAAAAAATGATCTAGTAGAGCTTTTGTGAACTCACACTTCACAAAGATGTGTTCCCTACTCTCCTCTTCCTCTTCACATAGGACACAGGTAGCATCTACTAAAGGGTCCCAAACCTTTATCTTGTCTCTTGTAGTAATTCTATCTGTTACTATTAGCCAGACCATAACTCCTCGTCTAGGTATATTGTAACATATCCAGACACACTTATACCAGTCCACCTCAGCTTTTTTCACTCTGACTGTTTCCCAAACATTACTTACAGTAAGCTTCCTCACATACTTCTTGTTCCAAGTTAACTCACCATCTGCATCAATATCAATATAAGGTCTTACTAAATCCCTGAGCTTCAGGATTCGTTTCCAATGCCACGAACCTGTATCAGAAGACACTGTCCAGAAACAGCGCCTTTTGATCTTATAGTATTCTAACCATGCAACCCACAAAGAACCAGCTTTCAACATGATTTTCCATATATGCCTCACTACATTTGCCTCATTCCAGCTTCGAAGGTCTCTTACTCCAGCACCTCCTTCAATTTTTGGGGACGTAACATTCTTCCAAGCCATCTTAGCATGACCACCCTCAAGCTTCCCCCATAAGAACTTATTGCAAACAGTCTCAATATCTTTGATTAAACTCCCAAGTAGAATAAAAGCTGACATCCAGTACTGCAAAACTCCATGAACAACAGAGTTAATTAGCTGAATCCTACCTGCTTAAGAGAGTTTCTTAGCTTTCCAATCCGTTATACATTTTGTGATCTTATCAAGCAAAACCCTGCAGTCTACTCTTCTCAGCTTACCAGTAGTGAGAGGTATGTCCAAGTATCTAAAAGGGAGCTCACCTCTATTAAATCCTGAGGCCCTAATAATATCATCAGCTTTGTCATCATTAACTCCTGCAATATAAATTTGGCTCTTGTCTGGATTAAACTGAAGCCCATACATCATTTTAAATTCCTCCAAAACCTTCTCAACAACACCTATAGCTCCCACATTAGCTTTTGTAAACACCAAAAGGTCATCAGGGAAGCTTAAGTGAGTAAGCCAATTACCTTTACACTGAGGATGCAGCTGAAATTCTCCACTTAAAGCAGCTCTGTCAAACATACCATTCAGGATTTCCATAGATAGCACAAAGAGCATAGGTGAAATTGGATCACCCTAGCGGAAACCCCTCTTTGCTAGGAAGTATCCACTCAAACTACCATTTATATTAACTGAAAGTCTAGACGACTCAAAACAGGCCTCGATCCACTTAACAAACACTTCAGGAAACTGCATCACTCTCAAAGTATTCAAAATGAAAGTCCACTCAACAGAATCGAAGGCCTTCATCAAGTCAATCTGCATTACGCATCTGGGAGAAATACCTTTTACCTTATAATTACTCAACAGCTCATGAGCCATCAGTATACCATCTCTTATATGTCTCCCTTTAACAAATGTTGTTTGGTTCAAACTAACAAGGGAAGGCAACACATCGGCTAACCTATTTACCAAAATCTTTGAGGTAGCCTTATAAATCACATTGCAGCACGAAATTAGTCTATATTTCCTAATATCATCAGCGTTTTTTACTTTGGGAATGAGAGGAAGGGCAATAGAGTTCACAAAAGGAGGCATATAGGTCTTATCAAATAAAGAAGAAATAGCATCACAAACCTCATCTCCAACTACAGCCCAACTGTCTTTAAAGAACCCTGCGTTATAACCATCTAGCCCGGGGCTTTTTTCATTTGGAATACTGAAAAGAGCCTTTTTAATCTCCTCTCTACTAATAGGTCTAGCCAGTGAATCTGCTTGAGCATCAGTCAAAGTGAGCCTAACAAAGTTTTTCAAATGATGAGTCGAACCACAAAACATTCTCCCAATAGCCCTTTATAAAACTTCATTGCAATATCTGCAATCTCCTTGGTACCTTCCACCATATCCCCATCACTATTTCTAAGCTGTCTAATAGTATTTGAAGCTTGCCTAACCTTAACATAATCATGGAAAAAGGTTGAATTGTTATCTCCAAGCTTTATCCAATTCACTTTAGACTTCTATCTAAGTATACTTTCTTCATAAGCTTTAACCTTTTCATACTCCATTCTGCATATTTTAATTTCTCCAAAGCTTCCACATTCGGCTTGATATAAGCCTCCTTCTGCAAAATCATCATTTCCAGATACTTCACCTTCACCCTTGTCTGTATGTCTGAATAGCAATCTTTATTAAGCTTCTTCAATCTATTCTTAAGTCGTCTCATCTTCTCATACAAAATATAAAATTTGCCCCCATAAACTCTTTCTTTTCAAACACTCTCCACAATCCCCCTGTAATCAGAATGTTTGGTCCAGCAACTAAAAAACTTGAACCCTTTTGGTTGAGAGACACTATTACTCACAATGTTAAGGAAAAGAGCACAGTGATCTGAATTTGAAGAAGGGATCACCTCAAGCTTGCTGCCAGGGAAAGCATCCTGCCAAGCCAAATTCGTCAAAACTCTATCCAACTTTCTCACCACCAAACCATCAGTCCTATTGTTTATCCAAGTGAAACTAGGGCCAGAGGAAATATGATCAATAAGCTCACAATCAGTCACCCAGTCTTTGAAGTCGTCCATTCCATCAAAAGAAGAAGGTATAGGGCATGCTTCAGATAACTCAAGGAAGGCATTAAAGTCTCCTGCAATAAACCAAGGATCTCCAACTCGCTTGAGACTTTTCAAATCACTAAAAGTTTTCTTCCTGTCCATAAGATCATTATCTCCATATACTATAGTACCATAATAACTCTGAGGCAGATCCATCCGGAAGTGAATATACCTGCTTGAGCAATTTATCACAGTAAGGGGCACATCATCTTTCCAAATCAACCATATCTTTCCCAAATCACCTTCAAAAGCAAAAGCCCTCTACCAACCGGGGAATCTTTCCTTGAAGAGGTCCATAGTTTTATCTACTTTAACTCTAGGCTAAATAACTGCAATAACATCAAATTTATACTGTCTAACAAAACTTAAAACAGCCTTATACTTACTGGCTTTATTAAATCCTCTCGTATTCCAGATCCAATATTTCATCTAAGTGAGTTCTTGTATCGAGTTTTGACACCAGATACTGTTGGGGATTTGATGTGTGAATGAAGGAATGAGCTAAGTGGTGTTGAATACCACATTGCTATGAGAAAGTGAAGCTAGATATAAGAAATTAAGCCCACTTAGGTTGGTAAAAGACTTGAGATGATGATGGGCCCTCGCGCCGTCGTCGTCGCCTCGCCTCGGCCTCGAATTCGGATTCGGATTCGGTCAAATGATTTGATTCAATTCTTTTGCTACCCGACCAATTTGGTTTGACCGAAAAAGTCACCCAGAATCTGTGGTTCAAAATCCAAACGAAACCTAGTTTTTAAATCGGTTCAGTCGTGAACCGACACAAGCCCAAACTGGCCAACTGCCCAACTGCTAGTAGGCACCCCTTCATTTACTATAAATAGCAAATCAGTCCCTGCACTTTCTCCTACAGATTTTTCCCTCTCTAAACTTATTCTCTACACAAAAAGCTCTCTGCATTCATTGTTTTCAAAGGAATCGAGTCGTGTGATTGTGTCGTTCGTTGAGTTCGCCGATCACTTGCGTTTGCATCACCACTACGCATGTGAGTATCCGTTTTATCCTGGGAGAATTGATTCCGTTAACCTTGGGTGACGTAGAGGGGAATAACAATTCTTAAGGACAGGTCGTGAAGTCGATCGACTCTGATTGTCCTTCTGTTTATGCATGCTTGTTTGTTGATTTCGTGTTTTGCAGTATTCAGTACCAATAATCTTAATTCTAGGACAATGAGTATTCTGGGATTAAAATCTATAAGACTCCTCAAGGTCTAGCTCTATCTCAGTCTCATTATATTGATAGTCTGCTTGAAAATTTCAAGTATTTGGACTTCAAGACAGTGAAGACGCCGATAGACGTGAACCTTGCTCTTGCTAAGAACAAAGGTGCAAGTGAAGCGCAAACGAATTATGCTCAAGTGTTAAGTTGTCTGATGTACATCATGAATTGTACTAGACCAGATATTGCATTGGCAATAAGTAAGTTGAGTCGCTACACGAGCAATCCGAATGCAACTCATTGGATGGCAATGAGACGTGTTTTGGGGTACTTGAAGCACATCCAAAATTTTGTTTTGCATTACACTAAGTATCCGGCTGTGCTTGAAGGATATTGTGATGTGAACTGGATCACTGGTTCAACCGAAAGCAAGTTCACAAGTGGATATGTGTTTACGGTTGGTGGGGGAGCAGTATCTTGGAAATCCTCCAAGCAAACCTGCATAGCCCGTTCAACAATGCAATCTAAATTCATTGCATTGGACAAAGCTGGTGAGGAAGCTGAATGGCTTCGGAATTTCTTGGAAGATATTCCATTTTGGCCCAAGCCGTTATCACCAATAAGTATACATTGTGATAGTCAAGCGGCGATTGGAAGGGTAGAAAGTGTTATGTACAATGGTAAATCTCGTCACATTCGTCGACGACATAACACGGTTAGACAAGTAATCTCTAGTGGTGTTATCTCAATTGATTATGTGAAATCAAAGGATAACGTGTTAGATCCACTTACAAAAGGCCTAACTAGAGATGTAGTTGAGAAATCATCGAGGGGAATGAGATTATGGCCAAGGACATAATCAACATGACAGAAACTCTACCTAGTTGACTGGAGATCCCAAGATCTAGGTTCAAGGAGAAAACAAAGTTGTGTTTGATGGTTCGACATTGTCAAAATTTCTCAAACCCATTCTCATGATGAGACAATGTTTAACAATAAGGGTAAGCCTATTAACGCAAGGCTTTTAATGGTTTCTAAGTTTGACCTCAAGTTGGTCAAATGATGTATTTACGAATACACGTTTAGAAATCACCTATGTGAGTGTGAAGTAGAGCCGCTTCAAGGAGAAATAGCGTAGGCCAAGTTCTCTACGCACTCATGACACCAGGCGGTGTTCAGGGCTAAAATAAACACAACAGTGAGAACCAATGAACGGTTAAGGATTAGCTGTGTGACATACGTTGTCTTTGTATACACAAAAAGTCTACAGTTAAAAGATATCAAATCTACCGATGGACGAGTATACTCGATGTATGTTCACTACAGAAAGTTCAAAGGGAAACCTACTTATTCAGATGCAGCTAATTCTTGCGAGCAAATCACACAGTTTTTGCATAGTTTTCAAAACTTAGCATTCTCCATTCATGTGGGGGATTGTTGGGGATTTGATGTGTGAATGAAGGAATGAGCTAAGTGGTGTTGAATACCACATTGCTAATTGATGGGAAAGTGAAGCTAGATATAAGAAATCAAGCCCACTTAGGTTGGTAAAAGGCTTGAGATGGTGATGGGCCCTCGCGCCGTCGTCGTCGCCTCGCCTCGGTGATGCTGCAGTTTTAGCGGTATCAAATACTACCAAGCTGTGAAGCTAGGGTAGATCGTATTCCATAGGGTTTCTTCTAATTGACTACTCAAAGAAGCTGGCAAATTACTCAGGTTTAAACACTTAGTGCGTGGTGTGAGTTCCACGACTTCTAATCTAATAAAGCAGGAAAATAAAAGACAGAAAAGTAAAAGGTTGACTAACGAGAAGATAGACGAACTTAGATTTCGAATCCCCCTTAGATCACCAGAGCATTGGCAATCAACAGATCAGCGGTTTTCAATTCTAATTCAATCAGTTTCTATACACCACCATAACTCCTGACCCTTAGGTTTAAGACTGGCGAACGTTCGCTCTATCCGATCTAACTACCAAGATTAACTAGCCGCCCGGGTACGGTCGCCTCTCGCAACGACTTAATTAACTGGTGCAATTACTAATGATTTATGAATTACTCTTGAAGCGGATTAACCCTAACCGGTTCCTACGAAAGGCACACTCCAATTATAAGGTTAACTGGTCGAATTAATGTTTTAAAGAGAGGCGAGCGTTCGCTTCTATCCTCAACTTAACAAGAATCTAAACTAGGTGATCAAGGAAGACAAGTTTATGCGCCAAAGCAGGGAACCGTCTAGCGACTAACCCTAGCTTGCAAAAACCTAATCTAGGTGACCAACCAGAAGAGAAACAAAAACAGTCAAGAACAAAACAACCATGCAAAGAGAAACTGATTGAACTTCGAATCTAATTACCGCCAATCCGTGACCGTTTTAAAGCCCTGGGTCACTTAGGGTTCATCTAATCTAAGTTCTACAAGTTCAGTTACTCATATCAGAAACAAGAGAATCAAAGGCAACAATGAAGATCATCATACAGAGGAAGAACAGAAAAGAACTGAAAAACCTAATTCTGACGACTCCCGTGAAGCTTCAATCTCCTGGATCTTCAACTTTAAGCTCCGAGTTCTCCGAGGTGAAGGATGGCGTCACGATCCCTCCACCGATCTTCGAACTCTTTAAACTCTATCTATCGACCCTAGAGTCGGCTGACTCTCAAAAGTCTGATTTGTGAAAATATGAATAATAATTGATTTGTCCCCCCTTGGCTGCCGACTGCTTCTCTTTAAATAGGTACGCTCAAGGTTTCCAATACAGCGCCGGATTTGGAAGATATTTTTGGCGAAAATATCAGATAATTTTCGCCGAAAACTTTAGGCAAAATCCCCTGTTTGATTTCTCCTATGATTTTCGGCGAAAACTCAAAGTAGTTTTCGCCGAAAACTTCAGTGTAAATGAGCCTGTGAGTTTCTGAAGGTATTTTCGCCGAAATCCTCATAGTCTTTTCGGCGAAAACATTGTGCTGGCCAGTTGGATCTTCGGTTCTGACTCTGGTTCGATTTTTGGTTCGATTCTGGTTCACTCCTTGAGGTCTTGAACACAACAGTGGTTACGTATTTGACGATAAAAACCTGCGCTCTTACAAAAACACTAGAAAACCATCAAATAGACCCAAAAAGGGCCAAAGTAACCAAATCGGTAGGAAATATGGCAGTTGAGTGAATATTCGCTATTTTACCTTAAAACCATGTTTCAAGCAAGGGAATGTCGATTAAATGAGGCTGATAATCACGTCAAATCGAGTGTCATCAATACCCCACTCTTAAGCTTTTGCTTGTCCTCAAGCAAACTGAACTAGAACACACTCAAATTCACAAATGACACGAGATTAAACCGAGATTCAATTCTAACAATTTGGTTTAGACTGTTCCACGTAGAAAGAGTGACCTACACATGCAAGAACATCAACCAAACAAGTTTTCGATCTCACTGTTTTCTGCACACTTCAAGTAGTAGTTTAAACGAAGCTCGTTTCTTGGCAAAACAATTAATTATGATTAACCGACTACGATAGCACCAATTCTAATCAAAAAGACTTTAAGCTCTAGCCATGATATGGACGCGGAGGTAGGAAAAGTGACGTGGCTATCGACTCGACTTCATCCGTTTCTAGATCTGTACGTTACATGCTCTAGCTAGGACCGCTTTAAACAATTTATTTCAAGTTTCAACTTCTTCCTTCAATTTATTTACTGCATACTAGTGCTCAATACCAAACACTTCACTTAGGTGTTGGACCTGCCTAGCTCACAGTATTTGTGCCTTTGCTAGTGCTCAACCCGAACACTTCACTTAGGTGTCGGGCTTGCCTAGCTTTGATTTTTAGCACTTTAAAAACTTAGCATTGATTTGCACAACTTGATTACTTGATTTAACAATTTATCCACTTAATCCTAGCTAGTTATAACTTTTTACACAAGATTTCGAATTGGATTTCCGCCTAATCTCTAGCCACAATCACAGGTGATCAAATATGGAGTGAAAAACATGGAAGAAGCTAGCATTTATCATCTTAGAATGGTGTTATCGAGCTTTGTGATTAACAAGTCAATTAATTCAATTGATTCAAGTTTCAACTACAAGTAGAGGTGAAATGGTCGTTAGGTAACGCACCGAAATTCGGTTCGCACCACAAAACACCAAATTCACTAACCTTATGCCCGAATTGGTTACGTAACATAACCGCACCGTTATGCGTAGGTATTGTGGTTAACCATAACTAACCGAAAATTTAAAAATCACAAATAGTTCTTAACTCGGAAATTTCCAAACCAATTCATCAATAACCACGACTCAACTTTCTAAATCATAATTCATACATATCAAAACTGATAAGTTTCAAAATGCCCTAAAGCAAATGAACAAACTCAAAATATCTCAATTCCAAACCCCATCTTCATTAGTCTTGTAGTCTGCAGGAGTTGCAGTTGCAGAGTTCTGAACTGGTAGTGATTCGGTGTTCAATCCAACCGAAATCTACAAGTTGTTATCCCTAAGTTCCATACATAGAATGTATTTCATTAAGTGTATGACTTATGACAACAAATACACAGCAGCATACCCAAACACTTAAACACAGCTGCTGCTATATATAACATGATAAATGAACACAGCAGTCAACACTTCATAGCTAGGAAAATGAACACAGCACACAGCAGCCCAACGTGAACTTCTAACATGATAAATGACTGTTTATGAGCAAAACACAGCAGCCCACCCAAACACAACTGCTGATTTCCATTCTTGAAAAAACTAAACACAGTAGGTCCTTAAGGTTAAGGACATCAATTTCACTACCATCAAAGATTCAGAATGGACAATTACCTACAACTGTCTTCCATGTTGCATCTTCATTCAACCGAGGGTGCACCTCCTGATCTAAACGATTGTAGAACTGCATCCAAACAAAATGAACTAAACTAAGTACTAACAATAAAGATTTCATTCAATAGTGAAACTAACAAACACGAAATCCAATCTAATCTTACTCGTTTCATATTCTTCGTTTTGTTCTTCTTCGTTTTGCCAGATAGGTGCCCGTGTCTTCCCCTTTTGCTTCTTTGAAACTGGAGTTTCAGATGCTTCTTCTTCATTATTGTTGCCTTCAGGACTAATGGCGTTGCTTGCTACTGCTGTTTGAGGCGGCTGATGTTGTTGATGTTCATTGTTTGCATTTGGAGGAGGCATTGACCTACTTCTTTTTCCAAGCATGATGCTACCATGTTATAAAGCTACTTAGATTAGATATCACCATACGGTCCATACTAGATATCATATACAAATACAATATTATCAGCAACTGAGGAGATTTCACAATGGAGCAGCAATATACAACATTATCATATACAATATTAACTGAATCCAGTGGGCTTGGATCATAATTGCACGAATATTACTCACTTTAAAAACTAATGCTGTGTTTTGTTGATCAAAGTAGCAGCTACTGCTGCTATATTAATCAACAAAACACAGCAGCTATTGCTGCAATAGTAATCAACAGAAATACAAAAATTAGCAACTATTTTCTGCCTTAATAATCAACCAAACATAGCAGCTATTGCTGCCATAGTAATCAACAGCTACTGGCCTATTGCTGCTATGTTAATCATAAAAAACACAGCAGCTATTGTTGTTGTATTAATCAACAAAAGTACAAAACACAGCAGCTATTGCTGGAAATAAGGAAGGAAACAAGAAAATCAGGCTGGAAATCATAGAGCAATATAGCAGAATAACAGAATACAGAGCAAAATTGCAAAATCATGTCTGAACTTTGAACTTCGAAGAAGCAAGAACAGAAAGTACTAAATTAGTTTGTTAGGTACTGGGAACTAGGAATAGGCGAGTAATGTATCAGAGTCAGAATATCACCTTAAGAAATGGGAGATAGAAGAAAGAGCGGAGAGGAAAGTGAGTGGATCGATCGATTCAGTATTCAATCAGACGTACGGAGCCAGCAGGACCGAAGTAGGAGAATCGGAGAACTTCATTGCCTGTCGGATTTTGAATTGAATGAGACAATCGTCGGAGTCTATCGGCGAGTTGGAGTCGACTGACTGTCGATTGTGTGGAAGCCGTAGTTCTTCGATTTAGGTTGACTTTGGAGTGGGAACCGAACGGACAGTGGGATTATGTCGAATGGGCCTTGTGGATTATATTTTTAGGTTAATTTGCTGTTGCGCTTATTTCGTTATTTTTGGTTTAACCGTGCGGTTATCTGTGTAACCACTAACCGCAAAACCTAATTGCTTTCCGCAAACCTAACCACAACCGCACATGCGGTTAGTGGTAAACCTAAACGCAACAAAATCGGTGCGTTAGCGGCTTTATAACCATCAAATAATCAATTTCAGCTCTAACTACAAGAGTGATTTATGATTGTTCTGACCTAGACTCATTTGATATCAGTTTTGTCACGTTGGTTACAGAATCTAAGTGGAACAGTCTCGACGTCATTGTTCAAAATTGAAGTCAATTTAACATCACAAGTCAAGAATTGAGCAATTATATGCTAGAGAAATTTCAAAATTGAACCATAGAATCACAGATAGCAAGAAGATCAGCAAGCAAGATCAGGCAAATTCTAACATCCTACCCCACACTTAAACGGTTCTGTGTCCTCACAGGACTAAACTAGAGTGGAGAGATACGAAAAACCTGGAAGGTGATGGTCGGTGTAGGGGATGAACACGGAGAGTCCAGAGCAGAGCGGAGTAGCTACTCGAGTTCCTACAAAAACAAAAACAACAAAAAGATCAAAAGGATACCGGGACAAGTGCCCCGGATCCACACATAATAAAATTGGATCGAGATCCGAAAAGAAGAAAGGAAAGAAAGGAAAGGGATAGAAACAACCTGATCACTGTTCCAAGGGCGGGGCGGAGGTGGTCAAAACGGGAGAGAGTTGCTATGAAAGGGGATGAAATTTTCGGATGGGGGTGCGAAAATCATGCGTTGAAACCGGCTTAAATAGGATTCTCAAAACACAAAATTTTGGCGAAAATAAGGGAACATTTTCGGCAAAATGGTAGTTGAAATCAAAAACCGTTTCGGCGAAAAGATGGTAGTCTCGGTTCGAAAAGTTGGAACAGGAGAAACAGGTCGGTTTTAAACAGGGATTTTCGGCGAAAATAATGGTACATTTTCGCCGAAAATCTATTTGAAAACGGCGGTTCTTTTTTTTTTCAAAGGGATTTAAAACAAAAATGACTCAAAACGAAAAATAACTGACTCCAGCCGTGGGTTGCCTCCCACGAAGCGCTCTTGTTTAACGTCCGTGAGCCAGACGGTACCTGTTAGGGTCCCCAACTTAGGAGTTCCTTGAAGTCAATCGTCTTCTTCAAGGATAGCGGTTGAGTGCCATGTGGTACTCCAGCAGGGTGATGTAACCGGTAGTGTTCCAGTAGATCGTGGTTCTGGTTGGATGACCAGTTCTTCTTGAATTCTCCTTCTGGAGGAGGAAAGAGGTAGTACGGCATGGCATGATCAATGAGCTCCATCTTCTCCACCTGATGCTCATCAAGAGGTCTCTCGGGATCGAGTGTGTATACTTTCAAATCCTTGACGTCTTTGATTCCCACGTGCTCGTCTCTGGCTTGATCTATAGGTTGGCTCGGCGGAAGCTCGATTGAGGATATCTCCTCGATTTCTTCGTGCTCCTCTTCAGCTTCAACTTCAAGATGGATTGGCTCTATGTCTTCATCAACCGCCACCGCCAAGGATTCTTCATCAGATGCTTCTTGCTCGTAATAGTCATGGGTGAGATTGTCATGTTCATCTTCGTACGGCTCTTGAGCATCTTCTTCCATTAGTGGATTTGGTTGCTCGAGCTCGACATCCACCATGTTACGGGCTTGTAGCTTCGAAAGGAGATCATCCAAGGCGGATTCTACTCTTGTCGTCTGTTGTCGATGCTGATGAGCCGGTATATACACCTCTTGGTGATTTTGTTGGTGGTGTGTAGCTTCTGGCTCAAAATGTTCTGGAGCATCTTCTCCCTTCAATTGCCCTAGTCACTTGAGCGCGGCGTTCCATGCATCAACAGCATCGTCCATTGATTAGAGGTTGTCGATCGCGGCTTGGGTGCTTGCCATCCATTGTTGATGCTCATTAGTGTGTAAATCCACCTCTTGGGAGTCTTCAATATATGGTGCTTCATTGATGTACCACCCTTGGTACTGGTCATCCCACCTATAATCCTGCATAATTAAAACTCAAAAAGCACTACCCAGGTAAATCATGGAAATATGGAGGGAAAATAAATGGTAAGACGGAAAGGTAGAAGAATAATTTGCCAACTCTTCTTTCAAACAATTAGAAGAGTCCCCGGCAACGGCGCCAATTTGATGCTGCAGTTTTAGCGGTATCAAATACTACCAAGCTGTGAAGCAAGGGTAGATCGTATTCCACAGGGTTTCTTCTAATTGACTACTCAAAGAAGCTGGCAAATTACTCAGGTTTAAACACTTAGTGCGTGGTGTGAGTTCCACGACTTCTAATCTAATAAAGCAGGAAAATAAAAGACAGAAAAGTAAAAGGTTGACTAACGAGAAGATAGACGAACTTAGATTTCGAATCCCCCTTAGATCACCAGAGCATTGGCAATCAACAGATCAGCGGTTTTCAATTCTAATTCAATCAGTTTCTATACACCACCATAACTCCTGACCCTTAGGTTTAAGACTGGCGAACGTTCGCTCTATCCGATCTAACTACCAAGATTAACTAGCCGCCCGGGTACGGTCGCCTCTCGCAACGACTTAATTAACTGGTGCAATTACTAATGATTTATGAATTACTTTTGAAGCGGATTAACCCTAACCGGTTCCTACGAAAGGCACACTCCAATTATAAGGTTAACTAGTTGAATTGATGTTTTAAAGAGAGGCGAGCGTTCGCTTCTATCCTCAACTTAACAAGAATCTAAACTAGGTGATCAAGGAAGACAAGTTTATGCGCCAAAGCAGGGAACCGTCTAGCGACTAACCCTAGCTTGCAAAAACCTAATCTAGGCGACCAACCAGAAGAGAAACAAAAACAGTCAAGAACAAAACAACCATGCAAAGAGAAACTGATTGAACTTCGAATCTAATTACCGCCAATCCGTGACCGCTTTAAAGCCCTGGGTCACTTAGGGTTCATCTAATCTAAGTTCTACAAGTTCAGTTACTCATATCAGAAACAAGAGAATCAAAGGCAACAATGAAGATCATCATACAGAGGAAGAACAGAAAAGAACTGAAAAACCTAATTCTGACGACTCCCGTGAAGCTTCAATCTCCTGGATCTTCAACTTTAAGCTCCGAGTTCTCCGAGGTGAAGGATGGCGTCACGATCCCTCCACCGATCTTCGAACTCTCTAAACTCTATCTATCGACCCTAGAGTCGGCTGACTCTCAAAAGTCTGATTTGTGAAAATATGAATAATAATTGATTTTTCCCCCCCTTGGCTGCCGGCTGCTTCTCTTTAAATAGGTACGCTCAGGGTTTCCAATACAGCGCCGGAATTGGAAGATATTTTTGGCGAAAATATCAGATAATTTTCGCCGAAAACTTTAGGCAAAATCCCCTGTTTGATTTCTTCTATGATTTTCGGCGAAAACTCAAAGTAGTTTTCGCCGAAAACTTCAGTGTAAATCAGCCTGTGAGTTTCTGAATGTATTTTCGCCGAAATCCTCATAGTCTTTTCGGCGAAAACATTGTGCTGGGCAGTTGGATCTTCGGTTCTGACTCTGGTTCGATTTCTGGTTCGATTCTGGTTCACTCCTTGAGGTCTTGAACACATCCGTGGTTACGTATTTGACGATAAAAACCTGCGCTCTTACAAAAACACTAGAAAACCATCAAATAGACCCAAAAAGGGCCAAAGTAACCAAATCGGTAGGAAATATGGCAGTTGTGTGAATATTCGCTATTTTACCCCTAAAACCATGTTTCAAGCAAGGGAATGTCGCTTAAATGAGGCTGATAATCACGTCAAATCGAGTGTCATCACTCGGCCTCGGATTCGGATTCGGATTCGGTCAAAAGATTTGATTTGATTCAATTCTTTTGCTACCCGACCAATTTGGTTTGACCGGAAAAGTCATCCAGAATCTGTGGTTCAAAATCCAAACCGAAACCTGGTTTTTAAACCAGTTCAGTCGTAAACCGACACGAGTCAAACCGGCCAACTGCCAGAAGGCACCCCTTCATTTACTATAAATAGCAAATCGGTCCCTGCACTTTCTCCTACAGATCTTTCCCCTCTCTAAACTTATTCTCTGCACAAAAAGCTCTCTGCATTCATTGTTTTCAAAGGAATCGAGTCGTGTGATTGTGTCGTTCGTTGAGTTCGCCGATCACTTGCGTTTGCATCACCACTACGCATGTGAGTATCCGTTTTATCCTGGGAGAATTGATTCCGTTAACCTTGGGTGACGTAGAGGGGAATAATAATTCTTAAGGACAGATCGTGAAGTCGATCGACTCGGATTGTCCTTCTGTTTATGCATGCTTGTTTGTTGATTTCGTGTTTTGCAGTATTCGGTACCAATAGATACCTGATAATTCTTCTTCACATGCTTAGAGTGCTGCATAAAATCTCCCAAAGTTGCTTTCCTCACAGTATGGTTCGACTCATGCTCCTCTTCTGAAGACCATTTACTTATCTCACCCCCTCTTAACTGCAATTCCTCCGGCAAGACGCTCAGTTGGCTAACCGATTGTTGCCCTGGTATCCCTTTGCTTCCATAGAAACCTTAGGTCCATTACCAGTGTCTTCCTCAGTATGGGAAACAGAATCTTCAGCTGGTGAACCTGTCCCTTCCTTCGAAGATGCAGGGTCATTGCCAGCATTTGTTCCATCCCCCTTCATGGTAGACTGGTCAACCATAAGATCGTCCACTTTTTCTTCACTAAGTTCATCTTCTAACTTCTTTTTGTGTTTTTCTTCTTTTTCTTAGATTTCTTTCTTTTACCCCCTATCCTATTGTTGTTGTGCCTCAAACCCTACAGGAGTTTGAGCATCCTTGTTTCCAGCAGTTCATTCCTCAACTTCATCATCATTCATAACAACCTCTACATCACCAACATCTTTTCCATCTTGCCCAACAATTACTTCAGCACTCTTCATCTCAGTATCTGCAACAGTATCATCCACATTTGCTTCCACATTAACCTTGGGGACATAAACTTGTTTCTTTCCACCCCTCCTATAATCTCTTGCATTTGCCTGAATAACCTGTACTACATGCTCTTCATCTTCATCTATAATCCGTACACTTTCAGGGCAAGGCACATCCCTATCTCTTATAATGCAAACCTTGATGTCTAGACCTTCCCTAACAAACTTCCTCAAAGGATTACCAATAAGACTCGATAACTAGCTTATACCTTCAATAGTTACAGCAGCTGGAGGGACTTTCTGAAAAGTAATCCACTCCGGGGATTGACCATCTGGGATTATAACTGGCTTGATTCCTCTTGCCCACCTTCTCATAATCATTCCAGTATTATGAATATGCCAAGAACGGCTAAGGACCCAATCACAAAGTTTCACCGAATTGAATTCAACCAGAAAGAAATTCACATCTAGGATAGAAATGATCACACCTCCCTCATACCCCCATAAACGGTTAGCCATATTAGCGAAAACACGGAATGGAGGGGGATTACCTAGAAACTGCACAACTACCGCCGCCTTCAATCTTTCAACCCCTTTAGCTAGCACCTCCTTAGGCAGTCGTAGAGCTCCACCTTGTCGCGCCGATTCAGGGATCTCCACAAATTGTAGATCGTCCTTAGGATCTGAAATCACATCTGCCCACGATCTCCTCTGTGGAGTAGAGGTTTCACCCTTCTCCATCATCAAGAGGACCTGCAACTCCGATCTGACCGCCCAGAGAACACAATACCAGAGAGAAGAGAAGAAAAATTCGGGACCTCAGAGCCTACCGCGATCTTAACTTGATCGGAGAGTCTCTGGGAGCGCACCCACCAGAGATAAACTCTCAACAACCAAGTAGATCCTAAAGAAACCCAACTTCAGCAACCAAAGAGAGTAACCTAGACTTCATCAAAAGCAAACGAAGGAATTGACAAATGGGAATCCGAGGTCTCAGAGACCTACCGGCGACCGTCACACTCCGAAGGAGTCCCTCGGGAGCTCACCCACCAAGGGAAGAAGCCCCTGCCGGAGGCAATCGTCGAAGAAACGCCGACTACTCGGTTGAGAGAAAATATGATAGTGCACGCGCCCCACGCGCCAATCCCCCTTGCACTCCTCTAGCTTAGAATATAAAAAATGCTATTTTTTTGGCTATATTTTCAATATTTAGCTATACAAAAAGTGAATCGGCTCCAATGATGTTTGGCTAAATTTAGCTTTGGCTACTTATATTTTTATGTAAGTCTAAATTAGTGTTAATGTCGATATTTTTCTTTAATAATTGGTTCATCATATGTACGAAGATATTATTAATTAATTACAACGAACATTTCGGTGTATTTTTTTTTCATTTGGGTGGAATTTTTATTTTTGTTTTGTTGAATATGATATCACCCATAAGACAAATTTAATTACAATTCAAATTGTCATAGAGTCATCATAGGCTTGATAGAATAACTCTATGAGTTTTGCTATCAACTACTTCTCATACTTTAATCATATTGAGTTGTTCAATCCATTGTTACTTAATCATATTGTGTTGTGCAATCAACTATTCATCATACTTTAATCATATTGTATTGTCTCATCCACTTTAATCATAATGTTGTAGGAAGAATCTTTAAGTCTTCCTATAAATTAACCATAGCATCTTACATTCTACTCACCACTTCATACAACTCTTCTCATTCTCTCAACTTCTAAATCAGAAAATCTTGTATGAGAACACTCATTTTGTTCTCACCATGAGAACACTAATCTCTACCATCCATTCTATCTATAAATTCATGGGCATCTATGTAAATTTTCCTATTAATATTAATTTTCTTATTTAAATCATTTAATAAAATAATATGATAAAAGATTAATTCTAACTAAAAAGTAGGAATTAGTTATGGGAAAGAATTCAACTGCCGGCGGTTATTGTTCTTGTTCATCTACACGTCTGAATTTTTCTATTATTTTTCGGCGGCTTTTTTTTTCTGGCGGTTCCATTCTTAATCGACTTTGGTTATTTTCGGCGTCTTCAATCTGTAATCGACAACGAAAATCAACAACTTCGTTTGTTGGTAATCGACGGTAGCAACATCAAACCTGCATCAAATCGAACCATTATCGCTTAATCCCGCAACCTTCATTTGTTTATCAGCTTTTTTCAGAATTCGAACTTTGATAGCCATCTGTTTCGTTTCGATTATGGTGATCAGTCATTTAATCTTCTCATAATGCTACAACAATGTAAACGATCATTGGAGAGAAGATATAATCAGAGTCTGGTCCGTTGCCGACCACCGTTCCGTCATCATCCGACACTGTTGCTTCAGGTTCGTTAGGTACTTATTTTTTCACTTTAGGTACATTATGTACCTTTTTTCTTATTTAGTACTGACGTAGTGGCTTCTGTTCCTTTTTCCCATGTTTGGTACCAGATTCATTGTCAGAGTCGGTCCCTAACCACAATATTGGTGAAACTCCTACCCGTGTTCACAAGCTGCTACAAAACCAAATGATTTTGAAAATCTTACTCATCCCCACTTCTTCATAATTAACAGCAGCCCCATAATTTGAGAATCAGAAATCGCAGAAGCTTGAAGTTTTAAAATTATACACGAATCAAAATTGACACGAAACAGAACAATACTATGTATCAATTACATCTAAACGTAACAATAAAATCGAAACGGAACAACACTAGGTACCGATATATATCGATTCGGAACAACACTAGGTACCGATATATATTCATTCGGAACAACACTAGGTACCGATGTAAATCGAAACGGAACAACACTAGGTACCCATAAAATTGAAATGGAACTCCACTAGGTACCGATGTAAATCGATTCGGAACAACAGTTTGTACGAGGAAACTCGAAACGGAACATGCCGGAAAGAACAACAATAAAACCTGGAAATCGTCGTCTGAAGAAATCTCGCCAACAGTTGGCAAAACATCCGCCGATGAACGTGGACGACGCAATCCACGGGAAGAATCGCGGGCCGCTCCTCCTCGCCGACTAGCAGCTGTTCCTCTGCCTCCAACGCCGAGGTCGCCTTCCGCCGAGGTTCTCCCGAAGCAACGCCGAGGTTGGCTTTACCTGCCGTGCTCCCATCCTCCGATTCGTGGCTGACCGCTCCCCCTCGTCGACCAACAGCAGGCCCCCTTAGTTTCTTCGTCCGGCCAGGCGATGGCATCGACGACGTATGTGGAACCAACGAAGAGAGAGAATGTTTTAGGGATTTAGGATTTAGGATTAGATTTCAGTTTTTTAAGATAATATGAACCCTTTTTATTTTAGGTACAATTACAATATTATCCTTTCTTTTACAGCCATTGGATGTTAGTAAATTAATCTAACGGTTCTAATAGGTGTTCTCATATGAGAACACTTATAGGTGTTCTCACCGTAGGTGACCCGCTTCTAAATACACAGAACTCACTCTATACAATGGACTCCCCCGGTAGAGAAGCCTATGATAGGCAATGGGAGTACGAGTGCCAACTTGAACGTTAACGTGTGGAGATGTTCATGATGTATGGAGGTTGTAAACACCAAGAACAAGCAACCTCATCTCGTCATCGTTCATTGTCACGAACCCCGGTGCGCCATAAAAAGAAGAAGCTCACGAGAGGTTGATGCAAGATTACTTCAACCGATGTAACACCCCACCCCGAATCGCCCGGGTCGAACCCATTGGTTAGACCGGGAATAAGGTGTCACGGGTTAAAGTACAAAATCAAATCTATAAGAATCTCATTAAATCGCAATAAAATAAAATAAAACAACGCTAAGTGGAAGCTTCCATAGTTCAAAACCAAAACCAAAACCAGAATACAATTTCAAACTCATTTCTCAACATAAATGATTCCAAAATCCCCAAAACGTCAACTGATTAAAACACCAAAAATATCTTCCAAGTCCTCGGTCACCATCCTTCAGTCTTCTAGCTCACTCCAAGCTCCAACTGCTAACAACCAACGACTGCTGCTCCAAGCTCAACTCCTACTTCTAACTGAAAAGAGAGACTAAGAGGGGATCAGTTTCCTAATGAAACTGAGTGAACCCACTGGGCCTACCTACACGTTGTCCTACTCTATGGAGCGGTCCCAACTCCGCACAAGACATCCAATAATGGAACCAAACCCAACCCCCCTTTCCATATTTTAATTCCCTAAAAGCAGTCTAGGTGATCACGTTGGTCAGTTCTTGTTCTCAAGCACAATTCATAACAATAGAATCACACAGAACTAATACATCAATCCACGGCACACACAGCATCATCACATCACATCCATCAACCAAGTCACTACCACAACCACAAGCACACAAACATTCACGTTCATATTATCTAGGTGAGTTATTAGGCGCCAAGGAGTTATCCACACCACCACCGGCCGGCCGACGCACTTCCCTACCGCATGGGAAGTCCTCGCGCTCCCCTACCGCATGGGGAACGCGTTCTCATTAACCATCATCATCATCATCAATCTCATCACCCCCTTGACACCCATGTCAAGGGGATCCACCCCAATGGATCAGACTCAACAACCAGTACCTCGGGTGGGGTAGTGTGGGCTCCTTCCGGTTCTATTTCCAACATACAATTCTCAACATCACATTCTCAACTCATACATCACATCTAGTACCAACATACAACACAAATCAGCCACATCTCATTCATAGTCCATAGTTCACAACACATCTCGTCCTCCATGCCCCTGTCATGTTCACAGCACACACATCACAATCAATAGGATAACCGGCTAGCTCACCGGCCTCCCCCACCTGCAAGTACAGGGGAAGCCATGTCATGAGTCTAGGGGTCACCCACCTGTTCCTCTTATTCAGAGCGACCCCACATTGGCAGGGCAACTCTCCTGCGTCCACAACCAGCAATTCATAATATCATAGCACCCGCACTCATTTCCCAACCATCCTAATTCTCATTTCTATGTCAATCCATTACTTAATTCACTTCAGTTCACACCCAACCCCAAATCATAGCAATCAACAACAACAATCAACCACGGCAATCATCAATAGCAATCAAGTACATTCACAGAACAGTTTATCCCCTTTTACGCTCATCATTTTCATGCATAACCTAGGTTTTGTTCTAAGTCCAATTGAAGCTCCTCACGCTGTCCAAACTACTTACACAACGCTAAGCCCTCACCTTAGCCTAATTGAAGACTCCGAGTTCTGTCCTAGAACATCCGTCTCGCTGTCCTGAATCCACTGGTCCTAACGGTTCATCAATCGGAGCTCCAACGAAGAAGTTATGGCTGAAACTCTTAATTGCAAACACCTCATCAGCCAAACAACACCTTAGTTAAATTTACAAACACACCACAACCTTATAGAAATAGCAGAATGGCCACTTAACTTTGAGAAACCGCAAGAGGGATCATCAAACTTCCTGAATCTGCCCGAAGGATCACTAAACTCTACAGAAGGTGACAGTCCACCCTTCTTCTTCTCCGATCACCTTCTATCACCGGCGGGCTTCCGCCGACGCCGGCGACCGCTCCCATCTTCTTGGAAACCTCCCACAAATACCGCCGCCCGAAGTCTCCTTCGATTCCCGGTGATTAACCTCCGAGCGAACCCACCAGAACCACCACCGGTGTAATCGAACTCCTCCTCCGATCTCCGGTATCGGCAGCCCTCTCCCTCTCTTCCATGATCACCATCCTTCCTCTGACTTCCGTCGCTTCAACGAACCACCCACGAGTTCTCTTCACCTTCAACTAGAGCGGAACTCTCCTAATCGTCTCTAGAAGTCGCCGCCGCCCCCAGCCTCGACTTTCGTTCTCCTCTCCTCTCTTTTCGGCCAGCCGCCAACTGCCTCCTCCCCCTCTATTGATTTCCCCGTGCAAAACTCCCTCCTCCCCACTCCTTTCTCTTTCCCCTTCTTTTCCTGCACACAGCCAAGCCAGCTGCTTGGGCTTAAAGCTCGGCCACTTCTTCTTCTTCCTTCTGGTCGGCTAAAACGAATGGGCTAAAAGCCCTCTCCTTAATACCATTTTCGGCCGAAGGCCTTCCCCACTCTTCCCCACTATAGATGATCAGCTTGATCAACCTATGGGTCGGATCACACGGCTCGATCAATGGATTTAGGTCCCCGACTCAAAGGTTAATCTTGAAATTAATTAATCCTAACAAATCAACTTTCATTGATCGGGATTAAATTAAACCGATGAAATTATAATTTAGTTCAAATTAAATTCGACCAAGTTCAAGCCAACGAAGTACGATTCAAATAAATTAAATTCCAACCGGTTAACCAGGTTTGGGATGTTACAACTCTCCACAACTTCAAAGGATTTCATCCCGAAATCACAAACCTCCACTCAACACTTAGCCACGTAGCGTGCAAACTTCCGCTTCCGATCATTAGCCTTACTCCACAACTTCAAAGCCTCGCGTACGTCGTCTACCCTCCACACCATACTTCTGAAACCACTTCAACAACTTCCATCTAGTTGCATTAACACTCAAAACTATAGGAACTTCCTTTAAGCTTCAACACCTAGGATACGACCATTGACTAAATCTAGTACTACTAACTCTTTTCCTTGAATGCTCATGGTAATTAACATCCTAATTAATTATTGTTTCCATTTCTACTGTCCATTCACTTCTCCATATCCAACACCCCATTCCAGCTAATCCACCTTCTCAAAGCTACGACACTTTGTCTCTTTGGTTTCTTCGTGACTTAGGAGGACCGAGGACCAAAACGCTTTCAGTTGACAAATTTTCAAATCACTTTCTTTCTTAAAACCCACTTTCATTTCAAAATCCGAACTCACTTCCATTTCAAAATCCCCAACCCAATTAAAAATCATTTGAAAGACTCCTGGAATGTCAGTACTGTATCGATGTTCTATCCTTTCCATTAGAGGGTAGCTAATCCTCTAACAAAATGAACAGTTCACCTATGCAGTAGAGACAAACCAGGCTCTGATACCCTTGTAACACCCCACCCCGAATCGCCCGGGTCGAACCCATTGGTTAGACCGGGAATAAGGTGTCACGGGTTAAAGTACAAAATCAAATCTATAAGAATCTCATTAAATCGCAATAAAATAAAATAAGACAACGCTAAGTGGAAGCTTCCATAGTTCAAAACCAAAACCAAAACCAGAATACAATTTCAAACTCATTTCTCAACATAAATGATTCCAAAATCCCCAAAACGTCAACTGATTAAAACACCAAAAACATCTTCCAAGTCCTCGGTCACCATCCTTCAGTCTTCTAGCTCACTCCAAGCTCCAACTGCTAACAACCAACGACTGCTGCTCCAAGCTCAACTCCTACTTCTAACTGAAAAGAGAGACTAAGAGGGGATCAGTTTCCTAATGAAACTGAGTGAACCCACTGGGCCTACCTACACGTTGTCCTACTCTATGGAGCGGTCCCAACTCCGCACAAGACATCCAACAATGGAACCAAACCCAACCCCCCTTTCCATATTTTAATTCCCTAAAAGCAGTCTAGGTGATCACGTTGGTTATGTTCTTGTTCTCAAGCACAATTCATAACAATAGAATCACACAGAACTAATACATCAATCCACGGCACACACAGCATCATCACATCACATCCATCAACCAAGTCACTACCACAACCACAAGCACACAAACATTCACGTTCATATTATCTAGGTGAGTTATTAGGCGCCAAGGAGTTATCCACACCACCACCGGCCGGCCGACGCACTTCCCTACCGCATGGGAAGTCCTCGCGCTCCCCTACCGCATGGGGAACGCGTTCTCATTAACCATCATCATCATCATCAATCTCATCATCAATCTCATCACCCCCTTGACACCCATGTCAAGGGATCCACCCCAATGGATCAGACTCAACAACCAGTACCTCGGGTGGGGTAGTGTGGGCTCCTTCCGGTTCTATTTCCAACATACAATTCTCAACATCACATTCTCAACTCATACATCACATCTAGTACCAACATACAACACAAATCAGCCACATCTCATTCATAGTCCATAGTTCACAACACATCTCGTCCTCCATGCCCCTGTCATGTTCACAGCACACACATCACAATCAATAGGATAACCGGCTAGCTCACCGGCCTCCCCCACCTGCAAGTACAGGGGAAGCCATGTCATGAGTCTAGGGGTCACCCACCTGTTCCTCTTATTCAGAGCGACCCCACATTGGCAGGGCAACTCTCCTGCGTCCACAACCAGCAATTCATAATATCATAGCACCCGCACTCATTTCCCAACCATCCTAATTCTCATTTCTATGTCAATCCATTACTTAATTCACTTCAGTTCACACCCAACCCCAAATCATAGCAATCAACAACAACAATCAACCACGGCAATCATCAATAGCAATCAAGTACATTCACAGAACAGTTTATCCCCTTTTACGCTCATCATTTTCATGCATAACCTAGGTTTTGTTCTAAGTCCAATTGAAGCTCCTCACGCTGTCCAAACTACTTACACAACGCTAAGCCCTCACCTTAGCCTAATTGAAGACTCCGAGTTCTGTCCTAGAACATCCGTCTCGCTGTCCTGAATCCACTGGTCCTGACGGTTCATCAATCGGAGCTCCAACGAAGAAGTTATGGCTGAAACTCTTAATTGCAAACACCTCATCAGCCAAACAACACCTTAGTTAAATTTACAAACACACCACAACCTTATAGAAATAGCAGAATGGCCACTTAACTTTGAGAAACCGCAAGAGGGATCATCAAACTTCCTGAATCTGCTCGAAGGATCACTAAACTCTACAGAAGGTGATAGTCCACCCTTCTTCTTCTCCGATCACCTTCTATCACCGGCGGGCTTCCGCCGACGCCGGCGACCGCTCCCATCTTCTTGGAAACCTCCCACAAATACCGCCGCCCGAAGTCTCCTTCGATTCCCGGTGATTAACCTCCGAGCGAACCCACCAGAACCACCACCGGCGTAATCGAACTCCTCCTCCGATCTCCGGTATCGGCAGCCCTCTCCCTCTCTTCCATGATCACCATCCTTCCTCTGACTTCCGTCGCTTCAACGAACCACCCACGAGTTCTCTTCACCTTCAACTAGAGCGGAACTCTCCTAATCGTCTCTAGAAGTCGCCGCCGCCCCTAGCCTCGACTTTCGTTCCCCTCTCCTCTCTTTTCGGCCAGCCGCCAACTGCCTCCTCCCCCTCTATTGATTTCCCCGTGCAAAACTCCCTCCTCCCCACTCCTTTCTCTTTCCCCTTCTTTTCCTGCACACAGCCAAGCCAGCTGCTTGGGCTTAAAGCCCGGCCACTTCTTCTTCTTCCTTCTAGTCGGCTAAAACGAATGGGCTAAAAGCCCTCTCCTTAATACCATTTTCGGCCGAAGGCCTTCCCCACTCTTCCCCACTATAGATGATCAGCTTGATCAACCTATGGGTCGGATCACACGGCTCGACCAATGGATTTAGGTCCCCGACTCAAAGGTTAATCTCGAAATTAATTAATCCTAACAAATCAACTTTCATTGATCGGTATTAAATTAAACCGATGAAATTATAATTTAGTTCAAATTAAATTCGACCAAGTTCAAGCCAACGAAGTACGATTCAAATAAATTAAATTCCAACCGGTTATCCAGGTTTGGGATGTTACAACCCAAATCCAACCTACGATGCTATGTTATTCAGAAGACGCTATCGGATGTCGTCCTCCTTATTCAATCGAGTCATGGGGATGTTGTTCAGTACGACTCCTACTTCAAGCAAACCACAGATGCAGTGGGTCGTAAGTTGTTCTCTCCACAACAAAAACTTACTAGTTCTTTTCATATGCTTGCCTATGGATGCTCTGCTAACTCCTTAGATGAGTATTGTCGAATGGGTGAGACCACATCGTTGGAGTGCTTGAGGAAGTTCTGCTCGACTATCATCAATATTTACGGTGCTCGTTACTTACGTGCACCAAATGTTGATGACCTACGTCGTCTCTTCCTCATAGTGCTCGTCGTGGCTTTCCGGGTATGATTGGATCTATTGATTGCATGCATTGGGAGTGGAAAAAATTGTCCAACTGCGTGGGCCAATACACCGGCTACAAAAGGAAGCCCACCATCGTCCTTGAAGTTGTGGCATCGTACAATACATGGATTTGGCATGCTTTCTTTGGGATGCCTGGATCAAACAACGACATCAATACTCTCGGAGTTTCACCTCTATTCGATCAAGCAGTTAGAGGAGGACTTCCACAAGTGACGTATGTAGCAAACGGTACCACATACGATCAATGTTATTACTTAACAGACGAAATTTATCCTCCGTGGGCTTCGTTCGTGAAAACTATTAGCAACCCAAGCACTCATAAGAAGAAATTGTTTGCCAAGTACCAAAAGGCGTACCGTAAGGATGTAGAGAGGGCCTTCGACATACTACAAGAACGATGGGAAATTGTTCGAGGGCCGAGTCGCCTTTGGGATGTGCAAAGCCTTGGAGAAATTATGCTAACATGTATTGTATTGCACAATATGATAGTGGAAGACCAAATGCCAGAGGTCGATGATGATCACACCGCAAGAATAGATTATGACAGGAATCCAAATGTCACATGGGATCCTCCCGATCATGACATTCCCACTCTCACTGACTACATGGCAAGACATAATATGATGATCACACCGCAAGAATAGATTATGACAGGAATCCAAATGTCACATGGGATCCTCTCGATCATGACATTCCCACTCTCACTGACTACATGGCAAGACATAATAGAATCTGTGATCGTCCAACACACCACACATTAAGAAATGATTTGGTTAAGCATTTGTGGGCACAATTAATATGGAGCTGAGTAGAAATGATCTGAGAGTGCATCTCATGTATTATCTATTTTATTATTCCTAAGTTTGGTGTTGTACACAATTTAACTTTTTCGTTGTACGGGGTTCCATTTTTCTCATCGAAAGGGCCAAGGGGTTCCATTTTTCTCATCGAAAGGGCCAGCCAGCTAAGAACAGTGTGGCGGTCTTCTTTCTTTTGTCTTCAAGGAAAGATACAAATACAAATCAAGCATCTACTTTCACTTAACTAGAAATTTCATTTGGATAAAAGGAGAATATGTATCATGTATGTTATAAATTGGACATGAGATACCACTGCAAACACAGAATGTTACATTCGGCTAATAGAAATTGGGCATGGTACAAACATTGATAATTAATAAATATGATTCAAATGGAACAATACATTCATCTAGGCTAGACATTACATGGGATACATTGGAAGGATACGTTAAATTACAAATACATGATAACTTAGTCATCCCATGTGTTGTTGCGGGTATAGGTGTCCTCCCATGGGTTAGAGTTCAATCCGCTCGGGGTTGTATATGGATCGACATGCTACGAAGCTACGATCCTCTCTTTTTGTGCTTGGATCCAATCCCTAGTCCTCGGACTAACTCGAGAAAGATCCATGCTCATTATCTCCATATCATGTTTACTTTTTTCCCGTGCTTCTCTCGACTTCTCTCGGTCCTCTCTAGCGAGGGCTAGTCTTGCATGTATGTTCGAATTTTCTACCAAGTTAGTCATGCTCTTCTCCCAAGCCGCCACATTCGAGTTGGAAAAATCTGATGTTCCTCTTTTCTTCTTCTTTTGCTTGTCACGACCCTCGGGGCGGTGTAGCACAAAAGGAGTGAAATTTGCTTCAACGTCGGGTTCGACATGCGTGTGGCATGGTCGAAGAAAATGGCTCCATCGGTGGAATGGGTGCTACGGGGGCGCTAAATTGTTCCATAAATTTTGAACAGTATTGAAGTATTTCCCAACAATGATCCAACTTGAATGGTTTTCCTTTGTTATCCGCTTGGAAAATAGTTCTCGTTTGACGATCCTATCTAATAAAAATACATATAACAATTAATTAGAAAAGTGTATGTGATGTATACATAAAATAACGTTATATATAAGAGCTTTACCAACCACATCGTGTAGATTCGGTCCGCTCGTTCGTGTTGCATTTGCCCTTCTCACGGAGGCATTTCAAAGATGACATTGGTTGTTGATGTACGTCCATCGAGATAGCAAGCTCAGAACGGTACGCTCGATTCCAAAGCCCTTCGCCGCAAATAGATTGTTGACTCGGTCCCAAAAGTCACCCAACGTTTGACCGTTGCCGATGATGCCATCTTCAGAAATCTCAAACCACAATCGACACAAAGATTGATCTTCCGCATAGCTCCAATTTGGACCTCTAGACATGATTCACAATTGAGAGAGTTTGAAAAGAAGAAGTTGTAAATTTTGAAGATATGATACATATATTTATACTAAAATTTATGTGTACAAATCACTCATTTTTTTGACATTGTAGCCAACGGCTACTGTCAAAATTTTCAATTTTGTTGTCGTTGGTCACTTGGCCCAAATTGTAGCCGTTGTATATAGGGATGCTGGTAGTGCTAGTAAGTGAAAAAGCATGCAGTTGAGGAAATTAATAAAATAAAAAGCATGCATCTGTAGACAAATAATGTTTCTCAATCATAATTCACATTTTCTTTTTTCATTTTAAAGCGACCTAGTTTGTTTGACAACCACCCATGAAAGCAGCATGCGCGGACAACACCCAATCCAATCCACGTGTTATCATTCCGATGTGTCCCTGGCGCGTTCTCTATATTATCATATTGGTGGTCCCACCACTCACTTTTGTTTAGCCAATTTAGCTAATTTTGTTTGGTTCTTGCGTAAATATAGCAAAGAATTCCCACTTTTTACATTTTATGGAGATATAAGCAATGCATTGGAGGATAATTTGAATAAAATTTCTCCTATTTACATATTTTACAATAGTCTAATAAGAGTAACAAACCATTCAATTTGGCTCTCTTTTGTTATATAATTTTTTTTTTCGAGACAAACATCATCATAATTTTAATATTAATAGTGGTAACAAAACAAACATCTTTCTAGAACGGAATCCAACTTAGAGAGGAGTACCCAATAAAAGGTGAAACAAAGAAAGGAGACTAACGTGCCAAAAAATGCACAAAATCATGCTTATCTCTCTGCACAACCTGGACATTAAACCCACAATGCTCAGACAAAATCCTTTGGAAACCACTCGCGAAAGCCAAACTCTGAAGAATCAAGATAATTGTTATCGATCGCACGACTCAAATCCTTCGCATCCACCTCAAATTTGATGACTTCTTGACTCCAGTCCTCAAGCTAATAACACATAGTCGTAAGGTGCTTGAGAACTTCTCCCTCCCTCGATAGTGGGTACTCGGTGTCATACCATGTCTGATAAGCAATAACATGGCCACGAGAGTCAAGCAACACCATCCCCATCCCCATACACCAATTTGTATGCAACAGTGTCGCATATGTGTAGCATTTCAACCGGCCTTGGGGAGGTGCATGCCAATGATTATAGCTAAGACCTAGACTCCTCTGAATACCCGTAGGTGAGACCGTTTGAACTTTTCACGATCAAAACAACCAATTTGGTCGTCGAGGACGTCCACGACCACTCTACGGTTGCGCTCATGCCATAAACTCCAAGCTACCGCCACCATCCGACTACGAGCTGGCTCAACTGAATTACCAATGATCTCATCTAACCACCTCGGGAAAGATAATTGTCGACTCATAGCCTTATCTAGCACTACGAGTATCCCCGACTGATCCCAACACTCCTCAGCAAAAGGACACATCATGAAGAGGTGTCAATCATCCTTAAACAGGTCCAAAAAAACTCCATACATTGTAGGTAAATATTGGGAGAATGACTCACTCACAATCTTGGTTGAGTGGAATTTATTTATACTTAAAATTAGGGTTACAAAATATAATAACCAAAAAATATAGTATGTAGTCGCTATACAGGTGACGAAATCCTAACAAATCAAAAGATAATAAATGAAAATACACATTAAATATATTATTAACATATATGTTTTCACCCTCCCGCAAGCCAATGGGTGGTTGAGCCCGGAGCTTGGTGCGCAACATGCTGAATTGAGCTGTGGGCAGAGGCTTTGTGAGAGTGTCAGCAAGCTGTCCTTGGAGGATATGTAAGAGACACGGAGAGATCGAGAGACCACCCGTTCACGAACAAAATGAAAATCAATCTCAAGATTCTTGGATCATGAATGAAAGATTGTCACACCACAACATTGGTAGTTGAGTAACTAGAAAGCCAATTTCAAAAAGTAGAGATTGTAACCACGTTACCTCTAAAGCGACAGTCACACCAAGGCGCGGTACTTTGCCTTTATACTTGATCTAGAAACTGTTTGTTGCTTGCGACTAGACCACGATAAAAAATATGGCCCAAGAAACGTGATTGATCGGGGGAAATAGCCCTCCTCAAAGATACATAACTTTTGGCTAGGGTCGTATTCTCGCGGGGTCCTTTTGTTCGACTTACTCGTGGAGAGTGAATTGCTCAAGGGGGGTGAGGTGTAGGTTCCTCAAGGATCAGCGATCAACAATCACAAAAGTCACAAACAAGCAATTGGGCTTGGGTCAACCTCGGTCAACTAACAAGCAAGTGGCTCAAAAAGCATGGAAAAAGGTGAATACGACCAAGACAACGCAAACAAAGTGATCAAGATGAATGAGGAAGAGGATGGAAGGGTGTAGATAAGTTCCCCCCCCCCCCCCCTCTAAGGATCATGACATCTTACTAAGTTGGTGAATCTAGGATGAACAAAACTCGTTTCCATGCATTGAAACTGATAAGACACGTCAAACATGGGTTCTAAGACTCTAATGAGACCATAGGCATAGTCAAACACTAACCAATTGGACTCTCGTCACTAATTGACCAAATGCAAGACGCACACCAAGTGTTTGATAAAATGCCTCTAAGGATTTTCACCCAAAGCAGACCTAATTCTCGCTCCTCTCTTGAGTGTAACGAAGAATCAAGCGAATAATCCTAAGCTCCATGACATAATCACCATCTCGGAAGAAAGTTGGAACGGAAGGACCCAAACAGCAAAGTGGTAGAAGTAGGAGCGGGTAAAAAAAGTAATTTATAGTATAAGGGGCTATTTCTTAAGTTGAAAAACTAGAGGGGCCAAAATGTTATTTTCTCTTATATAAAATTACATTATTCAAAAAAAATTAAAAACACTATGCAAAATGCAAACCGTAAAAACATAGAAAGAAAGAAAGAAAGTAAGAGGAGGAGAGGAAATGAATAGGAATAATAATGTTAACTGCCCGGAAGCCGAGCAACCCTGTCCGTCCGAAGGTAGTGGTTTTCCGACCGCTAATCTTGTTCTTCTGTGAGGAATCCTGAAATAGTAAAGCGGAGAAATCGGGGAAGAAATGCTTGCCAATTTTTTCCGCAATTTTGATTTATTCTGGTTCCAAAGAGTTTGTTGTCTGCTTTAAATAAGCGGAAAGAAGACCATGCATCCTCGACGTTGTAGGAGTGCTTGTTCTTCTACATCGTCATCTTCTCCGACTTTGGTTTCACTACGACCTGAAGGCTTTTTCTTTTGCTTTCGGGTTAACCCTGAGCCTCAGGAAGAAGGTATAGCATCATCAACTTCTGCACATTCATCTCATCTCACCTGTTTTCACTTCGCCCTTGCCGTGATTGGGATTCCCTTTTCATCAGATCAACAATTCCTTTTGAATATTTCAAAATAGCTTCTATTTGGAGAAGCATCATGCCGCCTTTTGTATTCTTCCACAAAGCTGGGTAAAATAAATTAATGCCATTTCTTTGATTTTCCTGGAAAGAACCTAACCCTCAAGGGCTGAAACATCGTCTAAATTCATTTTCCAATGCAGAGACATCTTTGTCAAAGATGACTTGTGCGTGGAACTCATGGAAATTGCAATTCCTGCTGCACTTGCTTTGGCAGCAGATCCCGTTGCTTCCCTTATTGACACTGCTTTCATTGGCCATCTGGGTTTGTTGTTTTCCTCACCCTCCCTCGTTGCTTGTTTCTCATCTGCAAATCTCTGCATTGTTGTATTGGTACACGGTTCTACCATGTAAAGGAAACAGTAGCTAAGATATTTCTTTTTTTGCCTTATCATCTCAAACCAACTGCCCTTTTGGACTCCATTGTTATTTTTCCTGATGCTCAAGGTCTGCATCCACCCCCTGTTACTAATTTTCCAGTCTGGTGATTGGTTTGACTCTCGTCTTCATCTTGCTTATATTATAGGTCCCGTTGAGCTTGCAGCAGTAGGCGTTTCTATTGCTGTGTTTAATCAAGTATCAAAGATTGCAATATTCCCTATTGTCAGTGTCACCACTTCTCTGGTTGCCCAAGAAGATACCATTGCAACATTAGGTTCTGATGATCAGGCAGGTGTAGAACTGCTAGACACCTCTTCTAATAACAAAGAAACAGACAACTTGTTACCCAAGTTACCTGGTATGTCTTTCTCTTTCTGTTCCTGTTTTTACTGTTTTCTCTAATGTTCAATGGTTTCAACATAGGTATGTGATGTACTTAAAGGATAAGTCATTTTTCTTTCCTTAATTTTTTACTGTCCTTTTTGATTAACCAGATTCAGCAGAAACACCCGAATCGCAATCTACTAACCGTAGCCGCAAAAAAGGAGCCTTTCAGAAACGATACATCCCATCAGCTGCTTCAGCCATGGTTGTTGGTTGCATTCTTGGTTTGGTTCAAACTTGCAGTCTCATTTTGGCTGCTGAACCTATCCTCGAATACATGGGTGTGCACAAGGTGAAATCTTCTTAAAGATTAAATGTCCTTCAGTTTGATCGCTACTAAGGAAGTTGGATTCCCTCTATTATGTTGAGGACTTCATTTTTCATTCATTTCAATACAGGATTCTCCTATGCTAATACCTGCACAAAGGTACTTAACTTTGAGGTCACTTGGTGCTCCTGCGGTTCTTCTTTCTTTGGCAATGCAAGGGGTTTTCAGGGGAATCAAGAATACAAGAACTCCTCTATTTGCTACAGGTGGGTTTCACCTGTTTGTGCTATTAAACCGCATAGGCCCTACCAATCAAGTCTACTTGATTGAAATATTTACTGCAAATCAAGTCTACTTGATTTGATCGAAGTGATCACTGTAGTGTAAGTGGTAAATAATACACGGTCCTTGATAATGTCAGTGCCTTTTGTTACCTGTGAAGGGGGGCAACTTTTATTATTGTCTAGAAGTAAACATGCTTGTAGAAATTACCATGGTTATTTTTTCTTTATTATTCACTGTTTGAACACTGCTAATGTGTGTTTTTTTTCACTGGTATTTTTATAGTTCTTGGTGATGCCGCAAATATTATCCTAGATCCGATATTCATATTTGTATTCCGTCTGAATGTCAGTGGTGCTGCCATTGCCCATGTTATTTCCCAGTAAGTTATCTTACAGTTAAAAAAAAACACTCTACATTTCAGTTCGATCTTTATTATCTCAGCGATAGCAGTTCTCACAAAGCTAGAAGCTTTATTGGTATTAAGTTCGTAAATTGATTTCTGGTTATTTGGCAAGAGTGTATGGCTAACCACTCCATTTAATAGGTACTTGATTTCCCTAATCCTTATGTGGCAATTAGTTCAAGAAGTTGATGTATTACCCCCAAGCATCTGGGACCTGCAACTTGGTCGTTTTCTCAAAAGTGGTAAGTTGTTTATTCATTTCTGGTGCCTCTATATTTCATTTCTTCATCTTTATATGATTTCAGTATTTGTAAGCACTGATATGTTTGAATCTGTTTGCAAAAGGGTTCATGTTGCTCATGAGAGTTATAGCAGCGACATTTTGTGTTACCCTGGCAGCGTCTTTGGCTGCTAGGGATGGACCTACATCAATGGCAGCATTTCAGGTTTGCTTGCAGATCTGGTTGGCAACCTCTTTGCTTGCTGATGGTCTCGCAGTGTCTGGACAGGTAAGAAATGTTCTTTTGCAACAAATAAAACTACTAAAAGTTTTATTGTTTCACGAATAAAGTCAATCAACTTAAATTGTGGGTTATGTGTTGCTGCAGGCAATCCTTGCAGGTGCATTTGCAAAGGGCGATTTTGACAGGGCTGAGGATATTGGTTGCCGTGTGTTGCAGGTAAGATGAATCATAATTTGGTTGCTTCAAGCGATTGTGTCAGTGATTCACTTGGTTTAATAGACTTATTATTATTGGCTTGGTTCCTGCAGTATGCTTTTGTTCTTGGTGCGGCACTGGCTGTCGTTCTCTATCCTGGGTTGCTGTATGGTGCAGGATTATTTACCGACGATGATGGTGTCTTGAAACTCATTAGTGTTGGCGTCCCGGTACCTGTTGCTCGAAACTTAATCCAGAACTTATTACATCTTTCTTAGCTATTGTCAAAACATAAAGCTTTCAGGGTTAACCTTCCTTCCTTGTTCTGTCCCTGGGTTTTTTAGTTTGTTGCAGCAACTCAACCCATCAACGTTATGGCCTTCGTCTTTGATGGAGTCAACTACGGAGCATCTGATTTTGCATATTCTTCATACTCAATGGTATTCCTTGTGTCCCACCATTATTATAGCTGAAAGCTAAGATGAATGCTTGGGATTTAGAGTTTGGTTATCTTTTGTTGGTTTCAGATTCTGGTGGCAATAATTAGTTTAATAAGCCTCTATAAACTAGCTTTGAGCTACGGATTTGTGGGCATTTGGTGTGCTTTAACCCTCTTCATGGCTCTTCGTTGCTTCGCCGGATTTGTAAGGTGAATACAAAGTAACTATATTAGTAAACCAAGAATTTTCAGGCAAGCCACAATGTTCATTCATGTATACATAACATACATACATATCTTGTTTTTACAGGATAGGATTTGGGATAGGACCTTGGAGTTTCCGCAGGAGGGAGAATCTATGAAGTAGGAACACATCAAATTCTCCAGCTCATCAACAACAATATATTCATTAACATCATCATCATCATCTGGGGGATAAATGATAAGAGTTACCTGACTTAAGGAAGGGGATGGCTGCAATTCGATTACTGTGCAATGCAATATTGCAGAAGATATTATTTAAAAAGAAGGGTAATATATATATATATATATATTCTACCAGCAAAACTAAAAACACAAGAACAAGGAAGAAGAAAAGCGCATATGGGATACAGAAACTTACTGAAGAATAGTATGTTGAGCTTTGTTGAGAGAGAAGATTGAAAAAAGAAGAAGCTTCAGATATCATGATATCAGCTTTTTTTGCTTCTTTACAGAGAATCCCTCCCCGAATATTTCTTTGCTCTTTCCAAATTCCTTACAGTTATTTTTTTTTTAGGGGAGACCATCTTACATTGTTTTTGTTTTTGTTCTTTCTTTCTTTCTTTATATTGGGATGCTTGTCTATTCTATTGTATCCTCTACTCTCTTACTCTTACAGAAAGTTCTGTTAGTTTCCAGCCCTAGTTTGTTTACTAGTTATGGGGTAATGGAAATGCTGAACTGTAAAGTCTAATTAGTTGCTGAATTAGACTTCTGTATTTCTTTTTTAATTAAATTCAAATTCAACTAATTTCGTTTTACGAGCAAGCTTTCTTTATTTTTAGGGAAAATAGTAATTTGCTTCCCTCTATTTTGCCAAGTTAATAAATAGTCTCCTATATTACTAAATGATTGATTTACCTCCCTTCTACTATAGCCAACCTAACAATTAACCACCTTTATCCAAATTTTCATCCAAAATTCTATTAAGTGATGACTCACTAATATGATGACATTACCTTGCCACATCATTATTTTTCATCCATCTCAACTAAACGTAAAAAGATGAAAACAAAAAGTATAAAAAGAATTAAATTTAATTTATAAATAAACAAATACAAAATATATTTTTTAATATTTGGTTTATGGGATTTTAATTTTTTACTTTTTTGTATTAAAAAATAAAATAAAATAAGAATATTTTTTCCTAAAAATAACTTTGAACTTTTTAACTTGGCAAAGTAAAGGGGGGTTTCGGTTTGCTGACATGTCAAATCTGAGAACCTACGGGCTTAGTCGACATAACGTGTCAGCAAAATCGTAATGGGGTTTATCAAAATTCTAAGGGAATAGTTTCTTTGTTAAGCGTTCTAAGTAGAGGAGTGTGTTTTGCTCAAATAATTGTAAGAGGACTTGTTTGTTATCTTTCAATAGCACAGGGGCCTCTCCGCCTATTATCCCTATATTAATTGAAAATTACTTCTATTTTCTTCTTCTTCTTCTCTTAATATTCACAATTTTTAAAAATTTATGCAACTTGATCATTGACCAAATTAGTCAATGAATTTTTTTTAAAGGAATTAATCAATGACTTAGTTAGGTTGAATATGTTTAACACAGATAAACATGTGCTTTAATTTTTTAAATAATCAATTACTCTCAGTTAGCTTGAATGTCTAGTAAAAATTCATGTGAGCACACACATTTTTTTGGGTGAAAAGTAAGGAGAACCTTACTAATATTATTAAACACTCGCACGGATAGAGTCAAAAAACGTAACTAGTTACAAAGAGTGGTATCAAGAATACAAAAGAGGTGGATGTCAAACACAATGGTTCGTGTGACCAAATACATTATTCAATATAATGCTTTAATTATCATACACAAAGCCAGATTATTGAAAAACAGAGCCTGATTATTAAAAAAACATATCATCATTTGACAGTTTACCATATTTACATTCACTCTACTCTCTATTTAACTTGTCATTGTATATCTACATTAAACTGTTGATTATCATAAAATTAATAAATGTGCAAATCATTAAGGATAATGTGCTTCAATTGTACAATAAAATATGGAGGAACAATGTATTTTATGGTTTTAATATAATTATAAATTATTGTTTTGTTTAGTTGCTAAATTACAATACTTTTATCCTTGAGGTTGTGGTTTGAGTCTTGTAGTGGCTAAAAAATTATTACTTTTATTTAAAAAGCAATCTATTATATATATATTATATATATATGCGCAAATATAAAAGACACCCCTTTTTATTCCTTCTCTCCTTAAGTGTAGGGAATTAACCAATCACAATTTTCTTATTAATTAATTCTTATTTGAATAAATCTTAAATAATAAATAATAATAGAAAATAATCTATATCACTCCCACGTTTTTTACCACCTCTTTTTGTCAACTTAACATATAGCCTCATATAGACTCCAGCTTGCCATCAAACAAATTTGGTTTCCTTGATGATGTCAAGGAACAATCTCAACCATTGATTCATTTTTTCAGATCTAATGGTTTAAATTAAAAGAGTAAAAAGGTCATTTCACCATTTAATTTAATTTAATTTCTTTTTTAGTTTTTTTTAATTTAAGTTAAAACAGCCGATTACCGGAACTCCGGCGACCGGAGCTCCGAGATGACTTCTCCGATGAATTTTCCAGACGATCGAAGTTCCGATTTTGAAAATTTTTTCGGCCACCGGACCACCGTCGTCGGGCCTATTTTTCTGGAAAAAAATTTTGGTGACGCTTCGTACTCGTTTTTAATATGTGTACACATTTTTGTACATGTGTACGTGCACATTTTTGTACATAAACTGTGTACTCATTTACAAAGATTTTTCGTACACGTGTTATACATGTGTACATGTTTTGTACACGTTTTATACGCGCACACGTTTATGTACTTACATTTTTGCACACGTGCACACACTCTTTGTACACGTGCACACACATTTTATACATGTGTACACCTATTCGTACACGTGCACACTTATTTTTTACACTAGTGTACACATATTTTGTATAAATCATGTGTACACGTTTTATACATGTCTACATGTTTTATACACGTACACATTTATATACTTACATTTTTTTTACACGTGGACTTATCTTGTACACATGTATAAATGTGTACACCTATTTGTACACGTGCACACTTATTTTTTACACTAGTGTACACATACTTCATACTCGTGTGTACATATTTTGTATAAATCATGTGCACACTACTTAATAATATAATGTGTGTACATGTGAACGCCTATTCAAAAACGTGCACACCTATTTTTATATACTAGTGTAAACATATTTTGTACTTGTGTACACATTTTTTTACAAACCATGTGCATCTATTCCATAAGATAATTTTATTATTATATAATATCAATAAGTGTTTGGTAGCATAGTGGTAGGAGTTTAGTATTTGGTAAAAGAGGTCATGATTTCGAATCACATCAACAATTCTTTTTTAAAATATATATAATTTTATTGAGGACGGCGGCGGATGATCGCGCGGCGGGATGATCGGCGGCGGCGGCGGATGATCGGCGGCGGCGGCGGTGGCGGATGACCGGAGGATGATCGACGGCGGATGACCGAGGATGATCGACGGCGGATGACCGGCGGCGCGGACGCGCGGGATGACCGGCGGCGGTGGAGGATGACCGGCGGCTGTGGGCTGAACAACTTTTTGAAAATTCCCAGAATGCCCTTCCTTGATGGATCAAGGAAGTCACTTTCCTTGATCCTAAACCGGACCCCCTCATATACTATAAATTGCTTTTTTTACCTCCTCCTACTCCAGTGTTTTTGCCATTTGGGTCATTTCGCTTCAACTTTCGTCTTCTTATCACTTAATTAACGTACATCCAACATACCACATCAGCTCCAATAACCACGTATTAGCTAACTAAGTATTTTTAATTGGGAATATAAATATATATAATTACATATGATTAAATTGAAGGATAAAACATGTGGTTATATAACTCTTCATATTTCACCATATTATTCGCGATACCTCCTCCAATTTTCATCCCAGACCAACTTTTCGTCTGCGACCTCCGATATCTCTCTCTGTAGATTTATATTATATAAGTAAATTTAGAAGACTATTTTTATCCTTTCTCTAGCTAATTAATCAATCATAATTTTATCAAATTAATTAATCACTATTTAAATACATTTTAAATAAAAAATAAACTTTTATTCTCACATTTTTGTGATGTTCTCCATGTTTTATTTGTTTTAGTATTTATTATTATTATATGTTACCTTTCTACGCATAATTTCTAAAACATTAAGGGGGTTAATTAATTTATAATTAAATCTTGTGCTTAATGTTTGTCCATTCCACGAAAAAATCTATAAAAAGTTATTCTCCATACACTAATAAGGGCTATATGGATTCTCGAGAAGAGAGGAACCATGATGGTCCCTCCCAGACCGCATGGATCTCACGAGTGCGCAATGAACCATAAAAGAAAATTCCTATTAACGAATCACAACAATACACGTTACAAACAAATAATAAGTAAAACGATATTCTCTTTTCATTAAACTCTCACATAATTTTGGGATAGTACGTTTATTTTTTCAAATTCTTTTTATTACACTGTCCCTTTGAAAAAATAATTTTATAACATAAATTTATTTTTTTATATTTACATTAATATTTAAAATATTTATTGAGTTTAAAATAAAATTCCATTAAATTTTCAATAAAATTATAATATATATTTATTGATTAATTTGTATTCATTCTCTCTTTACTTTAGACTTTAAAACAAATGAAAATTAGCCTTTTAAAAAAATGATTTTACATTATTTCATAATTTTTCCTTCCATATGAAATTGAAATGTTCATTTTTAATCTATTTTATGTATTATAGAAAAAATTATTATAATCACTTTCACAACTCTCTAGCCCACAACAAGATTTTCTCTCTCCCAAATTTATAAATTTCTTATTCTCTTGAGAAGTTACGAGCCACAAATTTATCAAATAATTTATTCAGTCATCTATTGTTTTGTTATTTCACTACAATTAATTAAAATGAGTTGATCATTAGGATAAACAATTGGACACCAGCCATTAGAAAATATAAATAAGGGTTTGGTTCAAATGCATCACACACAACAATATTATAAGGGTCCGAGAATCCAAATTCTGCATCACGTGTTTAGAGTTCGTTGAACATGATGAATAATGAAGAACTAGCATCTACCAACATAGATCAAGACAATCAACAATCTCCAATATCGTAATGAGATATTTTTTCACATTTCATTAAAATAATGCATATGATAAATATCTATTGGGTTTCATGATATTTTTATTTTCTTCTCCAATTTAGATAAATAGAATTTATTTTGCTAACGCAAAATGAGTTTTTTTATTCATAAAATATTCAATGGAGTAGATAAGTTTCTGGTTTGTCTTTATCATGAAATAATTTATGATTACAGGTTTTATCATAAATATTATGTTCACATTTCCTATTTCGATAGACTAACCTTTTATATATAATCATTCCACAAATAAACATAAACTTATAGTAATAACCTTTTTTTTTCAAGCTACATTCTCTTCATGTTCATTACGGATGTAATCATCATTTTCTATATTTTATTTAATTTTATACGATCCACATGATTTTAATTAAACATGATATTGATCGAGTTTACATTAACAATAATTACCTGGATAAAACATTATTACAGTAACTCTACTTTATTAAAAAAAAACCTATATTTGATTTTTTTTTTAATTGTTACTTAGAAGTTCATGATATGTTAATATGAAATAAAAACACAAAAAATAATGATCTAACAATCAATGAAAAAATTAGAAAAACAAATAGAAAATATATGTCAACAACATAGGAAATGTCAGTCTACAAACATCAAATCAAATCCAAGTACATGATCTTGAAAAATTTCAAGCTACAGTTGGTATGGAACATGTTCACAAAAGAAACACATAAACAACTACTACACACAACCTTACATAATAATCAAAAGGTGCAACTCCAACTATAGCCAATATTTACAAACACTAAGATATTGAGATCCATTACCAATAATTTAAATAAAACCCCCATGGGCTAAAATGAAAAGATGCATTAAAAATAAAAAAAAAATAAAAATACTAGAAATATTATTTCCTGCTATTTTTAATTAATTCATCCATAACATTTTTGAATATGTAGTAAAATTCACTTACATTTAGTTTAATTTTAGACTCTCTTTTCCATTTAAGTTTTTCATCCTTAATTCATTCTCTATTATACTCGATCTTTAATCGTGTCTTATTTTTTAATAGTATTTTATGAGGTTTTAGCTATTGAGGTTAATATTAACTATCTACACATGGTCACTGGTCGGACGGTTCAGTGGCAACAAACGAAAGTGGTGACATTAGGAAGAGTTCTAAGAGATTATAAGGCACAGACTATATGCCTTCATGACCAAAATTGGGACATGTTCAATAACCTGTGCAGAACTCACAAGCATTGTCATAAGCATGGAGAGAACTTAAAATGTTGGGGTGAGAGTTCTAGAAGTGCAAATCGACTTCATATGTACAGTTAAACTCTTATCAACGACCACGAACCTGGACCACCAACATGCAACAATCGTTTGTCAATATAGAAGACTACTAGAGAGGAACTGGAAGGTTACTTTAAAACACATCTATAGAGAGGCGAACCACTTCGAGGACGCACTGACGAATAAGGGTCATGGAGCTGACTGGGAACACACACAGTAGAGTGTTCGAATAACATAATTAAATACTAGGAGAGGTATGCCCTTAGAAGAGAGTCAGAGACTAGATTAATTTTCATACAATTAATTTTTATTCTTCCTAAAAAAAGTATGTTGCCCATTGCAAAGCGCGGGCCACAAGCTAGTTATAAAATATATATATTATATATATATATATATAATCGGATTCATTCCAGAGCACCTATATAGCTATTTGATCCTCAATCCTAGAGCTGGCAAAATGCTGACCCGGCCCGATAAACCCGCCCACCCGCCGCCAGCCCGCCCCGTGGCCCGATTGACCAAAAAGTCAACAATCCAACCCGCAGCCCGATGAACCCGCAACCCGATGAACCCGCAACCCGACTAACCCGCGACCCGATTAACCCGCAACCCGACTAACCCGCAACCCGACTAACCCGCAACCCGGCTAACCCGTAACCCGACGAACCCGTAACCCGACTAACCCGCAACCCGCCCGCCCGACCCGAATAACCCGATTGTCACACAATTCATAATATTCAGTGCTTCAAATATCAACATTATGTCATTATTGAAGATATAAAAAATTTAATCTACTTCTGACTTCACCAAGTTTATTTCCAAAATAATTAAAATCAATTATATATAACATTGACAATCATAGTTGTAAATACTTCAATCTACCTGAACGAGCACGACTGCTCTGCACCATATGTCCATATCCATGTTTTTAAGTTCTTTCACCAATTAGCAATACAAGCAACTAATATAGTATGCAACACTACATAATTCGACACCAAACATTCATAATTCATAGAATAATCCAAAAGTCAAGTTTCAAACCTGTTGATATATAGAAACACAATACTGATGAACATTAAAGTTTAAACCACTCATCCATACTTCAACCTTCAAACCAAAATTATAAAGAAAAAGTGTTATAACAAAATATTCATTCTGCATTGTCAACACTCAACAACAATGAATCCTGCAGCAACCAGAAACTAGAATGCATCTATGCAAGACTCACGTCTTCTCCATCAGTAACACTTAGCACCATCAGTAACAGTGTTAAAAATCTTAAGAACGTTGACTATATTTGCCATCTAACATAAAATCAAAACGTTTGATCTAAAATGTCATAAAGAGAAAGTCGCTAGATTTGATACTTTTTTGAAAGAATTGACTAAATTTATAAATGAGTCCAATGTTAAACCTCCTAAACCTTAAAAGTTAAAGTATATTCAATTTCATTTCATTTATTATAAGTATATTTAATTTATAAAAATGAATTATTATTTTTAATATATGAACAACTGCTACAATCCTTAAGAGTTAAGCCTACTCGCGATTAAAAATTTAATATATTTTTAAATTATTTATCACATAAAAAAATTTACATAAAATTTTGCAAATTGTAGTTGAGAGTTGAGACTAGTAAGTAATAACCCGTGGGCAACCCGAGACCCGCCCGACCCGCGACCGATGAACCCGCGACCCGATGAACCCGCGACCCGACGAACCCGTGACCCGACGAACCCGCGACCCGACGAACCCGCGACCCGAGCGAACCCGCAACCCGGCGAACCCGCAACCCGACGAACCCGCAACCCGACGAACCCGCAACCCGACTAACCCGCAACCCAACTAACCCGACCCGTGGCCCGCCCAGCCCGCCCGTTTGACAGCTCTACTCAATCCCTTCCTCTTCCTCTAAAAAGCAAATATATTGAAGAAAAAAGAAAGAGAAATTAAAAATAAAATGTGCACAACGTAGCTCTCTCTCCTCACGATCATTCATCATCTCCTTTCTCAATTTTTCATAGGCATAGCTTCATCGGCCACAAAAAAAAAAAAAAAAAAAAACCAGAATAAAGAAAAATTCATTTGAAATGTTGCAACTTTTCTTTGCGGTGGCTTTCTCATCGGTGCCGTTGACATTGTACATACCACCAATTCGTTCACTAAACCTGTTCGTGGAGACAATGGAGAATTTGATCCATCAAATAGCCATCCAGACGCTTAGGACTTATCCAAGAATACGGGTCGCCTTCTCTCGCATCATCAGAAATTTGGTCCGGCTAAATTGATTATAACCCACAACCCAGAATCAGATGGGTGTCTGTTGTAAATTTTGTTCATTCTATTGAATTCTTGAACCCTTGTTGCTGTACATATTGCTGTTGTTGGCCGATAGAGATAGATAGATAATCTTGGATGAATTCATGCTGGAAGATTTGGTGTGGATTGTATTTTTTATGTGTAATTGTTAGATGATGATCATGAAGCAATGCACTGTCTGCGATAAAATATATTACAGTGAATGATGATCACGAAATACCTATTTTCCAACCATTGATTACGATGGACTTATTATAGCATACCAGCAATCATCTTGTTTTGATCACCAACATATTCTTCTGCTACAACTTCAGAAAAGATGGAATCTTTGTCTGCCAACGTACTTGAAACAAAGTTTCCGCTGCGAGCGAGCATGCTATTCCAACAGTGCGAGCGAGCATGCTATTCCATACCTTTAGAAATGTCCAACATCAGCATTATGCCAAGCACTTGGAATTGGATATACACTGGCCTTATGGAATCCCTCTCTACACTTACTTCTTAAGCCTCCTCCAGGTATGCTCCGCCTGTCCACTGACCGTCTCTTTTCACTTGGTAAAATGCTCCCGAATCGACTTGTGAACTTCCTGCCCTTTTCTCAGCTGTTTGAGGTGAAGAATCGAAAATAGCCATCTTCTCCGACAAGGTCCGGATACCATCATAATTGTTTACTAATTCCATAAGCACCTTGATCCTTCTAAAAGAGACACAACTTGGCTTTTGTCCCTTCTCTATCATCTGCGAGAAACATTTCTCAGCTTCCAACAGCTTCCCAGTATCACAGAGCAAATCAAACAACACATCAGATACTAAAGTGAAAGACCCAAAACTCTTATCCACCATGTCATCCCACAGCTTTAGTGCCAAGTCTACCCTCTCATGCCTCCTACACAACCTCATTAGAAACATACATGACTGTGTATTGGGAAGGCAACAACCATCCATCATCTTCCCATACAAGCTCCAGGAACTACGCAGGTCATTTGCCCAATAAAACACACGAAAGAACAAATTGTACGTAGTAGAATTCGGGGCCAGCCCCTTTGCTTCCATCTCATCCACCAAGTCATACGCATCACCAAGCCGTTTTGCGATACAATAGTTTCGGATAACAGCATTATATGCTGCTACATCCGGGTAACAACCATATTCCCTCATTTCCTTGAGCACATGTCTGGCTTTATCTGGCTGGCCAGCCAGCCCCAAGGCTCCAATGATGCTAGTATGGGTTATTACATCTGGAGATATATCTTCATCGCTCATCTTTTCCATTGTCTCATATGCCTTGTTCAATTCTCCTCCCTTACAGTAGGCGTCAATCAAAGAATTATAGGAGACCACATCCGGTTTCACACCCAATTCCTTCATCTCCTGAAAGAAAAACTCAGCTTCCTCTACGGACTTCCACCCGGAAAGAAGTATGTTAAAAGTCTGGGAATTCGGCCTGAACTCCATCTTCAACCTGTGGTAGACATTTCTAGCATCAATCATGCTCTTCTCTTGACACAGAGTTCTCAACAGAGCATTAAAGCAAGTGGTGTCAAACTCAGGAACCAACTTCTTAAACTTTCTAAAGGACTCAACTGTCTGCCTAACAGAACACAGCTTAGCAACTCTACCCAGAACCACTTGCATAGTCCGCGGGGAAATCAAGTTCCTGTCTTTCTTCTTAATCTCAACGAGGACATCCCAAATGTGATCGAATTTGCGGCTCCTGCCGAGAATGTAAAGCATGGTATCCAAAGAGAAGGGGGTGTGATAAAACCCTCTTCTGTCTCCGGTCAATTGGAAGAAGTCGAGGGCCTTCAAAGGGTTTCCATGACTAAAGCGAAACTTCTTCAAAACCTTGTCGATTAGGTCGTTGGAGAGGAAGATGTCAGTCGATTTTAACGACTGTTTGAGGTCATGCGGATGGGGTACGGTATTAATGAGGCGGTAAACGATTTCTACATCGTCCTGATCAGAGGAGGAGGAGGATTCGGTGCAGAGGGAGAAACGAGCGAGGAGGCAATTGGCGGCTAGCTGATTCTGATTGAGGGAGAGCAAGGGGATAATAGAGGCGTACCTTGAATTTGTGTGAAACGAAAGGGAGGCCTTTGAGATCATTCTTCTTCTGCTACTACTTCGCGCTCTGTTATTGTGGGAGGTAAAAATGGTGGTGGCCGTGTTGGAGAAACAGCAGCAGTAGCCAGTAGTAGTAAGGAAAGCGGCACTGAAGAAGATGCGAATATTGTTCATGTTTTTAGAGAAGCCAATTGTGGGGCTGATTACCTAGCCAATCTTGGTCATTCTCACAACCGAACTCTACTCTGTCTCATTGGCTGCAGTTTGACCTCTTTGGGGTTGCTACGCCAAAAGTTATTTCAATTTAATCTCTAGCAGTTTTGCCCCGTTTTCAACCAAAAAAAAAAGTCGAAACTAATGGGCCATGCTCGACCGTCCATAGCCCATAGGTTAGAGGCTTATTGTCCATTTTAGTCATAAACCTTTGGGGTTTATAACAAACTGGTCATAAACCTTTGATTTGTAACCTAGTGGTCATTAACCTATGGAGGTTGTAACAAATTAATCAAATCGTTAACTCTTCATCCAATTTCTCCATTAATTGCTGATATCAGCATTGCCATGTCACTGGTTTTTCCACCTCACCCCTTGCCATGTCAACTAGTTAACCATATGTTCAACCTAGCACAAACCGATCAAACCTAACCGAATGAAAATCAACTAACCAAAGTAACCAACCCCTTATTTACTCTACCCACCTCTTTCAACAGACTCGTCGTCTAACCCATAAGCCGTTGCAGCCTCATCATCCGCCGCCACACTGATTGTCCGTCTCCATCTCCACCATCACCCCCTGTAAACTGATTCTGAAATCTTACGCAAATATATGTCTACACAATGTCTTCCTCCTCTAATCCCTAGATCTATCACTACAACAAAACTCATAAATAGTCGGGGGCCACTTGTCGGGAGCCAAATGCTCCCGACAATTATAGTCGGTGGCTGGCCAACAATGGTCGGGGGCGTATAGCCCCGACAAATATAGTCGGGGGCAATTTTGTCGGGGACTTGGCCCCTGACTAATTGAGTGGTTTAGTCGGGGGTGTGGCCCCCGACAATAAAGCCCCCGACTAAAATAGTCGGGGGCTTTATTGTCGGGGGCCACACCCCGACTAAATGTGTAATTATATTTAATATATTATTTAGTCGGGGGCGTGGCCCCCGACAATAAAGCCCCCGACTAAAATAGTCAGGGGCAATATTGTCGGGGGCCGCGCCCCCCACTAAATAATCATTTAATGGGGGGCGCGGCCCCCGACAAAATAATATATTAATATTAAATTATTGTATTTAGTCGGGGGCGTGGCCCCCGACAATAAAGCCCCCGACTAAAATAGTCAGGGGCAATATTGTCGGGGGCCGCGCCCCCACTAAATAATCATTTAATGGGGGCGCGGCCCCCGACAATAAAGCCCCTGACTATTTTAGTCGGCGCCCCGACAAAATAATATATTAATATTAAATTATTGTATTTAGTAGGGGGCGTGGCCCCCGACAATAAAGCCCCCGACTAAAATAGTCAGGGGCAATATTGTCGGCCCCCACTAAATAATCATTTAATGGGGGCGTGGCCCCCGACAATAAAGCCCCTGACTATTTTAGTCGGGGGCTTTATTGTCGGGGGCCACGCCCCCTACTAAATAATAAATTAATATTTAATTCTTGTATTTAGTCGGGGGCGTGGCCCCCGACTATTTTAGTCAGGGCCCCCGACAAAAAATAGTATTCCTCCTTAAATTTTCTCATTATCCCCATTCTCTTCATTTCTCCTCTCAATTTCTCAACCCTCCGAAGCCGTCGTCGCCGTCTGCCGTCCGCCACCGTCCGCCGCCGTCCGCCATCCGTCGGCGTCCGCCGCCGCCACCACCACCACTATCCAACCGTTGCCGCCGCCGCCACCACCATCGTCTTCTTCGCCGTCCACCACCACCATACACAACCACCTTCCACCGCCGCCACCACCACCACTACTACCACTAAAACCACCGTCGCCGCCACCATCGTCGCCATTGTCGTCCGCCGTCCACCACCACCGTCGCCGTCCACCACCACCGTCATCGTCGCCGTCCAACAAGCATTAGTTAAAAAATAATTTTTATATATTATTTATTATATATATATGTAATACTTATTATATATATTATTTATTATAAATGTATATATTTATATTATTATATAATAAATAAAATATTAAATAATAATATATCATTTAAATAATATTATAAATATAATATATAATAATATAAATATATAATAAAATAATAAAATATAATATATAATAAATATATATTTTAAATAAAATAAATAAATAAATATTATATATATATATATATATATATATATATATATATATATATATATATTAAAATATATATATATTTATATATATATATATATTATATATATATATATATATATTACAGAAATTATATATATATATATTTATTTATATATAAATATATATATAATTTTGTCGGGGGCGTGGCCCCCGACTAAATGGCCCCCGACAAATCTTGCGCCCCCGACTAAATGGCCCCCCACTATTTTTGTCAGGGGCCATTTAGTCGGGGGCCACGCCCCCGACTAAATTAGTCAGGGGTGTGGCCCCCGACTAAATGGCTCCCCCCTATTTTTGTCAGGGGCCACGCCCCCGACTATTTTTTGTCGGATTCCTTCGCCCCCGACAAAATATCCCTAGTCAGGGACACTTTAGTGGGTTGCAAGGGTGAATTTAGGGGGGGGGGGCGGGGCAACGCCCCCGACTAAATTAATTAGGGGGGGCCTTGCTCCCCTCTATTTTCAGTTTGCCCCCCCTATTTGATGTGTTTGTTGTAGTGTATCTCTCTATTTATCTCTCGCCACACTATACATTGGCTGTCACTCACTCATCCTTCCTTCTCTTTCTTCTTCTAACTTAAATCACCACAACTCATCTCTTCACATCAACATCGATCAATGCCCTTCTTTTCTTTATAGCCTAGCTACAAAACCTTGTTATTCCATCGAATAATATTGTAGAGAATGCAATTTGGTTTTGTGTTGGGAATCTCATGAACCCACAATCTCTACAGAGATGTCTGCAAATCTCTGGATAATTCACCAGCGGCCGGCGGAGCAGCCATCATCTCCTTCACTTGATTCACAACTGCTATTTCCCTCCTTCTCCTTCCGCCGCCGCGAGAACGAAAGGGGTCGGCAACGTGGCGGAGTTAGGCGCTGACGGATGCCGGAATCGAATTCGTCAGCGACAAGACGAGGTCTATGATCGATCTGGAGTTCAAGAACGGTGTGTTCAGGATCCCACTACTGAGAGTCCACGATTCGACGGACTAGCTGTTCAGGAACTTGATTGAGTATTATAACGACGAGAGAAATTGATGATTCTTATTGATTGTAATCAACTGGAATATATACAGAGAATTAAGGTAACTGAATTCCTAAACTATAGCAACAACTTGGAATATTAAAATAATATCCTATCTATGAAGTAGCCGATATTGTTGGTAGACGTTGGAGTCGTGGGTTCATGGGTTAATACCCCCCGCAAGCTGAAGATGGGGACGCACATGAAGCTTGGAACGCAGCGAAGCAATACGATCTTTGGAGAGGGGTTTGGTGAATATGTCTGCCAATTGGTCGACAGATGATAGATGTGAGATTCGGAGACTTCCTCGCTCCACCAACTCTCGGATGAAGTGAAAATCTAGAGCAATGTGTTTTGACCTTGTACTGATAACCGGATTTTTGGTCAAGAAGATTGCTCCAACGTTGTCGCAGAAAAGGATTGGTGGTTGGAAAGGCGTGACATGTAGGTCTGTTAGTAACTGTTGGATCCATAATATTTCAGCTGCAGTGTACGCCATTGCCCGATACTCAGCCTCGGTGCTTGATCTCGCCACAACCTTTTGTTTTCTGGATGTCCAACTTATGAGATTTACACCATGATATATTGCATATCCATATTGTGAACGAGAGTCATCAGGATCTGTGATCCAACCTGCATCCTAGTATGCCGCTAGAGCTGTCGCCTTGGTCGGTTTAAAATGAAGAGCATGATCAAGAGTGCCTCAAAGATACCGTAGGAGTCGCTTCACCGCTTGCCAATGTTGGATAGTTGGTGCATGCATGAATTGACATACCCTGTTCACCGCAAATGTTATATCGGGTCTGGTGATAGTTGCATATTGAAGGGAACCAACAACTTGACGATATAACTTGGGATCGGAAAAGGGCTCGCCGTCCTTGTTGAGCTTTGTTTGTGGATCAGCCGGTGTGGAAACCGCAGTAGCATCAGTCATGTTGGTGCGAGATAGAATGTCCTTGATATATGTAGGCCAAGAAAGTAGTGTAGCGTACCTAGGTCCTTGAGGGCGAACTGGTGATGCAGCTGGGTAATGAAGGATTGAATGTGTCTCGGGTCGGATCCTGTAATGATAAGATCATCCACGTACACTAGTATATAAATCGTGACCATTGGTGTGTGATGAACAAATAGGGAGGTGTCAGATTGACACGCTCGAAAACCATTGGTGATGAGAAACTGCTTGAGTTTGTTGAACCACGCACGTGGAGCTTGTTTGAGTCCGTAAAGTGCCTTGTGTAGGCGACACACATGAGTCGGCCGACCCGGGTCTTCAAATCCTGGTGGCTGTCGCATATAGACTTCTTCCATCAACTCCCCATTTAAGAACGCATTGTTTATATCAAGTTGACGAAGTGGCCATCCACGAGAGAGTACAATAGATAGGACAAGGCGAATAGTGGTTGGTTTGACCACCGGACTGAATGTGTCGAAGTAATCAACCCCTTCTTCTTGACTAAAACCTTGAGCAACTAGTCTTGCTTTGTGACGTTCCAACGTACCATCCGAGCGTCGTTTTACCCTGAAAATCCACTTACAACCAACCAAATTGACATGAGCAGGACAAGCAACCAGTGACCATGTACTATTTCTCATAAGAGCGTCATATTCATCTTTCATCACGTTACGCCAACAAGTGTGTTTAATGGTTTGACTATAAGTGCGTGGTTCCTCATCTGATGGTGTGAGAACGGTGGAATAAATTTTGGATTTCAAAGAATTTGTGGCTGCCCGTGTAACCATCTTGTGCTTATTGTTAGGTTCTGGACGATAATGGGCTGTATTTGGTTGTGTTGATTTTGCTATAGAACTACGGGTGGGTAATTGGTAAGTTGGTGTGTTGTGTTGTGGTGTGGGGTTTGGGGCAGTAGGTGATGACGGGGGTGTACGGGTAGACGTTGGAGTTGTGGGAAGAAGGGGAGTTTGTTGGAGTGGTGTGTTAGTTGGTGGGTGTGAGTGTGGTGACGTGTTAGAGTGAGAAGGGAGATTTGAGTGTAGTGGTGTGATTATATTAGGGTGGTGAAAATGTGGAGTATGAGACGGCCATGAGGCTGCCTGTTGGAGCAGAGTCGTGGCGGCAGGTGTCGACGGCTGTGCGGGAGGAGTACTCTCCATCGTCATCGATAGTTCGGAGTAAGGAAAATGAGCTTCATCAAAAACAACATGTCGTGATATGTAAATTCGAGTCGTGGGGCGATGAAAACATAAATATCCTTTATGGGTTGGGCTATATCCAATGAAAATGCATGGAAGAGATCGGAAATCAAGTTTCGTAGCATTGTAAGGTCGTAAGAAAGGATAGCATAAGCAACCAAAAGTTTATAGAAAAGCATAATCAGGCAATTTGTGGTAAAGAGACTGGTATGGTGAGCGAAATTTTAATTTTTGGGTAATGGTTCGATTATGAAGATAGGTTGTAGTTTTGAAAGCATGTTCCCAAAAAATTTGAGGTAGAGAGGATTGAGCCAAAATAGAAATTCCTTTTTCAATAATAACTCGATTTAGTCGTTCGACCGCTCCATTTTGTTCTTGAGTATATGGACACGAAATTCGGTGAGCAATGCCAAAATTTTGTAAAAACGTGGACACATTTCTGTACTCACCCCCCCAAATCAGTTTGAAGACTCTTAGTATTGTAGGAAAATTGAGTTTGAATCATGGCTCGAAATTGTTGAAAAATAGTATAAACTTGAGATTTAGCAGTCATGAAATAAATCCAAACGAAGCAAGTGCAATCATCCATAAACAACACAAAATAACGACTTCCATTTAGAGACAAAGTGGGGGACGGTCCCCAAACATCCGAATACACTAAATCAAAAGGGTGCAATGATTTCATATGAGAAATAGGAAGATGAAAACGATGACTCTTGCCTAATTGACATGACTCACACGGAGATGAAATTTATTCGAGAAAACCGGTAATCCAAAACTTGAAACTAGACGACGAAGAAGAGACTCGTCAGGATGACCTAACCGTCGATGCCAGCCGTTTAGAGTCGTGCGTACACCAGACAACGCCATAGCCGAGGGTTTGGTAGGTGGCAAAGACGGGAGGCGATATAGACCGTTATGGACGTCCCTGCAGAGAAGAGTTTTACCCTGAAAAGTCTTAACACAACAATGAGTAGGCCAGAATTCTAAATAAACATTATTATCACGAGTGAGTTTGGAGACACTTAGTAAATGTTTGGTTAGTTGCGGCACAATAAACACACTTGGTAGACGTAAATCGTGTAATGAAGTTGAGCCAATATGAGAAATAGATAGATGATTACCGTCACCAACTTGCAGCTTGTCAGATCCAGCATAGTCGTTTGCTAAAGTGAGTTTGTGGAGATCGGGTGAAACGTGATCCGTGGCCCCACTATCAAAGTACCACGAAGGATCAACAACGGATGACGTGGAGCTGTGTTGGGTGAGATTCACATGGTGACCTTGATCACGCGGAGGCAAACGACGAGAGGGAAAATCAGCTTGATTATTGCGTTCCAACAATCTATGGCCGTATGGTTTGGCCGATTGCACAACTGACAAACCACTAAAGTTGACCGGTCAGTGGAAGCAAGCCTTGGAGAGAAAGTTGACTTAGGCGCTGAAGACCTTCTTGGGCTGGAATAAGAAGTGTGGCCCATATAATTCCTTCCAGGGGTGTTGCGGTGTGGGGGGCCAAAGTGACGACCAGGCCCAGTTGTCCAAACAGATTGATGTGCCACAGATTGCGTCGTCGGTGGAATTGAAGGCGAAGGAAGCAGTCACGATTGAGGAAGAAGATCACGTTCGAGTCGAGCTTCTTCCCGAAGCAGTAATCCGACCAGCACATAGACCGAGGCTCTTCTGATCGCATCATATATGTTGTGAGAAAAGGACCGTAAAGTCCTGACAGTATGTAACCGACGAGATCTTCATATGATACTGGAGTTAGATTTTCGGCAAGAACATCAGCAATCGACCTCTTTTTCTCAACATAGTCCAGCATCGAGAGAGAGCCTTTGACGAGGGTTTGGAGTTGAACCTTGAGCGCCATACGTCGAGCCGAAGTTTGAGATTGAAAGGTACGGTCGAGGGCCCGTCCAGGCTGCGTGAGAAGTGGCGGCACGGGTCACAATTGCAAGGGCGCGCTCTGTCATCATCGACTTCAGCCAGAGGAGGACATATCGATCATTCTTCTTCCAATCAATATAGGCTGAGTTTGGCTCGACAGTAACCGTGCCGTCATCGCTGATCAGTGAGCGAGTCTCTTACGGTGGTTTCGGGGAGAGAATAAAGCTCTCGAGATTAAATGTTTCAAGGGCAGAGATGACGTTAGATCGCCATAGAGAAAAGTTGTCACGATCAAGCTTGATCGTGAATGGTGGAATCTCAACAGAAAGAGAAGAAGAAGAGGAAGAGGAGGAGTCGGCTAGGGTAAGGATTTTGGCCATGATTTTGGTGGTAAAATAAAACCTAGCTCTGATACCATATAACGACGAGAGAAATTGATGATTTTTATTGATTGTAATCAGCTGGAATATATACAGAGAATTAAGGTAACTGAATTCCTAAACTATAGCAACAACTTGGAATATTAAAATAATATCCTATCTATGAAGTAGCCGATATTGTTGGTAGACGTTGGAGTCATGGGTTCATGGGTTAATAAGTATGAGCAGTGCTTCCAGGAGAGCACTCAGTACATTACGTCGTACGTTCTGTTGATGGATCGGCTGATCGACACGGCGGCGGATGTGGAGGTTTTGGAGCAGAGGAGGATTATAGCTAATGATTTGGGTGGAAGGGAAGATGTGGAGGTCGTGTTTAATAACATATGCAAGCAGACTGTGCTGAGGGATTTCTATTACGCCAGAGTTTGTGGGGAGGTGAATGAGTATTATCACCGGCGATGGAATCGGTACAAGGCGGCGTTGAGGAGGGATTATTGTTCGAATCCTTGGACGATTGTGTCGCTGATTGGATCTGGATTTGTCTCGTTGAAATATGAAGCGTGATTTTTAGGGGTTTCTTCTTTATTGGAACATATGGGAAGCTGCAAGCCTTTGTTGGTGACTGAAGTTGGGGCGATATGAAGGGAGAGATTGAGCTAATTGGCGCCGAATGAGGAGAAGGGTTTGACTCGGATGTAGGGATGTCGGAGACGCTGCAACTATCGATAAAAATAGAGATAGATCTAGGGATTAGAGGAGGAAGACATTGTGTAGACACATATTTGCGTAAGATTTCAGAATCAGTTTGCAGATGGTGATGGTGGAAATGAAGATGTACGGTCGGAGCGGTGGCGGAGGATGAGGCTACGACGGCGAGTCTATTGAAAGAGGTGGGTAGAGGAAATAAGGGGTTGGTTACTTTGGTTAGTTGATTTTCGTTCGGTTAGATTTGATTGGTTTGTACTAGGTTGAACATATGGTTAACTAGTTGACATGGCAAGGGATGAGGTGTAAAAACAGTGACATGACAATGCTGATATCAACACTTAACGAAGAAATTGGATGGAGAGTTAACGGATTGACCAATTTGTTACAACCCCCATACGTTAATGACCACTAGGTTACAAATCAAAAGTTTATGACCAAAATGGACAATAAGCCATAGGTTAGATTAAATGGCAACTTATATTTTTAAAATAATAAAAAGGTCCTATATCTTATTTATTTATTTATTTATCTTTTTTTAATAGTGGTTAATCGGATGCAAGAATAGGTAGCCGGTGCAAATTAACCGATTAAATATCTGCAAATTTAGAAGAGCAAGATCTTCGAACCACGAATCTACTTTATAATTGTCCCTGACAGATGCAGATCTTTTATGCTGCACAACGACTCGATTTCATTCCACAAGGATTGATTAGAGGCGACATCTTTATTGTCGTTGTTGAATCCTCTGGTGACTATCCAACCAAACAAAGCAAGATCTGTAGCGGACACGAGGGATTCAATGCAGCACTACAGAATACCTAGAGCGAGATCTGAGTCTGACAATTGTCGAGAGCTGCTCAACCTACTACGCAATGAGGCACATTCCAGGTATCTTGAGATTGTCAGAAATCGCCTACAACATCGGCATTGTCGAGCACCATCGCCTTAGAAGGGGAGCAGAGGGAATCATTGGATTCAATATTTGTATCCAATCTCCCACTACAGAAGAGCTATAGATCTTCCATCGCAACTAGATTCCTAATCGACTTGTTGAGAACCCCCAACATATTAAGTGTATCACAACCGTGTCGCGCCACACTAGAGAAGAAGATCGGCACACAACTGGAGCAAGCCACGATAGATTATCTTCTCATCCCCAGCTATTTCTATCCTTCATATTCATCTCTAATTAGTATATTATATTTTCCGTGTAACTAATTTATATAGTTATCACTGGAGATTCGCTACCCCGATGGATGCTCTGTTCGCCTCCTCCTCGACCGCTCCACCGCCTTGACAAAGCCACTTGTCCCTCGAGATCAAGCAAGCGGTGGATTGCCTTGTAGAGTTGAGGATATCAGTTCCCATGGTTTGATTTCCTTTCGTTTTTGTCTTCCTTAGGTTACATGCAATGTAGTCAAAATCCCGATTTTGATCTTAAAATCTTACGATTGTTGCAATGTAGTCAAAGATGTTGACTATACTTTGTTCATCACCAATTGTTGTTGAAGACAAATCCTTGCTTGTTGCTCTAAGAGCTTTCGCCGACTTAGATGTTTCCGCAACTATAAAGTCAAACTACATGTCCCTTGTGATGGATCGTAAAGAGTTCAAAATTTTGTGGCCTTAAGAATGCTTTACGTGAGATCAATCTATATGTGAGAGTTTGGTAACTCAACTAAGTATTTCCATTTTTTTCTTTGTCGGATGCAGGGGCGGAGCCAGGATTGAAACATGCACTGAACCAAAAATTGAAGGAAAAAATCTCAAGTTGAGACAAAAAATTTAAATGACATAAATTTTTTCATTTCTATACTTACAAACTTCAATAGTACACGTCGATTTTTTAGTTTTGAAATTCATCTATTGTAGAATCTCTTTCTATCTTTCTAGCGTAATCCCTCTCAATAAACATCATCAAAGTATCAGCTAGAAACCCACCAGCCATGTTGCTTCGTATATCCGTGAACAGAACAGGGTGAAATTGGGAATTAGGATAGCATGAAGTTAATAGAACAGGATGAAACGGAACAACTCTAGAGGGTTAACGAAACCCTTGAAAGTATTTTGATATTATAAATCTAATTCAATTTGAAACCCACTTTTTTCATAAATAGCATTGGGGTTTGTCTCTTTTTATATTAATATTGGTTAATTTAGGAATAGATATAAATATATGAGTTTTATGTCTTGTTTTTATTTTACACTTCTAATTAATGGGTTATTGGAACTCTCTCTCTAACATTTCTACTTTGCAAACTCTCTCGCCTCTCTCTAACTTCCATTCCTTCTTGTCGCTTGCTGTCGTCAGTTACTAGGCTCTGACCGGAGGCCGGTGGCAACAAGCCACCTCTCGTTTCCTCCGCTTCCCCTTGTTCTCTGCTAGGTTCAATGCCTCTTTTTCTTCCCCTTTTTATGGTGTTTCGGGTGTTTGTTTGATGTTCCTTTTGTCTTTTGCTCTTCTTCTTTTCCAATGGGGTTGTTTGTTGTTCAGAGCTCGTGTCTGTCTTGCTTCCCCTTCGTGGGCTTTTGCTTCAACCTGTATGGTTGCCTTCCTTCAACCTTTATGGTTGCGTTTCTCTGATCTGTTTTCCAGATTTGTTTGGTCGGTTCAAAGAGAGCTGTTTTCAATTTGCTTCGTCTCATCTTCTTTGTCATCTACCTCTTTGCTTCATCCACTGTTGGCGATTAAGAGATGCTATGGTTTCCTTTTGTGAGCCTTGATGTAGGTTGTTTGAGTTTGGAGCAGGAACTTCTCTTCTCAGTGGTGACATTTCAGATCTACTATTGCTTTAGCATCGATCTTTACTGGAGCCTTTTTTCGAAGTCTGCCGATGGTTGTGCTTCTGATGATGTTCCAACATAGATGACAATGGTTGTCTTCAAGAGTTCAGTGGTGACGGCGGCTGCTCATGTAGGGTTGAGTGCATTAGGGTTTTGAAGAAGCTTTCTTCAGTTTAATTTGTTTAGACTTAAAGATTGTATTTTTTCAGCCTTATGTACTCTTTGTCTTTCTTTGGGTTTTGCCCTAAACTTTGTAACCTTGTTCATTTTATTTATTAAAATGATACCATTTGTCAAAAATAAAATAAAATAATGGGCTATTAAGATTTTGACTTTAAATAATTAAAATAAAAACTAATCCTAGAATTACATCAAAGATCGAGTCGAACTAATACAACACTGAGCCGATATTCAAAAATGAACTGAGCCGAATTCAAAATACCCAAAAATATATACTCGATTTTCAAAGACGGGACCGAAAATTGGGTGAGCAGGGACTCACCAGCCCCCCCCCCCCCCCCAAATCCGCCCCTGGTCAGATGAATGCAATAACTGATTGGACAGCGAAGTCGATAAGAGAAGACACTTTTCCTTTTAAATTGGTATATGATACTTAGAGCATGTTTGGTATTTGTGATTTAAAATACATGAATTCTTCAAAATTGGTATATTTAAAATGTAGGTTTTCAAATTGATGCTTTTGAGAACTATTTTGCCCAATTATTTTATTAATTAAATTGACTTTATGATGAAAAAATATATATTTCATGACGGCTAGACTTCAATACTGACATGCACTTTTGATAAAAGGATTTTACCAAGGTCGTATTCCACGGGGTCCTCTCATAAACCAATACTCACACTTCTCATAGACGGTCTAGACATTTGAAATTGGTTTGGTTTGATTAAGAAAATCAGAAAGAAAGGCAAAGAAATGCAATACTAACGAAGATTAAGCAAGAGAGAAAGGTGGCTCAAATCAAAGACAAAGGGGTTCTCTTGGTAGGTAGTTTCATCATGCTCAAGATGACTAATTGAACAAACAAGCCAATTAAGATCGAGTTTGCATTCGGATGACCATGCATTTCACTTCTATAGACTCAATGCACTCTCGTAGCACCTAATCCCTATCCTAATACCACTCAACTTAGGCTCTCGCTCTCAAGCTAAGTGAAAAAGGATGCATTCTAAGTGTTTGATGAAATGGCAAGACACAAGATCCTCTCTTAAGACTCTATGACCACAAGGCTAGGCACAACACTCTCATATCAATGCCCTAACACTAAGAGATTCACCAAAAAGCCTTTTCAAACTCAATTGAATGAAAATCCACATGCACACCAAGTGTTCGATAAAATGCCCAAGAGAGAAATCAAGTGAAAATGGTTGAAACAAGATGATCTAATCTCTTAGAACACACTCACTTCAATCCCTAGACCTACAATCTATGAAATTCAAGCACTCTCATGCATCAAATCACATTGAATGGACCAAATCAAGCAAACATGGCATAAAATGGCATTAAGAACAAGTCTAGGAATCATCCTCATACAACCAAGATCAATCATGGCAAGTTCTATACAATCATCCCTCTATCATAGCACAACTAATCTACCCATCCAAGATGAACCCTAGAAACTCAGCCACACATGGCCAAGGGAGTAAAGAGAAAAGAAGGAAGAATGGTCACCAAGAACACCATGGATGAATCCTTGAGGTGATCTTCACTTCTCCACTTGTAAGCACTTCTCCCAAGGTTTGTTGGCTTCAATCCTAGCTCCAATGGCTCCAAATTGCTCCAAAAATGTGTTCTAGGGTTTAAGGGTTCGTGGGTATGTGTTTGGGGTTCAAGAGAGATCAAAGAATGCCCCAAAATTGCCAAAAACAAGAGTATTTATAGTGCAGGGGGAAGTACACGGCGTGCACACCTGCACAGCGTGCACCCCTGCACTCTGCAGAAAACTCGATCTTGTAATGCTCATATCTCCCTCGTCCGGACTCCAAATGACCTCCCGTTTGCTCCTATGTGCTCCTTGTCATCCGTACTTCGATGCCATAACCTGAAAATGCACAGAGGCAACTCCAATAGACCACGAATTTGGCTCCAAAGTGGCAACCGGACAACAAATGGACACTTTGCACAAAACTTCAATAAAAACATATAAGTCATGTCATTTCACGAATAAACACGGGCATTTCATAGGTCAATCATAAGCTCAAAATGCACTAAATAAAGTCACATCAACTTTTGTCCACCACCACCATGATATATGAATTTTTTCCTGTTATTCATGTGTGATTGATATGTAAATTGTCATTGGTGTATTATTAGTGTGTTATTATTTTTTTTTCACACATGAATAACATAAAAAAAGGTAAACAACACATAAATAACATAAAAATACCTATTTGCCTTGGTGCAAAGAAAACCTCTCCACACTAAATCCATTTTTTATTCTCAACATGCACCAGCGAAGAGACTGAAAATGTAATCACTCAATTGATAATCAAATCTAAAATATTCGAAACAATTGAGACGCATAAACACCTTTTTTTTCATGATAAAAATAGGCTTGACAATAAGTACTCACATTATTCATAAAAAAAAGTACTCACATGTCCGGATACCACATATTCACTACTCACTCGTTTATTAAACGGGTTTACCCATACCCGTCCCAAGGGACTAAATGGGTACAAAATCCAAACCATCCCCGCTCCGAAATGGGTATCGGGTGACAAGTAAACCCGCTACTCACTGGGTGAACCCCAAATTTCTTTGCATCCGGATTGCAAAGAGATTTTTGAGATGAAGTTGCAATTTTCAGAGCATTAGGGTTTCATGAGGGAACAACAGACTGCTCGATTGATGAGGTTGAAGTGAAGAATTGAATGACTGAAAGAGAAATTGAGGTCGCTCTGTTAAACATAAATGATATATTTATGACTAATACAATGTTGTTTCATACTGGGTACCCATCAGGTTGGGTATGAGGCAGATACCTACAAACCTGTCCCAACCCGTTAGCCATTCTAACTGAGTACCAAGTTTGCCCATACCTGTCAAGTTTACCTGGTAAACGCGTAATTTACACTCAATTGAACCAAATTTCGAGTGAGTAACTGATTCCATTATATCAATTCTCAAGCCTAGATGAAAAGAGTATTTTGACGGGGTGTTGCAAATCCCTAAGTCGGTGATTGATTTAGGGATTCGGAGATTGGAGTCGGCGATCGTAGCGTAGTTTGTTGGTGCTCCTCCGCCTCTGAAGGTAGTGAGTGCTATGATGAATCGCCTATGGAGTCTTGGTGAACCAATTTTCGTCTCTCAGTTATCGGAGGGTTTTTTGCTCGTCGAGCTGGGTTCTTTGGAGATGCAAGAATGGGTTCTTGCCCGTTCTTGGCACATTCATCATCAGCCGATGATCCTGAGGAGATGGCACAAGGATATTGTTCCGCTGGTCTTCGAGCCCCATGAGAAACCAGTATGGTTGACGTTCTCTGGAGTGCCGCCGATGTTGCTAACAAATGAGGGGATCAGTTGGTTGGCCAGCCAGTTTGGGAAGCCAATTCACAAGTTTGTTAGAGATGGTTTTACGGTGAGGGTTTGTGTTCTAAGAGGAAATTTGGAGAATGAAAAAGATGAACTGCACATCCATATGGGAAAGTGTGATTATCGTGTGGTGAAGGTAATTTTTCCTGTAGCTAGATCGTATGCTCCGAAGCAAACTGCCAACAAGAAGATGTGGCAACAGGTACCCCAACCATCGTCTGATATGAATGGTACTAAGGCAGCAGACGGTAATGCTGAACCTATTGCAGGGGAGGCTGACTCGAACGAGCCTAATGCTAGTTCGTCGGTTGGAGGGGGAGATGGTTCTGCATCTAAGACTCCAGTTGGAGTGGAGGATGCTCCATCTCAAGTGGCACCACCTGAGACCTCTGTAGAGGTGGAGGGAGAGGTTTGCCATAGCCCTGTATCTGATATTGTTGTGCACTCTAATGTGTTTGGTGGTTTGAGTGGTAATGACGATGAGAATGAAGAAAGTGAGAGGGAAGTTGTGCCTGAGAAGCCAACTTTGGGGGATTTCATGCCAGGTAATAACTCTATCCCTAAGAAAAGTAAGAATAAGTGGTATGGTGGTGTGAAGACAAGGCAACATTATAAGAAATGATTCATTTTTGGATATGGAATGTAAGGGGGTTTAACAAAAGTACAAAAGTTGATACTGTAAATAACTACATAGCTGAGCATAGTATAGATGTAGTTGCTATTCTTGAGCCTAGAATTAGAAAGAAGAACACTGATTTGTTGTACAGAAAAAGATTCCAGGGTTGGTCTGTAGATTTTTGTTATGAAGGGGATCTAGGCAAGATTTGGCTTGTATGGAGAAAGGACATCCCAATCACAGTTTTGCAGAAGACTTCACAGATGATACATTTTTGAGTGGATCTTCCCACTCCTTTTCTCATTACAGCAGTTTATGCTTCTACTGATATAATAAAGAGGAGACAGCTTTTCCAGGATCTGCTGGATATTCCTACAAGTGCACTCCCTTGGATGACTTTGGGGGATTACAATGCTATTCTTGATGTGGCTGATGCCTCTAATGTTCCCTCTTCCTTCAGTGGGATGGATGATTTTGTGGAGTTTGTTTAAAAAGGTCAGCTGATGGAGCATCCAGCTCAAGGGCCAGCTTTTACTTGGACTAATAATCAGGAGATGCCGATAGCTAGGAAACTGGATAAAGCTCTTATTAACTCTAATTGGCATAGGGTTATAAACTCCAGTTCTATTACAGTAGTGCCAGCTGTGGATTCAGATCACTGCGCTCTACTGCTCAAGATTGGTATGGATTTGGGGTCATATCCTAAACCCTTCAAGTTCTATAGTTGATGGATGAAGGATAAGGACTTTCATAAAATCTTGAACGAAGTTTGGAATATGAGGTATCGTGGCTCTCCTTTTAGTATTCTTTATGCAAAGCTGAAGAAGCTAAAGGAAGGTCTAAAGAAGCTGAATAGTGCTAGATATTCAGATATTCAGAATAGGGTCAAAAATCAGAGGGTAGTCCTGGAAAAGGCCAAGGAAGATGTTTTTAATAATCCAACTTCTACTAATATGTTGGCTATGAAAGAGTGTGAAAATGTTCTAGCTGATCTTGTAAGTGCTGAGGAGAACATTATGCGGTTGAAAGCAAGGACCCTTTGGATAAAAGAAGGGGATAGTAATAGCAGATTTTTTGCAAGCTATGTTAAGGAGAGAAATACTTTGAACACTATTAGACAATTGCAGGATGTGGATGATGTTCTTACTGATAATATGGTGAAGATTGCAGTAGGGTTCTATAAAACTCTGCTGGGCACTCCCTCTAATAGATCTGCTGATATTTCTGGTTTGGTTCTGAGGAAGCTTTCTGATGAGCAGTATGAGGAACTAGAAGCTAATGTGACAAGGAAAGAAATGAAAGATGATCAGTTCAGCTTGGCTCCAGATAAAGCCCCTGGCCCTGATGGTTATACTACGGGGTTCTATATAAAGTGCTGGGATACAGTTCAGGAGGATGTTTATACAGCAATGGAGGATTTCTTCAGCACTGGGAGTCTGCATCCTTCAGTTAATTCCACAATTATAACTCTGATCCCTAAAAAGGCCAATGCTACAAGTATGAAAGATTATAGGCCGATTTCCTGCTGCAACACCATTTATAAAACAATTTCAAAAGTGCTTGCCAACAGGTTATGTGGAGTGTTGTCATCCCTGGTTAGTAATTCTCAGTCTGCTTTCATTAAAGGGAGAGTTATTTCTGATAATGTCATACTTGCTCATGAATTACTAGCCAGGTATAATAGAAAGATTGTTTCACCTAGATGTGCTCTTAAGGTGGACTTGATGAAGGTGTTTGATTCTGTGGATTGGTTATTTGTTGAAAATCTGCTTCAGGAAATGAATTTCCCCCCTAGATACATTCAGTGGATCATGGCCTGCTTCAATTTAGTTAGGTACTCTGTGAATTTGAATGGTGCTCTGTTTGGTTTCTTCAAAGGGGGGAAAGGCTTAAGGCAGGGAGATCCCATTTCTCCCTACCTATTTGTTTTGGCAATGCAAATGTTGGATTACCTGTTTATTGAGGCGGCTTCCAAAGGGCTTTTTCAGTATCATCCTCAGTGGAAGCAGGTTAAGTTGACATCCCTGTGCTTTGCAGATGATCTGATGGTTTTTACTAAGGGGACTGAAGAAGCAGTGCTTCAAGTTACAGATATTATGGACAGGTTCTATGCTATTTCTAGCCTAAAGTTGAATCCTGAGAAAAGCGACCTTTATACTGCAGGGGTTAGTGATGATGTGAGGGATAGGATGGTGATGATAGCTGGTTTTAGAGGGGGAGTTCTACCTATGAGATACCTTGGTATGCCTTTATCAGCTGGAAAGCTCTCTAAATCTGATTGCAGAGGTCTGATTGATAAGATCACAACAAGGGTTAGGAATTGGAAAGCAAAGCTCTTGACTTATGCTGGGAAGCTGCAGCTGATTAAATCAGTTATCAATGGTATACTGCAGTATTGGCTCTCTATGTTCATTGTCCCTAAAGCTGTCTTGAAAGAGATTGAAATGTTGTGTGCTAGGTTCTTATGGGGGTTAAAGTGGCCTGGTATCACATGGCATTCCCTTATGAAGAAGGAGGGTTAGGCCTGAAGGATCTCAGCAGTTGGAACTCAGCAAACATTATGAGACATTTGTGGAATCTTCTGATCAGAAGTGGCTCCCTTTGGGTGGCTTGGATCATGAAATATAGATTGAAGAACAAGGACATTTGGTCGTTCAAAAGTGAAACTGGGTCTTGGCATTGGAGAAAGGTACTGAAGTTGAGAGCTTTGGCTCATAGCCATATATCCTGGGACGTAGAGGGTGATATTCTTTGGGATGGTGAGGGCATGAGTAGATTCCAAGCTAAGAAAGTGTGGGAGGTAATAAGGCCAAATCAACAGATGGTCCAGTGGAGTGTTCTACTTTGGGAGGGGTATAGAATTCCAAAGAATAGTATGTTAACTTGGCTGATTTTGAAGAACAGAATTGCTACTCTGGATAAGGTGAATCAGTGGAATCCAGAGGCAGGCACAGTTTGCAGGTTGTGTGAAGTAGAGTCTGAAGATAGGGATCATTTGTTTGTGAAGTGTAGCTATGCACAGGAATGTTTGCAGAGGGTGTTCCCTGGTATTAGAAGTTTTGATACCTGGGAAAGTATGGTGCAGTTTGTAGTTATTGAATGGAGTGGATCCTCGGTTAAGCAGCGGTTCAAGAGAATGAGCTGGTGTGCCACTGTTAGCGAAATTTGGAGAGAAAGATGTCGAAGAATGTTTGCAGAAACTAAGATGGATGCAGTAGCTGTATGTGCAAGGATTTTCGAGATGCTTTCAGCTTATGCTAGTGGCCATGTATGTGAAAATGTTATGCTAGGGTGTATTCCTTCTTAGTATTATGTTTTCGAGTATTGTGGTATTTTGTTCCTCTTCATTTTTAGAGGGGTTTTTGGTTGGCTGAGTTGGCCTTTGTTTGGACCTTATCATTTTTTTTATGATATAAAAATCTCTAATTATTCATAAAAAAAAAGAGTATTTCAAGGCTAATAAGTCCATTCAGTACTTTACGTTTGGCGTATTAACAAATCAGTACACAACGTTTGAAAAATAACTTGCGAGTGTTGTTCGTATGAAAATTTAACACATTCATCCAAAATGACGATTCTATCCAATTTTGTCCGTAAATGGCCACATCACGCGTCTTATTTGGATTAAAACACAGATGTGGATATATCCACGTTAGTTGTGCCTGATCCGTCAATTGAAAATTAAAACCCCTCCCTATTTGTTTTCCTTTGCCATGTGTTAGTTATTAGTTAGGTTCGATCCAGATTCTCCGGCTTGCTCAACTGACCAAGTGAGTAAGGAATCGAATCTTCGAGGTTACAATCCGCCATCCAGAAGTAATCGAGATTCGTCAAATTACCAAGCTCGCTCAGCAACGAACCAACAAGGTAAGGAGCTGCTTCAACTTTGTGATGTTCCAATACCTCATCCGCGTCTTCGTCACCGTCTGGGGATTCTCACCTACAATCAAACCCAATCCAATTTCGAATTCAAATTAAATCATAATTCGTGACAAACAAAAGCTCTGTTCAACTAATTGACATTCAATTCAGGGAAAGAAGCTTCAATTGATCAATACTCCGGTGACCAGGAGTGCTGCTTGTAGAGCGGCGCCAATAGCCGTCTTAAGGAAGGCGGGGGAGGCGAATGATAGATTGGGGGTGGTAGGACGAGGCTGATAGAGGCGGCGACGGTAGAGGTATTGAGTTTGATCTGGACATGTAGTGGACTGCAGCGGTGGTTGGCGGAGCTCCGTCGGTGGAGAGAGAAGAAGAGGGGAATAATTATTCAGGTGAGGAACAAATTGAGAAAGAGAAAGAGAGACAGAAATTGCAGAGGGGGTCATTTTATTCAGGTGAGGTGACGTGGATATATCCATGTTAGCATTTTAATCAAAATAAGATGCGTGATGTGGCAATTTAACGGCAAAATTGGACGAAATTGTCATTTCGGATGGATGTGTAAAATTTTCATACGAACGACACTCATAAGTTATTTTTTAAACGATGGGTACTGATTTGTTATTACCCCAAACGTAAGGTACTGAATGGGCTTATTAGCCCGTATTTCAATCATATTTATTTATTTGTTCCAGCAGTCGTCGTCGGTCCTCGCACTCGGAGAAAGGAAAACTCGCCGGCCAACGGTTTGTCTGTCATCAGTAGCTGAAATAGCCAAGCAGCAACAATGGAGAAGACCAATAAGGCGGGGAAGAAAGCTTTTTCATCAGTGCCAATGTCGCCCATATCTCTCGAACAGTTTGTCTCCACCATGTCCCCTTTGATTGATATGGAAAAGGTTTCTTTCTCCTCCCCTGTATCTTCCATTTCCTGATAACTCATTCATCTCAAAATTTACTGAATTTGTTCCAGGAAGCTGAGATTTCAGCCTCCATCAGTTCCGGTGCGTCCAGAAATTTGGACACCGCCCAAAAGCGGGGTTCTGCGATTATCAATTTGAAGTGCGTCGACGCCCAGGTACGAAATGAAACCAAAAATAACAAGGATTTAAACAATTTACCAGAAAAATATAATTGCATTTCTTTGCTTCTGTTTATGGTGAACGATAGACTGGGCTGATGGGGAAAACTCTTCTGGAGTTCCAATCAAACAAAGCAGACCTTCTTCCTGCTCACAAGGTGTGTTATTAACATGCAAATAACCGGCATTCCTGCTCACAACCTCCTTTCCATTTCATTACTCCCAACTTTTCCTTTTTTACTACTGCTAATGCATTTGTTCCCCATGCCACTCATTTTCAGTTTGGCATCCATGATGTCGTTATTTTGAAGCCAAACAAGGCTGATTTGGGGTCTCCTAATCTCGGCCAAGGCGTGGTTTATCGGTTGAAGGTACATTTGGTTGTAAGATAGGTTCATTTGTTGATTCGTCTTTGTGACTCTTGCAAATGAATTTGTTTGCATATTGGACAGGACACTTCCATCACTGTCGCTTTTGATGATATGCCTGAAGATGGGTTGAATAGCTCACTACGACTCGAGAAAGTTGCAAATGAGGTACCATTCCCTATCCATACTTTGTACTGAATCGAGTTTTGGTTATTCTCTGAACTAAGGATCTTTAGTTTCCTGTTGGATTTCAAGAAGATGCATCGATTTCATGTAGAGTTCTGGGCTCTAAGGAATTGAATTATTTTAAATTTTGGTTTTTAATTTTCTCAGTGTGGAAATTGACTTCTGTATGCAATCATGTTTTTGGGAACAATCTTGATACTTCAATACCTTTGTTACTTAATTATGCAGGTTACCTACCGTAGGATGAAGGATGCATTGATACAATTGAGTAAAGGTGTGCAGAAGGGACCTGCTGCAGATTTGGTTCCAGTTCTCTTTGGTGAGAGACAACCAACTACTGCAAAGAAGGATGCTATTTTCACTTCATTTAACTCCAACCTTGATCATTCTCAGGTGAATCTTTGGTTCTGTATTATCCAGTCTTTAGTGACGGTTGATTGTTATGGGGTTGTAAAGATATGTTTTCATTTTCTTGTTCAAGAACAGGGTTAGGCATTCAATCAGTTTACTCTTTTTTTGTCCATATTATGCGAACCTTCGTCATCAGTAAATGTTAATGTCCTTATTGAACCTGTCATTTCATATCAACTGGCAATGTGGATGAAATTCACCTTTTATTAGTGTAAGATTTGAGTGATGTGGGCATCTTCTCTTACATATGATCTGTGAACTAAACTTATCTTCTTGATAAATATTTTTATCTCCAGTATCTGACAGACTTTTCTGTTGTTTGGTCCCCTTTTCTGAACGGTCAAGAAAGATGCAGTTACAAGGGCTCTATCCTCAAAAAATGTGTTTCTGTTGCATGGTCCTCCTGGAACGGGGAAAACAACCACTGTGGTGGAGATAATTTTACAAGAGGTGAAACGTGGGTCAAAGATTCTGGCATGTGCCGCTTCCAACATTGCTGTTGATAATATTGTTGAGCGACTTGTTCCTCACAGGTATTAGTTACATCTTATCTACATTTTTAGTTAGAGGACAAGCTCTGGATTGCTTTATACTGATGTTTCTTCGAATTTGAAAAAAACTACTTAATCATGTCTTTGTGTCAGCTTAACCAGCTTGGCCAGTGTAATACATTTCATTTTCCCTGTTTATTTTATTTTTCTCTTGTGCCAGAGTAAATTTGGTGAGAATGGGACATCCAGCACGTTTACTGCCTCAAGTATTAGATAGTGCACTTGACGCGAAGGTAAGAAGACCATGGTATTATAAAAACCGTGTGCACCTAGATTAGACCTGGTTCACCTGTGGGAAACTTACTGCAGATATCAATAGTATCGGTTGCATCCTATACAATCAATTTTAGGTGTTGTGTTTCAAACTTACTGCTTATACATAATAATTTCTGTATATGAAATATCAATCCTTGTTTATGCATTTTGAAAATATTCTAAATATCTTCTTAGTTCCAGTAAAAATTAATTTGTCATATATTTCAAATTTAGTTTAACCTTGCAGTTTCCCAGTTTCTAAGATTATCCTGTTTATATTTCTGATACTACTTTTGGCCTAATTACTTCATTCTGTTTTTTACCTTTATAGGTACTGCGTGGAGATAACAGCAGTTTGGCTAATGACATTCGCAAGGAGATGAAGGTAGAATTTAGATGCCATCTTAATACGAAACTGCTTATTTATTGATGGTTAAGTTTCTCTTAGGCCTGCTATGTGGTTCAAAAAGCTCTTGATCCTGTTTGGACTTGGAAATTAAAATAAATAGATGTGAAGAATAAACATATGAGGCCTTAATGTAAACTTGGACGACTATGTTGTGTATTGGAGTGAAAACAGGTTCTAGTAGTGATAAATGTTTCTTTACATTATGAATGTGATTCCCTTAATACATAGGTGATATAGTTCTATGTGAAATAAAATTTGATCAAAACTGTGAATGGACTGCGAAATAATGCTGAAATTGGCTGGAAACAAGAAATTTGTATGTTTTCCAAATTTCATTCGGAAATAAGTGTTGCAAAATTGTATTTGTACAATTTTTATAGCTTAATTGATTACTGGAGAATTTCATAGTCAGCATTATCATTTTAATGTGCTTAGGCTAATATGGTCTCTTTATTTGCAGCCATATTTTCTTTTTAATTGACAGGCTTCCCCACTTGTTAGTTTATAGGCCTGTGTTTGTGGCAACTGTTTTATCCATGTTTGAAGCTACAATGACTGGAAATAATGGACATATCTGTCTGGCCATACTTTGTGTCTTGATGCCTTTTGTTTTAGGAATATTGTTTTTCTTCACTGGTTTAGTTGTGCTACTAAAGCAACAGAATTTTTCTCGAGACGTGAATACTTCTGTTCCAATATGAAACACAGGTAACATTGATGATAAAGGCGTTTAATATTCTCATGCATATTCTTTGGTGCTAAGAATTACTCATATTGAATAAGAGGATTGCTTTATCTTTTAATTTTAAGCCTAAGGGGTTTGTACTATCAACTTTATTTTCTTATGCATTCAATAGAAGAAAGATATAGTGGGCTGTTCCCTGAACAAGTTAATTTTTTTTAACGTTGATAAGGATGGGTTTGAACCTATGACAGCCTTGATTGAGTAGTTACAAAACCAGTAGACTACAAGGCTTCGCCCATTATTGGAAAGCCATTAGCAAGTAGTGTATATGCCCTTTGGTTTACAGATCCTCATTTAAGGATAAAGAATGTCAGATGAGGATAGTTATTGATCTTTCCAAAGATGAAAGATAAGGATCCATGGCCATGCACTCATATATTAAGAAAGAGAGCTGCATATAAATTAAAAGTTTCATGAGAGCAAGAGAGAGAGAGAGCAAGTGAGCAAATTGTTGCACTTTTGAAAAATAACTTTCATGAATAATTATACATATCAGCACCTCTTACCCCTTTCTGTTGCCTTCAGGCGTTAAATGGGAAGTTGTTGAAGACCAAAGACAAAAGCACTAGAAGAGAGATCCAGAAAGAGCTCAGAATGCTCACGAAAGAAGAGCGTAAAAGACAGCAGTTAGCTGTCAGGGATGTGATTAAAACTGCAGATGTGGTGTTGACAACACTAACTGGTTCTTCTACACGCAAGCTGGACACGACATCATTTGATTTGGTTATTATTGATGAAGCTGCTCAGGCACTTGAGATTGCATGCTGGATGCCTTTGTTGAAGGTAAACCGTTTACAGCTGTGTCTTGCATATCACTCAAATGACACCCTAGCCACTATGGCCACCTTAATGATGCATTGAGAATGGGTTTCTACATATCCTTATAAAAGTAACATTTTCATATACAGCAGCAGTTCTTATCCATGTAAGACTTGTAAATATCAGATTCCTTATTATTTGTTCCCTGTTTGTCATTAATGGTTATAATTACAGTTCAGTATGAACTTTGCTTGTTAAGTGACTTTTGAGACTGAGGCCAAACATTGGACTAGACATAATTTACAAACCTTCCAATGTACGTTGAAGTAAAGGAATTAGACTTCCTGTTCATTGCGTGAACGATCTTCTGTCACGTATTGACTGAAAATTTATCGTCAGGGGTCCAGATGCATACTTGTTGGTGACCACCTTCAGCTTCCTCCAACAATCCAGAGTGTTGAAGCAGAGAAGAAGGGCTTGGGAAGAACCCTATTTGAGCGTCTAGCAGACCTCTATGGTGGTGAAGTTACCTCTATGCTTACTGTCCAGTATCGCATGCATGAGCTTATTATGAACTGGTCTTCTAAGGAGCTATATGACAGCAAGGTAAGAGCCAATCGGGAGTAAAGAACCCAGTAGTGTTGATTTGATCCATGCCATCATTTATTTTAGTAACACGTGATAAATCCTATTGTAGATCAAAGCCCATCCCAGTGTTGCAGCCCATGCACTGTGTGATCTTGAGGGTGTAAACAAGTCATCTTCAACAGAACCTACACTGCTTCTTGTGGACATAGCAGGGTACATGAGCACTTCATTGCACTATGAAAGATATCTATTTTCTTGAGAGGCATGGTAATGAACCTGTGTATTTGGGTTTGAAGTAAAATGTGTAGGTGCTTGGCGAGTGGAGTTGATTAACTATTGTTTCTGGAAGAAAAAAAACCATAAATTGTTGCATGACTAATTTGTAGACCTTCTCTTCAGGTGTGACATGGAAGAAAAGAAAGATGAAGAAGATAGTACATTGAATGAAGGAGAAGCTAAAGTTGCTATTGCTCATGCAAAGAGACTAGTTCTCTCTGGAGTTCAGGCTTCTGATATCGGAATAATTACACCTTATGCTGCACAGGTCACAATTTATGTCCCTACTGTACTTGCATTGCTACAAAACATGTAGTTCTTGTGACGTTGTGCGTGGTTCAGATTGCTCCCTTCTAATGAAACATGTAATGCACTGAATTCCATTATTCAGGTTATTTTATTGAAAATACTAAGAGGCCGCGAAGACAAGCTAAAGGAAGTGGAGATATCAACTGTTGATGGTTTTCAGGGTCGGGAGAAGGAAGCTATCATTATTTCAATGGTTCGATCAAATTCCAAGAATGAGGTAACCTTGAGTATCACAGTTATTTATTCTCTGAATTAGCGTGGTAAAGAAGTCAAATTTCAAAATATGGTTAAGCTTACAATCTTCACGAGGAATTTCAGGTTGGGTTTCTAAGTGATCGGAGACGGATGAATGTTGCAGTGACACGGGCAAGAAGGCAGTGTTGCCTTGTTTGTGATTCAGAAACAGTGAGTAGTGATGGGTTTCTGAAGCGATTGGTTGAATATTTTGAGGAGCATGGTGAGTATCTCAGTGCCTCTGAGTACATCAACGAGTAAGCGAAGATCCATGAGAAGAAACTGCTTAATTACTCTTTATGGGAAAACTATCAGCAATGGTAGACATTAATGTTGTGGAGATGGGAAAGAATAGGAAGGTGGCTAAGATGACGAAATGAATCAAGTTTGAAGTGGAAGCCATTGTTGTTTGTTGATTAGGTTTTGGTTTGTGGTATTAATGGATTGGGATGTTTCCAGTTGCACCCTTAATTATCACCCAAAATCAAATGAATTCAATGGAGTACAGACAAGATGGAATATAAAAAAATGGCACATATGTGGTACTCGCGGAAACCCCCTGCATATTTGTCTCTTCTAATTTGCCCCTATGGAACATTGAAGCTCTTAAGTCTGGCTATGACACAAACATGATTGAATCCATGAGCACTTAATCAATCAACGACGAAAAGGAATTTTCTTGGGGGTTGATTGGTTCGTTGAGTGCTTTGTTTTTCAAGAATGATAAGCTTCAAGTTAAGGATCATGAAGAATGGAGAAGATGGGTGAGATTATTGTGTTCCGGAGATTGTCCATATGTTCCTCCAGGTTTGAGATATGCGTTCCATGATTCCCAGCCATCGTTACCTCTACTGACAAGTGCTCTGATACCTATTTGTAACGTCCCGGAGGCTTGCCGGCTTGAGGGAAGAAGAAGAAGAGCTTGAGAGCTTCAGAGAGAGAGAGAATCGGACTTGAAATTGTTTGTAGATTCGTAATAATCGTATTGGACGCAACACATCTGCCTTTAAACTGGCAGATTACCAAAATAGAGCAGGCAAGGCAAAGTAGTCGTTGCTGCTACAGTGATAACGACGAAAACTGTCACCATGGCGGAATTACAAAACAGTCACCGCCACCGAAATAGCAAATAAGTCACTAAACTATCTAAAAGCGATAAATGAGTCCTTTGTCATTACAGTTGCTAGTCGGAGAAGCAGCCAAAGGATTGAGCTCGAGAGCTAAAGAAGAAGAGACGACCATGGCTGGAGGTGACGATGGGTGGGGAGAGATTGAGTTGTGGCCGGGATTTCGTAGACAGCGTCGGAGGAGGAGGAAGGCCCTGCCGTGTCGAAGGGTTTTTATGTCTCTGTGTTCTTTTCCTTGGCTGCTCTGATTCGAAACAAGAATGCTTTGGTTCGCAGTCGGGGGTTAATTAGCATTAGTAGTCTCATTCGTTTGGGGTTTGTACAAAATCGTCCCATATCTTTAAAAACAAATGGATGAATCTCATACGTTTCAGAATCATACAAAATCATCCCACCGTTAACTTTTCTGGCTGAATCACCTTGTCAGCATGCCAAGTCAGCAAAAAATGTACATGTGGAAGGTCCAACTTAGCTTTATTAACCCAATCGATCATATATCGAACCATTCTCGAACAATTGAGGGAATAAAATAAAATATAAAAATTGAGTTGGTTTAGGTAAGGTTCGATACATGACTGATTGGGTTAGTAAAGTCGAGTTGGACATTCCAATTGTACCTTTTTCTGCTGACTTGACTTGTTGACAAGGCGATTTAACCGAAAAATTTGACGAGTAAGATGATTTTGTACGATTCTGTAACGTATGAGAACTCCAAACGAATGGGACTACTAATTCTAATTACCAGTTTTGTTAGAGTAAAGTTTTCGTTTTTCTTTGGGAAAATAATAATGGCAAGCGTCCAATTTTTTTAAAAGGTTGGAATGTTCATGTTCATCTCAATCACTAGATTACCTTTTGAACCTTGACCAATTTAATGATCTAGATTTGTAGGGATATTTAGGACATTTAACATATTATTTAATTTTACTTATTTCGACGACCGGTTGCCGATCTCTGATGACTTTTTTGGCGAGGCTCCGATAACTTTTTCGTTGACCGACCAAACTACGACGACTTTCTGGTGAGGACAAGTTAACTAGCTAACTCTTTTTTTTGCTTATAACTAGTTAACAATTTTTTTTATTGATAACTAGTTGACAGATTTGTTTTGCTAATAACTAATTTTTTGATGAATGATTGGCTTTATATAACTATAAACAAAAAAGAGCAAAAAGAAGAAAGGGACAGCCCCCTTCCTTCGCTATACAAACAGATCCCTCACCCAGAACCCCTGTACAACACCCTCTTCCACCCTTCCCAAAAACGATCCTCCTCACCCACCCGAACCCCAAAAACTCAAAGCAATCGCAGGGCAAGATAAGACCCAACTCGACTATGTTGCGGTAAGTTGTCTCATCCAAATCTCAAAATCGTGCTGAGCTATCACAGCATGCACTTTCAACCATCTAATACTCGACACTAAAACCCTATAAAATACCCGAGATGGCGAAGCCACCGCCTCCCTAAATATAACATCATTCCTCTCTAACCACACAAACCAACAGAAACTGTGTAACAGGACCAAACTCAGAGAATTAAACCCCTCCGCACAGTTCATCCCTTTCCACCCCGATATCAACCCGGCTGCCTTGGACGGAACTGGCCCGAAAATGAAAAGTCTTGAACTGATTTTACTCCAGATGGGAACAACAAAAGGGCAATGGATAAAAATGTGACTCACCGATTCCTCATGACGAAGGCATAAAGCACATCGGTTGGGCATATGGAATCCTCTCGCTTGTAGAACGTCAATCGTAGAAATCCGACCACGGTAAACAAGCCACAAGAAACATTGCACCTTCATCGGTGCCGCCCTACTCCAAATCGTGCTCCAAGGAAAGCCATCCAAGCCCGGAAACCTCCCTCTCAAAAGCTGGACAGTGAGTGACCTGACATAAAATGTCGATGAGGGAGTCAGCGGCCACACGACCATCGGCGGGCCCTCCGAGACTGTCTCTACCGGCCTGCTCCTAAGAAATGTCACGAACCTCCTGTATTCCTCCAACGCCCCACCTCTAAGAGAGTACCTAAGGGTCAGCTCCCAGTCCTCGCTGAAACACAAAGGAAAAACATTGAACAGACACAAATTTTGATCAACAGTGGAAACCCTCACCCTAGGAAACAAAGCTCTCATCCTCACACCACTTTCCCAAATGTCCTCCCAAAGATCGACCCACCCTCCCCCCGGATCGACAAACCCGTAATTCCAAAAAAGCTTACTAGCCTTGACAATTCAGAACCAAACCGAAAGCCCCGCACCGGCGAGATTCCAAACTGGCTGCCATCGCGAGGCACCCTCCCCACATTTCAAAATCATCAATTCTCTCCACCAGGCATTCTTCTCACAAGCAATTCGCCACGCCAATTTTCCGAGAAGGGCCTGATTAAAAGAATCCAAATCCAAGACCCCTAAGCCTCCTCTCCGAATTGGGGTTTTAACCAATTCCCAATTCGCGAGATGGATTCTACTAACCTCCTCCGAGCCTCCCCATAAAAACCTTTTTTGAATTCTTTCAATTTTAGCAATAATCCCAGCCGGAGCTTTAAAAATAGAAAAGAAGTAGGTCGGCAGGTTGGAAAGAACACTCTTAAGCAGAATAACTCTACCTCCTAAAGATAAAAGTCTCGCCCTCCACCCCTCCAACCAATTGCGCACCGAAGCTAGGACCGGATCCCATAAGGCATTAGACTTAGCCCGAGTTCCCAACGGTAACCCCAAATAAGAAGTCGGCAAACAATCAATACCGCACCCAAACAACCTTGCGAACTCCTCCAACTGAGGCACATAACCAACCACAAAAAGGGAGCTTTTATGCACGTTCACCTTGAGGCCGGTAATATTTTCAAAGCATATAAGCGCTGCCAGAAGTACCTGAACTTGCTCTTTCTCCGCGTCACAGAATATGATGGCATCGTCAGCAAAGAGCAAGTGAGTAACCTCCCCCGACCGTTGTTCGTCGTTGATAAAGAAACCTTTGAACCAACCCAACCCTTGTAGTCTACTGATAATTTTAGACAAGACTTCCATAATCAAAGTAAACAAAAAAGGCGATAACGAATCTCCCTGCCTCAACCCTTTGGAACTTGGGAAAAAACCAGCGGCCTCACCATTCACCAGCACTGAAAAGACCGGAGAAGTAATACATGACCTCAACCACATAATCCAAACCTCTGGAAACTCCATGCACCGCATCACCAGCAAAAGGGCATTCCAATTAACATTATCATTCGCCTTCTCGATATCGAGTTTGAACACCAGACCAGACTTCTCGCTTCTAATTCTCGAATCAACTGCCTCATTCGTTATCAACGAAGCGTCCAAAATCTGCCTCTCTCCAACAAATGCACATTGGTATTTCGAAATGATCCCCTTTAAAGGCCCCTTCAATCTCTCCATAAGCACTTTACTCAGAATCTTGTAGATACCACTCACGAGACTAATAGGCCTTAAGTCTCTGACGTCTTCCACCACAGCCTTTTTCGGAATCAGACAAATAAATGTACAACCAACCATCTTAGGTAACTTACCCGATCTGTGAAACTGAGCAAGACCCTCCATAAATTCCTCCTTAATTAACCCCCAATACCTCTTGAAAAAAGCTAGATGAAAACCATCCGGCCCCGGCGCCCTGTCGCCTGCCGCATCTTTTATAGCCCTCCACACCTCGTTCTCGGTAAATGGTATTGTCAAGCGCTGGCCCTCCTCCCTCTTAATACAACTGAAGCCAAGCTCGAAAGGAAAAGGACGAACAACTATATCCTCAGTATAAAGAAGCTTATAAAACTGCGGAATAGCCCTTGCCAACGCACTCTGACCTCGCGCCAATTCCCCTTCAACCGAAATGCAATCAATCCGATTACCTCTGCGATTCTGACTAGCCACTCTGTGAAAATATCTAGTGTTCCTATCTCCGTCCAAGTGCCATTTTTCTCTCAACTTTTGTTTCCACATAATGAACTCTTGTTTCCAAAGCTGAATCAAAACACATTTTAGATTACATCTTTCCAATCTCGAGTCCTCCTCTAGCTCATTTCTTTCCTCCTGTAAGTCAAACACCGCAATCTTGTCTAACACTCTAGCAATCTGCCTATCAATCCTCTTAAACTCTTCCCTATTCCAAACAACCAGGTATTCTTTGAGCCTTTTCAGTTTGACCGCCACCGCAAAGAAGCCTTTCTTACCATCCAAAACATTCTGCCAATTCCGCCTCACTAGCTCATCAAAACCCTCATGCAAAAACCACATCAGTTCCAATCTCCACGGACGTTTAACTGCCACCCCCGTCCCACAATGGATAAGAATTGGGCAATGATCGGAACAGGATCGAGGCAACGCCTCGAGCATGGCCTCCTCAAAAACCTCCTCCCATTCGTTAGAGACCAGAGCCCTGTCTAATCTTGATAATGAGGGAGACAACCGACAGTTGGTCCAAGTAAATTCCGCCCCACCCAACAGAAGCTCTATAAGCCCTACATCATCCACAAAATCGTTGAATAAGTCCATCTCACGCTGATCCCTCATAGCACCAACAGCTTCCTCAACACCCCGGATCAAATTGAAGTCACCAACAATGCAAACTGGCATCGTCCACCACTCCATCACCTCCTTTAATTCGACCAGAAAATCTAGTTTATCTGCCCACTCACATGGCCCATAAACGTTTATCAACAACCAACAGAAGTCGTTCTCGATAGTCCGTAAAATATTAACCACACAAAAATGGCCAATCCATTGAGATTCGACCGAAAAAAATCAGCATTCCAAACTGAAATGATTCCGCCCGCCGAGCCCTCCGAGACCTTCGCTGACCACTCAAAACGCTGGCAAAAGGAGAAGCTTCGAATCAAACCATCGTCGACGACGTTCAGTTTCGATTCCTGAAAACAAACAATCAACGGCCCACACCCCTGTAATCTACTCCTAATCGGAAAGCGCTTTTCCGCCGAACCCAAACCCCTCACATTCCAAGAGACAAGTTTAAGATTCATAAACAGAGGAAGAAGACGAAACCATACCCGGCCTCCGTTCTCGCGGATAATTAACAATAGCCGACTCCAAGGAGCTGCCCAGCTTCGCCAGTTCTCTTTCCATTATGGATTTCCCTCCCGCCACCCTCCTGCGTGCCAACACTTTAAGAGCCGACTTCCTTACAGAATCGAAAGCATCCACCTCTCCATTCGCGCTTCTCAGATCAATTGCCTTTGCCACCTTATCCACTTTATCTAGAATCCCCGATTCTTCTGCACTCAGCCTTACACTATCTCCCCCTAAACCTGGCCCCCTCGCAAACCTTAGACTAAGGCCAGGCTCATCCACACCGTTTATGACCGAAGAGACACAGTTTGGCCCAACAGGCTCCACCCAACTCTGATCCAACCAAGCTCCACCCCCAGGCCCAGCTAAATAATTCTCTACCCAATTATGAAGGCCCACCTGAGGAACAAAAGAGAGAGACACCAAGCCCCGGACAGAAGTCTCTAGAGAGACCGGGACTCCGTTGACTACCACACACAACCCGAAGCCCTCCTGCAATTTTAATCCAGAATAAACACCAAAATGTCCCTTATCCGACTGACCAGACGAACTGCCTCCACCTTTCCTACTGACAGAAGCGGACTCGTACTGGTTCCTCTGAGTCTCCATCACCATCCCTTTCTCCAAACACCCCACAGGCAAAGACCGGTCCTCGAAACTCCCGTCAAAAACCTCCTCCTCGAATGGATCCACGACTGCCGGTGACCACGCACTCAGAACACCACGGCCAACTATCGGAACTAGCTCCGACGAATCCTTTTTCGACACACACCTCCGCCCCCCGCTGCCTGACTCCGACGACTCTCCAACCTCCAACCCTATCCCCCTCCTAAGAGTGTTCTTCACTCTCCACTCTACCAGAGGCTCCGGCTGCACGACCTTACCCCTCTTTTCCCCACCTTTACGAGCCTCCACTACCGTTACCCTCTTCTCAAACACCGCCGAATCCTTGATAACCCGGACAGGGAAGACTTCTGAAAGGACACGAACCCTCACCTCCTCCGGGATCACAGCATTCTCGACAACCTTAATGCGTACTGAATTAAGAGGACACAACTTATCATCATAATCTAGAAAACCCCCACACCTATCCCCCAGAACCTTAAAAAGCTCCAAGGACCTAATATGTAGGGGAATACCCTGAATCAGCACCCAACAGACCTTTGTCTTCTGGAGAACCCCAGACCTCCCCGCTTCGGCAACCCATCTGTCAAGGAAAATTCGAGTCGCACCAAACTCACATCTATTCAACGCCACCACTCGTTCTAACCGCTTCTTTATTCGGGCATTCCAGCAACCATAAATCATCCCCTAAACAGGCAATATTGGCGAGCCTTGGAATACCCCAGTTCTTGGCCATCCACATCCGAAAAGTGTTCCAGTTGATAACTTCCGGACACTGGCTCATGAAACGGAAACACAAACACCGCTCTAAGAATCGCAACCTCTCTGCTATTCCTTTGTCCCCCACCACCACCTCTGATTCAGTAGACCAAGCACATCTCCCATGAAGACTCAACCTCGGTCCCGACACTACCTCCGCAAAGGTCTCAAGTGGGCAGCCTACTGGCGGCGGCGGCGGAACTTTAACACTAACCACCTCCGAGAGCATCCTAAGAAGGGAAGGCCAGCCGCCTCGATTCTCTTCTCCCGGGATATTAATGAAGAACTGTCGTCCATTCCGACACCTCTCGGCCACATTCAGCATCTTGACACCAGCCCTAACAAAACAGCTAAACCTATATCCCTTCTGCTTCCCATGAACCTGCATCCTTGAGGAACCCTCCAAAGATCCGTAGCCGAGACTTCCAACGTGCTTTTTAACCATACCAACTCCTCCAAGTTCAGGAAAACGAAATGTGACTGAGAACCCTGCGAAACAACAAGTCTAAAATCCACCGGCGCAAAGCGATTGGACGATTCAAGGATCACCCAGGCATCCCTAGATTGGAACTTACGAATTTGTCAACCTGACGAACCCACCCTAACACCCCCGACCCCTCACCCCCTCTCACTCTCTCACTAACTCTCTCTCTCATCCTAGTTCCAAAAATCTTGTTTTGCTAATAACTAATTATCTGTACTAGTTCACAAGTTATTTTACTTATAATTAGTTGAGGAATTTCTATATAAATCTAATTTCTAAATATAAGTAGATTAGCCTCCTCTAATTATGACACCAACCCTCTCAAACCATCTTTTGCGTATCGACTCTCACTATCTCTCTCTATCTCTATCTCTCTCCTCCTCTCTATATAAGGAGATTAGCCTCCTCTCATTATGATCAATAAATTCTATATGAATATTGAATTATGTTCAGTTCTATATGATCAAGCTTTCAATATGATATATATGTGTAGTTCTAGCCCCATCACGAAAGCCTAAACAAAATTCATGCTACTATTCTTTCTATTAACAGAAAAAATCACAATCTCCTAAACAAATCAATCACACATACATTGGTTTTTCAAATGTACATTCCCATAATTAATGCATGGCTGTATACCCAAATCATTCATAGAAAAGCTTTGCCTTACTGCACAATCATCTCTTCTCTAATCTGCTAGTTTTGAGTGTCTTTTGTCTTTTCAGTGTGTTGTTTTGAGTTACTTCCATGGATCGTTTCATTTCCTTCCTTCCCTTAAGCATTCTCGAGGTACTCCAAATTCTTTATTCCCATCACCAACGTGCTCCCTCCATGGATCATTGTGCAGCTTATAGTGCAGAATCTGAACCAACACATAAACATCAAAAGAGTTCTCAACATAATCTGATAAACAACCTCACATGTACAAATTAGAAACCCTGAATGATATGATGCAAGTTGAACCCACATGCAGTAGCACGTGCTTCGTAACCGTTAGGTTGTATCAAAGCAATACTATCATCTTGACAAATACCATGCCTTTCTGTTGTTCCTTTAATGTGAATAATTGTTGTGGAAACCAGTTCCACTATGCACAGTATACTTTTTCCCTTGTATCCAACTCAAAAACAGTAATGGCGGAAAGGGGAGAGTTTATTAAACAATTTGGTAGTTATCAACAGTCACATCACAGAACTTGCACCACTGTTATTTCCAACTTCGATTTCAAACTCGAATGAGATGAACTCTTAAGGAACTAATTTAAGTAATCCAGGGCAAGAAGCTATAGTACCTGGAGAAATGTTGTGAAGACATCATCCCCGGTCAATTTCAATATTTGAACTGCCCAATCCGCCACAAATCCCAGTTCAGTTTTCTGCCTCTCCGCTTCAAGCAACAATGAATCACGATACACGAATCTCTGCCATACTTTCTGTACATTCCTCAACTTAAATTTAATTTCTGTATCATTGAATGCCTACAGGAAGCCAGTAACATGACACTTAATATTTCATCTGTTTTCACTGCAGAATCCCTATGTATAGATGTATGAACCATAGTTACCCTCAGAACTTTTATCAAGTTTGGTATTTCATCTTCTTGAATTCTGACCGCAAAACTGTCATAGTTGAGCACATTCTCATATGGCAGGAAAATCCCATCCTAAGCACAAGGAAACAAGAAAAGATGAACCTAACAAATTACATCTTGTATTCAGGATTATCATGAAAGATAACTATTCAGTAAGCATCCAACTTTGTGAAAACAACATTACAACTATTTAGAACTTGTCCTTGAAATGGATTTCTTACTTATCAAAAGGAGTCACCACGAATAGGGCTATGCAGAAATAACTGTACCTGAATGACCACAGGAATACACCCTTGCAAGATGCTATCTTCCATACGACCACTCCAACCATCTCCTGGCAATACTCCACAAAATACTGAACTTGCTAGATCAACATGATAATTTTCCGTGCGCATTGGTGTTACAATTACATCATCTACATGCTGCTTCCCAAGCTTCCCATCCTTGTTAGGACTTGATCCAAACTCTTCAGCAAGTTTCTGCCTGATGCCCAAGCTATACCTGAATGCATATAGCAATGTCGATTATAAATTATGAAAGCCTTCAAAAGGAAATTTGAGCAAACCATATCACATTGGTTCTCAAATCCAAATATCTACTAATGCTGAAGGAAAGGGTAAGTATGACGGGATCTGGTACAGACATATTACAGCGCAACTAAGGGGAAATGATGGTACTTGAATAAAGCTATAAATGTCCTAACATATATTAAATTGTCTTGTTAAAATCATAGGCAACATCTAATTTACTTACGAAGCTTCTGGTCTTCCATATTCATATGCTGGTCCAAGATTTCCATTGAAGTAGAATAATGTCTTCCGCATCTGAAGAGGCCTGTACAAAGAGAAGAATATTCCTTCATTTAACTTAGCACCCATTTATTTACTTCAGTATCAGGGCCCATCTTCACATAGATTAAATGATTCCGGAATACCAACACCTGAATTACTTTATAAGAAATAGTTATAAAACATACCGAACCCAAAGTCCCATTCTCAAGGAACTGGCATCAGGGCGTTTCCAGGAAGGAAGTACAAGATCTTTGTCAGGATCAAAGCACGGATGGGTGCCTCTTCTATCAGAAGTGATGTTATTCCAGTTATCAGCCCAATAGGCTGTTGTTGAATGATTATGCTTAGAATTTGTATTTCCCCAATGAACCAACATCATGCTGTTCCATATCTCCTTAGGAGCATAACAAGCACCTTCATCCCATGAAAAAGACTGCAGATCATGGACACATAATTAGCTTATGGTAATTTACTAATCCAAAAGCAGAGACAATCAACATTTGTTCTGTTAAGATATCCCTACTTCCCTAGTTACAATGAGCAAAAGTTAAGCATACCCAAATGTGGTCTTTGCCCATTGAACGGTTCCAATAAGGATAATGCTCAACTATATGATCATATGCCTTCCGATAAATTTCCAACGTGAAAGAGCTCCTTATGCCCCTATGTTCCTGAAAATTGTAAGTCACACATGAAGGCATAGAAGGAATTCAGCCCTTGGAAAGCCAATTTTTTGCCTTCGTGTTCCAAACAAGTTAACCAAACTCCAAAATGTGTAACCAATCGTTAGACCACATTAGACTATCAAAGGTCACCATTCTTTTTATACACCATAGTAACTTAAGTACATCCAGAAAAGAACAAAATAAACTTGATATGCACCCATCTTCCTGTTATTCCCTTCTGCTATATGAAAAGGAGTTAACAATATGCAGAAACAGCTTTCTATGGATGGGAAGCATATATGATACATGAAGATCATTTTCTTCAAAAAGTTAATATAAAAAAGTTAAAATAAGCGTACAAGATGAAAGAAGATTAATATCAACTGAATAAGAACATAATATCATAAAAATGTTAATATGTCAGCTCATGGTTATTAATATAATCAATCCCCTTTATAAAAAAAAAAGTTGAAGAACAAGAAACATATAAGCTGCAGCACTTCTACAAAACATTAAAGAGCAAAATTATAGGCAAAAGCATAACTAAACCATTCACTGAGGCCACCACAAATACACAAGCCAAAAAGATTGAAAAACATTTTCACTGTATTGTTTCTCTAGAACATACCTCCAAACTTAAATGTGGTGCGTCGTCTGCTCGAGTGATGATGCATGAATCAAGAACAGGGACATAGAAAAAGTCAGCTTCTTCACCATTCAATGTACGGTGTGAACTAGCTAAAAGACTTTCGTACATTGCAATCTGCATATTTAGCACTAGCAAATAAGATCCTTTTAAATTATAGTTTAGGTCACAATCCAACGTTATAAGTTGTCAAACAAAGATAAAATAGCACCAGCATCGTTCAAAAGTTAAAGGTAACAATTGCATTGGTTCAAAATGCCTATATTAACTAATCAGATAATAGAACTGTGGATATAAAGCGGCAGATTCATAATGTTGATCGGTTCAACTTATCCCAAGAAAAACCAGCCAGTAGTACTTTGTCATACCTGCGATCCATAAAGTTGATCGGTCCATATTGTTGCATTCTTATCATCATAGATTCTGTTCACACATTCGAGCTTAAAATGCCTCCCCTAAGGCACCAAAGTAATAGCATAAGTGAGATGTTAACTTATAAGATACGAAAAGAAACAAAGCTAATGTCAAATTTACCTCCAGAAGCAGACTATTGAACTCTGGAGGCAAATCATATATATAAACCAGGGGCCTCTTCTTCTTCACAAGAGTATTAAGATTGAATAGTTTAGTGGTCCCATTCTCGTTTTCAGGAATATTAAGCTGAGAAGGGTGAAGCCACCTAGGCCACCCGCTTAGTGGCGATAGAACAGAAGGAATGCTGCAGTCTATCCCATACCATCCACTGCGACACTGAAACAAGATGTTTATATAATTAGATCAGTTGCTACATTTCGAAGGATAATATGAAAAACTTCACTTGTGATGAATTTCCAATTAACGACACAAGACAGAGTGTGAACTCAAGATGCTTGCAATGCCAAATTAGTTTTTACTGCAAGACACAATTTAGTTTATGCACGTTGTAGAAATGAGGCTTGACTTTGTATGCTTATTAATATCTCCTATTTAGTAGGAAACTAATTGGGTAGCTAACCCTAATTAAGATAGGACACGGATTTCTCAGTACCTATCCTTCCCTGTGTATACATATGAGGTTTTGCCTCCATAATAAAACACAAAAAACTAGTTCAGGGAAAATATCTTTTACATCACATGTTAATCAATTGCTATAAAATTAATCCACTACATGAATTACTCTCTATAATACACTTGGTCGGGATCAGAGCTGAAAGATCCAACTGATAACTTCTCAGAAGATAACCTACTTGACTAATGAGCCCAAATGCTAAACAAGTATGAGAAGTGGTACGAGAACAATAGCTCAAATGTCCAAAAGCAAGCTACTGCAACAAATAACAATTTATTTTTATCATATATTTGCCTGACCTCTCCAGAGTAAATTCTACTTTGATATATAATTCATGGATCATCTTTCTTTCCATTTCCCAAATTACGGTTGATTAATTTCTTATAAAAGTAACACAGGCACGCTAATCTTCCTGGGATATTGCTCTTACCAATAACAACTAAACCCTTAATCTCACTAACACAAGAAATTATTTACCATGTGCATGGAATTAGTAAAAAGAGGATAGAAGAAAATGAAACCTGACAAAAGCCACCACGGCAATGCCCATGTCCAGAGCACTGATTTATACACACACTTTCTACAGGCACCTCACAAAATCGCCCAGAAAGACCATCATACTTGCAATCACATTCCTCTTTGAATTTCACCCTAGAAGCATATGCTTCGGCAGGGTCAACATTGCACCAGCCTGCTTTGCTTATGTTTGTCGTGAAAATATTTTCAAGGTCATCTTTTGTCCAATCCGTCAATTTGGGAGCATTAGGTTCAACAGGTAAGCTGAATAGGTACAATAAGCCAGAGATCACACATATTTCTCCCAAGAAAACATGACAAAAAATCTCAAATTGGGAAAAGAACAGTGCCATTGCACTCACTTCACTTGAAAACCACAAGCTTCTGCCACGGGACGATTTGGATATTTTGTACCCTCACCACAGAAGCACATAGCTCTTGTTGTATCACAGTGAGTTGCACAAATTGAAACAACCCATCGACCATATGGTTGCTCCGGGGTAGTAGGATGGTTACATGTTAACTGCATTCTCTCAAAGCATCCTTCCCCTACTCCATCAGCAATGGTGACACTATTGATAAGCAGTTTTCTTCAGGATCAAGAACCGAGTAATAACTTCATTAATTTTTTTGCCTAAAGCTTAGTTTCTGTATGTTGCATTGTGAGTGGCCAATGGCTTATCAAAAGAAATCTTCACAACAACAGACAATTTCCACCCATGCCTTGATGACTAATTGACAAAATACATGGCCGCAAGTTTTTTACTGTTTCACACTTCCTCGGCAGTGCATATTGAAAAATCTTATGAAACAAGCAACAAAAAAACTCACAGAGCTCACTAATGCTGCATTAAAGGATAGAGCAGTTATGAAGACAATGAGTGCCTAAAAGTTGAGTGAGGACCTAGATCATGTATAAGTGTAACTTAATTTCACATGAGCATCAGTTATTGTCCAGAATTTCCGGTCCATGGCATGTGCAACCACTCTCAAGACAGAGGGATGCCACAGTAATAACTTGGAAGGCAGCAATCAAATTTCTTTTTCTTAAAGAGAAGAATTTTCAAGGAATGCACGACTCTAAACAAAATCAGGACAAAGGAGACAAAGAAGAAAACTCAAGCAACATTGAGAAACAGGGAAAAACATATGGCAAACTGAAGTCAGATCACCTCCATATCCGTGGAAGCATCGACATTTTCCCAATTCGTAGTTACAAACACCTTGACCATTACAGTCATCTTTGCAGCCCCTTCCACCTATTATCTGCCACGGGAACAGTAATCACATATGATGTCAACTGTCACATCTTTACAAAGGATTGTGACAGTACACAGAGTTTAGACTATAGTTTCAAATGATAATAGAAAGCAATCATATGCAGATAGGAAGTACTTATATCATTATCACGCACCTCTACATTCTTGGTAACAACTACTTCGATTAAAGATTTAGCAATTGACAAATACAACTAAGACAAACTAATCATAAGACAACATCTCATTACCTCGGAAATGGTGGCTTCCTTAGCATTTGAATCACACCCTGAAAGCCACCGCCCAATCTCAGCCTTCCATGGTGCCTTACGATAAACCACTGCCCCGTGCAAATCAACAGGAAAGCTAAGGTGTAGATCTACAGTGGGTTGTAAATTTGGCCAAACATGTCCAGTTCCTCGTCCAAGTGTTCCGTTAGGAAGGACACATCCAGTCTGAGTTGCTTCACGGATCCTCAGGTAATCAAATGAAGGATCAACAGGAAACAGAAATAAAGAAACTATTGAAACCAATGCCACAGCTGAAGCAATTGCAGCAATCAGAGACCAAGAGCATTTCCATTTCTGAACCGCAATCATTGTTTTCAAAAGAATCCACAGAATTGTCCACTGTTAAGTTAGAGAAAAGTAGCCGTTCCTCTTTCACTACTAAAGGCCATGAAAGAAATTCCCTACAAGTAATCAATTTATGAAGACCAGAGATCAGGTAAGTCAAAGGCTATAAAAATGTTGTGTAGTAGCAAAACACAATTGACATTTGGCTTCTTTGAAATGTCTGTAGCACTTCTTCATCATATTTAGAATCAGAATTTAACCAAGTTGCTAATTTGTGCAGAAATTGAACGAACAATTCAATAACAGCATTGTTCCAAGAACAGACCAGAAACAGAAAGAACTGAAAAAAGAAATCATAATGCCAAAACCTAGCCAATTCGTAAAAATATATACTTTGAGGACTATGAAGTCACCTGGAAGTGGATCTGAATGGAAATGCAGAAGGGGGAAGTCAACAACCCAAAAGAGGGGAAGGAGGAAGAATACGAGTTGAGAGAGAAATTTAGGAGAGATAAGGCAGTGGAAAGGGTTGACGAAGAAAAACAGTTGTCGCAATCACAACAAATAATAACAATAGCTTCCTCTTCACAAGATTCCATCCGAATTTCTAATGGATTCCAGCAGTGCAGAGGACGGTGGAGGAATGTGGGTTGGGTCCAAATTCCAAAAAGGAAGTATCTCTTGCAGGCGCTGAAGGGAAAATGGCGGAGGTAAGGTCTGTGTTTGTGTTTGACCTAGACCACATATCAGCAGCTCTTAACCCTTTCTGTTGCCTTGAGGCGTTAAATGGGAAGTTGTTGAAGACCAAAGACAAAAGCACTAGAAGACAGATCCAGAAAGAGCTGAGAATGCTCACGAAAGAAGAGCGTAAAAGACAGCAGTTAGCTGTCATGGATGTGATTAAAACTGCAGATGTGGTGTTGACAGCAACACTAACTGGTTCTTCTAGGAGCGGATTAAGAAGGGGGAGAGGAGGAGGAAGAATAAGTACAAGTACACTGTTGAAATCTGCAGGGATATGGGTATAATATGCTGAATAGACTCTGGTTTGGTTGTTTTCTTTGGGATTCTGAACCGGTTTGTTCTTGTATTATAATATTTACTAGAGAATATGCCCGCTCTTCGCCGCGGGTTATATTTGTTATTCTAAATGTTAACTTACTTTGCTTTGCCTAACTTCCGATGCCTCTACACAATAAAATGATGAAAAGAGGAAATCCTTACTTTGCCTATTCCTGGTGCGAAAGATCTCAACATGTACAACCTATCCTCAGCTTCTTCCGATGCCTCGTTTCCTCCATCAAACTTACTTATAGCAGATTAGCAGGAAGCCGACTGAGGTTCAACCCTGACCTCTTTCACTCCCACCACCCTCTATTTTTCTTCTGTTTTGCTAAATGGTAAGAGACAGAGACAATGTACTTCCCTTTATTGAATGTCAGAACGTGAGAGTTCCTAATAGAAAGAAATTGGAGGAACAGGAGACAAATTTGCTGTCCAATGTTGAGAGAATGAGAGCAATTGGGGAGGAGGTGATGGATGGAGTAAATAAGAAGAAGAAGCAGCAGCGAAATGTAAAAATACTGTAAGAATATTGGATGGGACTTGCTGTATGAGTGTGAAATGTGGATAACCAAGTTAAGAAGCAATTGGAAAAGGACAAAGGAGTTGATAGACGGGAGCAAGTAAGCCAGTGGTGGAGTGTGGAACTGATTTCACAGTAACACATTTGATCTCAGCCCTTAGATATACCGGCCAAGGTTGATTGAACAACTTTTTTTTTTTTTTCAGAAGTTCATGAGACCGTAAATGTAAGTGGAACAAATCTAATGGATACAATAGAAAGGATTAAAGAAACCATGACTGCATGATATTGCTGCCCCTTAATGAGAAATTTGAGTCACAATGAACAGTGATATGTGAGACAAAAGCTTGAAATTGTTTGTGGCTTTTATATACTAATAGTGACTAGGCGCTTGAAATTGCGTGCTGGATGCCTTTGTTTGTGATTCAGAAACAGTGAGTAGTGAGGGGTTTCTGAAGCGATTGGTTGAATACTTTGAGGAGCATGGTGAGTATCTCAGTGCCTCTGAATACATCAATGAGTAAGCGAAGATCCATGAGAAGAAACTGCAACTCTTTCTGGGAAAAATATCAGCAGCAATGGTAGCCTCGGTTTGATACAATTGGGGCTTTATTCTCGTTTGAGAATGATCTTTGAAGTAGATTGGTTAAGCCCAATAGAGCTCACAAGACTATGTATCTGTTTATCTTGAAGAGGAATTGTTAGAACTTTACTATAGCAGCAGTATATATGTCCAACTCTGAGCTGACGCAAATCATATATAGGAAACGGAAGTATAAGGAAGATAAACCGAGAATAACCAGTAAAAGAAATCGCAATCCAAATTTAGAAGAATGAATTCAACCATCCCGGAGGGAGGAGGTTATCTCGATTGATTCTAGCTACTCGGTCGACTTGTTGGACAAATTGCGATTGCAGTGTCTTATCTTTATCCAAGGGGCCTCAAGAAGGGCATCTGTGATGTTTGCCAGACAATCCCAAGGCCGTTGATCTTTGGTGACCTTCAGGGCATCAACCACCACTCGACAGTCAGAGTAGATGATAGTCGGATAGGGATACAATATAGCAAGATTGACAGCATGAACATGATGAAGGGTTGTAGCTTTGGCACAGGTGGGAGTTTTGCACAAAAAGGAACCAACCTTATTATCTTAGCATTATTTTTTAGATCACATTAAAAATTTATTAATTTACAACCTTAAACGAACTCGAATTGAGCTCTATAAATGAGCTCGAATCGAGCTCTGTAAACGAGCCGAGTAGAGTCTGTTTTTAGATCTCGAGCACGAACTTCAGCTTGTTAAGACCTTTAACGAACCAAGTTCGAACAAAGCTCGAACTCGGTATTTTTTAAATGAGCCAAGTTTGATCTCAATTTTTTAAGCTCGAATCGAGTTCGAGGTGGACAAATTTTAAACAAGCCGAGCTCGAACTGACTGTATATTCAACCGAGTTCGGTTCGTATGCAACCCTACATATAATTGTTTAGTAAAATAATAAAATTATATTGTATGACAAATTTTTCATTTTGGTTCAACCACTATTTTCAAGTGTATTGTTCCTTTGTAGACGAGATGATCAACTCTAATTTCATGTGCTCACTCTAACTAAGTAGTCTTATATACCAACATCGCAGATTACAAAACCTAACTAATATTACATTAGGTTGTCAGTTCCATAGAGTTGTCCAATCTTGCCGCAGATGGAGTCTCTCGGAGCTGTGTCCTTCTTAGCCACACACACAAAAAAGACAACAAACTCCAGTTAGAATAAAAGAAAACACAAGAGATCCTTCGGCATGTCTGAATCAGTGAACTCGAATTATTAGCATCTGTTTCTCTTTGTGAATGCTATATAATATAATAATATTGCAGGATCTTGAAACTGACCAAATAATACTCTACTCAGATTCACCGTTTCCTAGTTCCTACCTCTGACTCAACTGAAAATTAGACAGCACCAAGTGAACACTTGGTATAGAAATATTAGTTCACAACAGTGGTTAAATCAAATTGCTTCTGCCAGACCAGAAACCAAATGATCCTTTATCCTAGGCTCAATCTTCATAATGTTACTAATGCAAGGTAGCTTCACCTCCCTTCCTCCAATTGATTATTTGTAGATGAGAGCATCTCGCCCTGGGCCGATGCCAATATAATGAACTGGTATGCCGACGAGCTCTTCTATCCTTTCAACATATCTCTGTGCAGCCTTTGGAAGGTCCGCGTAGCTTCTTGCCGAAGAAATATCAGTCTGCCATCCTGGTAGAACCTCATATTCAACCTGACATGAAAAAATAAATAAAGAAAGCATGAAATCAGATCATTTGCACCATATATATTGTTCTTTCTCATCTCTCACACTCAAGAGCTTGGAAATAACAAACCTGGAGCTGTTCAAGCAAGCTGAGATCTGCTGGAAATGACTTAATTGGTGTACCATCAGTTAGCTTATAAGAAACCCCCAGTTGGATTTCAGTAAGGTCAGACAACACGTCCAGTTTAGTTAAATTCAAGGATGAGAAACCATTTATCTGACAGCAATACTTCAATGCAACAATATCCAGCCAACCACAACGACGAGGACGGCCAGTCGTTGTTCCAAATTCTTGTCCAGCTGACCTAAGGAGATCACCTCCTTGACCCAAAATTTCTGTGGGGAAAGGACCAGATCCAACCCTCGTAGTGTAAGCTTTTACCTGCAATCACAATTGTTGCAAGGCAGATTGAATGAGCATTACAACCACAGGCAAACCATATATAGCAGAATGCATTAATTTTCAAAAGGCATGCATATATATACGAGAAAACAACATTCTGCCCATGAGTAAAGGCCTCTCATATGATATGACACTATTTTGTATTGGTTGCAACTAAAAGTAGTAGAATCACTGAAGACGAAATGAAGAACATACAGATTATTCACTCACCACACCAATAATATCACCAAGAACCCTTGGAGCTATACCTAGACCGGAACAGATTCCACCAGCTGATGGGCTAGAGGATGTCACAAAGGGGTAAGTTCCAAAGTCAATATCCAGCATGGTAGCCTGACCACCTTCCACCAAAACCTTCTTCTTCTCGTTGATGAACTCATTCATGACATACACAGTATCAGCAATGTATGGTTCCAACCTCTCAGAAAATCTCTTATACTTCTCAACTTCTTCCCTGAGCATTTCAGGGGCATAATTAAAACCTTGGAACCTTGAAGCGGCGTCGGACAATAAAAGATCAAGCTTGTCAGGGAAAGTATCCATGTGCCTCAGGTCACTTACCCTGATGCCATTGCGGATGACCTTACTCGAGTAGCAAGGTCCAATCCCTCTTTTGGTAGTCCCAATAAATGAGTTAGCAAGCTCAGCTTCTCTCAGCCCATCGACTTCTTGATGAAAATCAAATAAGAGGTGAGCACGATCGGAGACCAAGATTCTTCCCTTGCAGGAGACACCATTAGCTTCCAAGCCATCAATTTCCTTGAAGAGACCAGGCAAGTGAACCACAACTCCGTTCCCAATAACACAGAGTGTATCCTCGTTAAGAATGCCAGAAGGAACCAAGTGAAGGGCGAATTTTTTCCCTTCAGAGTTATAGATCGTGTGACCAGCATTTGCTCCACCCTGTATGAGGAGGAAAAGAAATGTCACCACCATCAGGTTTGAAATCAATAGAAATCAATAACAAGACAAAAGAAAAGAAAAGCTAGCAATAACTTTAAATGTTCTGAGTTTTAAGTAGAGCATCCTCAATCAGAATCCCCAAAAAGGAATTGGATGGGCATAAACCTGACAGCGGGCAACGACGTCGAAATGGTGAGCCAAGATGTCGACGAGTTTGCCTTTACCTTCGTCTCCCCACTGGCATCCAAGCACTCCAGCTACCTGGCTCAGTGATCCGATTCGAGCAACCGAGTCGCTTGAAGGGAGGCTGATGGAGGGGGGAGACTTGACGGAGGAGCAGGTGATGGAGTTGCGACCAGGAGCAGCAGATGAGAGAGGAACACTCTGGGGTTGGTGGTGATGGAGGCAGCGACGGTTGATAGAGTTGCTAGTGGGAGAAGCAGCCAAAGGATTGAACTCGAGAGCTAAAGAAGAAGTGACGACCATGGCTGGAGGTGACGATGGGTGGGGAGAGACAGAGCTGTGGCCGGGATTTCGTAGACGGCGTCGGAGGAGGAGGAAGGCCCGGCCGCGTCGGAGGGTTTTTATGTCTGTGTTCTTTTCCTTGGCTGCCCTGATTCGAAACGAGAATGCTTTGGTTCGCAGTCGGGGGCTTATAGTAGGGTGCTGAATGGGGTCATTCAGCACCATGCTGAACTCAATAGTGACCGTCGGATTGATCTTACGGTTCAAGATGGAGATGACCCGCGAGGGGTATTTTTGGAAAAAACAAGTATTACGAATCTGACACTTAAACAGTACGGATCTGACATGAAACTAGGGATGACAATTTATAACCTATCCTAGGGTATCCTACCCTACCCTACCCGGTCAACGAGGATAATACTCTGTGTTGACGGGGTAAGGGTATTACCTTAGATGAAAAATTAGGGTAAAGGTAGGACAAGGGTATGACCAAAACCCTACCCGCAAAATACTCTAACTTTAATCTCACTATAAATCTAAGTAATTTTTATATAAAATTACCAAACAAACTATTATCCACGGTTGATTCATGAGATGACTCACAATTAACTAAAATAAAAGCACATTATAATCATTAATATTTAATTATTTACTTGATCATGATTCAAGTCTTGATTTAGAATGATATAATTATGGTTGATAGTAGAAATTAATAGTCATATATTTGTATAATATTACTTTATATATTTTGTGCTTATATAATGTATTTTATTTTATTTATGTGGTTGAGAATGGTGTGTTTTTGTATAAACATTATCCAAAAAATTGTGTAATAAGAGTCGATCAAAATATCCAGGGTACCCACGTACCCTTTGGGTATTTGTAGGGTAAGGTAAGGTTAGTACATTTGAAAACTCATAGGGTAAATGGTCGGTATTTTCCAATGTTATACCATGGGGGTAAGGGTACGGTTGACCCCATACCCCGACCCTACCCTACCCATTGCCAAGCCTACATGAAACTGTCACTATATAATTAAGAAACCACCATTGTTTCTCTCTCCATTTTCAAAATTCAAATTCTCCATTTCTCTCTCCTTTTTCTCTTTCTTTTTTTCTCTCAAATTTTCATGAACAAAGATGAGATTTGTGTGTTCATATGCCGGGAAATAGCACATCGGAGTTGGATCTACGCATGAAAACGTCGGGGAAGTGCATACAACCCTCATAATGTGTATGAATCTCTATATTTTCATATTTTTTAGTTAAAATTTCTGGGTTTTCATGTTCTTCATGTTCTTTTCTTGTTGGAGGGTGCCAAAAACTGATTTCGTGCTCTTGATGTTACTTTAGTTGCTTTTCTCGTTTGTTTTGACTGTGTATTCGTAATACTTTCGTAGTCGTTCGTTGAGATATGTTGAGTTTCGTAACGTTTGGTTTTTGTTTCGTATATGTTTTCGTAATGTTTTTTATCCGTTTTCGTAAAACTTTCGTCGTTGTTTCGTAATATCTGTATTAGTAATGTTTTTTATCTACTTTCGTACAACTTTCGTGGCTGTTTCGTAATACCTGCCAAAATCCTCCATTTCTCTCTCTTTTTTTCTCTCAAATTTTCGTGACACAAAGAAGAGATTTGTGTGTTCATTATGTCGGGAAATAGCATGTCGGAGCCGGATCTACGCATGAAAACGTCGGAAAAGTGTGTACAACCCTCATAATGTGTACGAATCTCTGTATTTTCATATTTTTTTTAGTTAAAATTTCTGGGTTTTGGTGTTCTTCGTGTTCTTTTCTTGTTGGAGGATGCCAAAAATTGATTTTGTTCGTTGAGATACGATGGGTTTCGTAATGTTTGTTTTTGTTTCATATATGTTTTCGTAATGTCTTTTATATTTTTTCGTAATACTTTCGTAGTTGTTTTGTAATATCTGTTTTCGTAATGTTTTTTATCTATTTTTGTAATATTTTCGTAGCTGTTTCGTAATACCTACCATCCATTTTTAAAATTCAAAATTCTCTCTCTCTTTTCTCTCAATTTTTCATGAATAAATAAGAGATTTGTGTGTTCATTATGCCGGGAAATAGCACGTCGGAGTTGGATCTACGCATGAAAACGTCGGGGGAGTGCATACAACACTCAGAATGTGTACGAATCTTTGTATTTTCATATTTTTTAATTAAAATTTCCGGGGTTTTGTGTTCTTCATGTTCTTTTCTTGTTGGAAAGGGTGCCAAAAATTGATATCGTGTATTTTGTTTGCATTTTTTAGGTTTTCGTGTGTTTCGTGTTTTCCATCTATTTTTGTAATGTTTTTAATCTATTTTCGTAATGTTTTCCATATATTCAGCGTATGAATCATAATATATTCGTAAGCTTGGTCCGCTGAATTCATAACAGAAGATATATTCGTATGATTTGTTAATTAAATTCGTAATAGAAAGCATTCGTATTAGAATCACTTACATTCGTAACAATGACCACCTACATCCGTAACAACTATCACTCACATTCGTAACAAGGACCACCTACATTCGTACCAGTTGTCACTTACATTCGTATCAACTATCACTCACATTCGTACCAATTACCACTTACATTCGTAACAATGATATATTCGTATGATTTATTAACTAAATTCGTAACAGGAAGCAATTCGTACTATGAATCACTTACATTCGTAACAATGACCACATTCGTAATAACTATCACTCACACTCGTAATATGCATAACTTACATTCGTAACAATGACCACCTACATTCGTACCAGTTGCCACTTACATTCGTATCAGCTATCACTCACATTCGTACCAACCACCATTTACATTCGTAACAATGATCACTTGCATTGTATTACGAATTATACTCATCCGGGTTACAAAAAAAAACACTTACATCCCACTCTGTGCTGAACATGTAGCGGTTGCAGATACCAACATCCTTGAACAAAATATTGATGAACTCGGAATAAGTGTCAACTATAAAATTTGACAACATATTCCCCGGTTTGTATGTTAAGAACTCTTCCCCGTTGAGATTACCGATCTTGTACTTGCTCTAGAAGAGTACTTCATTCATGTAAGGTTAAGAACAATAAAAACAAAGTAATACGTAAAAGGAAATAAAGAATTACGAAACGATTAGGCAAGATTACTACTCTACACTTAGGTCACTCATTTCTCCAAGTAATCGCGCCACATGTACAATGTCAACATGTCGCTAGCTCTTCTCCTTATTAGCCCAAACATCGGCATTGTAGTAGTCTATTTTATCCACTATAGAGACAATCTCCTGCGTGAGAGGTCCTGTTAAATCATTCAGCAGTGGTTGTTGGTCCCGGTATTACAAAAGTGTAACTCAATATGTTACGAATAAGTTGCCTAAAGTGTACAAATCTGACTAGTTATGTATACGAATAAAAAGGGAGGATGTTTGAAATTGACAAACATCGTGCCGCGATCGTTGGGTGTTCTTCATGTGTTGCCTCGGTTTTACACCTAATTATGTACTTCGACAACACTTTGAGCCTTTGGGAAGTTGACCTAACCTTCTTCTCATTATGCCTCCTCTCTTGTGAAAAAACACAATAACAATTACAATCATCCTACTAAACAAATAAGATTTGTTGCAAAAAAAATTATGGAATCTAAAAAAAAATTAACATTATAGGATCAAATCGTCCCGTTACTTGAAAATGTAATTAAAATTCATAACAGATTATTGTGTATCATGACATCTCCCATGTGGTATGAACCTACATGTCCAACAATTACGAACCTCCCACATAACTAATACGAAAGTAATTCTCAAACGTTATGAAACATGATCTCAACCCATATGAAACTTGTTATAAGCCTATACGAAATTGGTTCTTAAACGTTACGAAACATGCTATAAAACCATATGAATCATGATTTGTAACTTGAATCACCTAAATTCATAACTGATACTAATTCCTAACATAACTGATACTAATTTCTAACATAACTGATACGAATTCCTAACAGAATTGATACAAATTCCTAACATAACTGATACGAAATCTAAAAATGATTAATTTCTTAAACACTATCAAGAGTGATATCATTAGATTCGTAATTTAATTAGAAGACTTTTGATGTTAAAATTACTGAAAAATCATTCAAATTGTAAGTGTTATGTTAATTTTTTTATCATTAGAAGAAAGAGAATAGAAAAATTGAGTACTCTCTTTCCTACTTTTCTGTCACTTTTCCCACCACTTTAACACATTTGCGAGATTACCATTTTACACTTCTGACACTTTCATTGATCATAGCCATTGATCTTGTGGGCCAAGATAATGAACGACCATGATTTCGTTCAGCATGAATCAACACCAAATTGATTCAGCATCTGACGAATTTCCGCAGTCGGGGGCTAATGGTGGGGTGCTCCCATTCAGCACCATGCTGAACCCAATAACAGTCGTCTGATTCATCCTACGGCTCAAGATGGAGTTAACCCGCGAGGGGTATTTTGGGCAAAAAAGTATTACGAATCTGACACGTGAACAGTACGAATCTGACATAAAAATGTCAATATATAATTGAGAAACCATCATTATTTCTCTCTCCATTTTCAAAATTCAAAATTCTTCATTTCTCTCTCCTTTTTTCTCTCAAATTTTCATGAACAAAGATGAGATTTGTGTATTCATATGCTGGGAAATAGCACATCGGAGTTGGATCTACGCATGAAAACGTTGGGAAGTGCATACAACCCTCATAATATGTACAAATCTCTATATTTTCATATTTTTAGTTAAAATTTCTGGGTTTTCGTGTTCTTCATATTCTTTTCTTGTTGGAGGGTGCCAAAAATTGATTTCGTGCTCTTCGTGTTACTTTAGTTGTTTTTCTCGTTTGTTTTGACTATATATTCGTAATACTTTCGTAGTCATTCGTTGAGATACGTTGAATTTTGTAACGTTTGATGTTTGTTTCATATCTGTTTTCGTAATGTTTTTTATCTGTTTTCGTAATACTTTCGTAATTGGTTTGTAATATCTGTTTTTGTAATATTTTTTATCTATTTTCTTAGCTGTTTCTTAATACATGCCATCCATTTTTAAAATAAAAAATTCTCTATTTCTCTCTCCTTTTTCTCTCAAATTTTCATGAACAAAGAAGAGATTTGTGTGTTTATTATGCTGGAAAATAGCACGTCGAAGTTGGATCTACGCATGAAAATGCAGGGAATGCATACAACCCTCATAATGTGTACGAATATCTATATTTTCATATTTTTAGTTAAAATTTCTGGGTTTTCGTTTCTTCATTTTCTTTTCTTGTTTGAGGGTGCCAAAAAATGATTTTGTGCTCTTCATGTTACTTTAGTTGCTTTTCTTATTTGTTTTGACTGTGTATTCGTAATACTTTCGTAGTCGTTCGTTGAGATATGTTGGGTTTCGTAACGTTTGATTTTTTTTTTCATATCTGTTTTCGTAATGTTTTTTATCTGTTTTCGTAATACTTTCGTAGTTGGTTTGTAATATCTATTTTCATAATATTTTTTATCTATTTTCGTAATATTTTCGTAGCTGTTTCGTAATACCTGCCATCCATTTTTAAAATTAAAAATTCTCTATTTCTCTCTCCTTTTTCTCTGAAATTTTCATGAACAAATAAGAGATTTGTGTGTTCATCATGCCGGGAAATAGCACGTCGGAGTTGGATCTACACATGAAAACGTCGGTGGAGCGCATACAACACTCATAATATGTACGAATCTCTGTATTTTCATATTTTTTAGTTAAAATTTCCAGGTTTTCATGTTCTTCATGTTCTTTTCTTGTTGGAGGGTGCCAAAAATTGATATCGTATGTTTTGTTTGCATTTTTTAGGTTTTCGTGTGTTTCGTGTTTTCCATCTATTTTCGTAATGTTTTCGATATATTCCGCGTATGAATCATATTATATTCGTAAGCTTGGTCCGCTGAATTCATAACAGAAGATATATTCGTATGATTTATTAACTAAATCGTAACAGAAAGTAATTCGTACTATGAATCACATACATTCGTAACAATGACCACCTACATTCGTAACAACTATCACTCGCATTCGTAGTATGCATCACTTACATTCGTAACAATGACCACCTACATTTGTACCAGTTGCCACTTACTTTCGTATCAGCTATCACTCACTTTCGTACCACCACTAACATTCGTAACAATGATCACTTGCATTCGTAACACTTGTCACTGACATTCATAACTTTCATTCACATAGGCGACACCCTCCCACGAACATTGAAATATTGGGATAACATTTTTTGTTAGCTCCTTCACGTTCGCTGCAACTCTTATAAATGTCTCGATGATTACTTCGCGATCAAGACTGTCCAGATAGTCAAATGTCCCTTTTTATATTTGCACAGTACACCATAAAGTGTTCTTTTACACAAATGGGAAAGAACCACTACACGAGACAAACAGATAAAGCCAAATAGTACGAATGTTGTCAATTAACATTACGAATATTACGAATAACTAGTACGAAAGGTCCCGGTAAATCAAATATTACGAATGTTGTCAATTAACATTGTAGTAGTCTATTTTATCCACTATAGAGACAATCTCCTGCGTGAGAGGTCCCGGTAAATCATTCAGCAGTGGTAGTTGGTCCCGGTATTACAAAAGTGTAACTCAATATGTTACGAATAAGTTGTCTAAAGTGTACAAATCTGACTAGTTATGTATACGAATAAAAGGGAGGATGTTTGAAATTGACAAAAATCGTGACGCGATCGTTGGGTGTTCTTCATGTGTTGCCACGGTTTTATACTTGATCCAGAGACTTTATGTACTTCGACAACACTTTGAGCCTTTTGGAAGCTGACCTAACCTTCTTCTCATTTTGCCTCCTCTCCTGTGAAAAATATAATAACAATTACAATCATCCTACTAAACAAATAAGATTTGTTGCAAAAAAAATTATGGAATAAAAAAAATTAACATTATAGGATCAAATCGTCCCGTTACTTGAAAATGTAATTAAAATCCATAACAGGTTATTGTGTATCATGACATCCCCCATGTGATATGAACCTACATGTCCAACAATTATGAACCTCTCACATAACTAATACGAAAGTAATTCTCAAATGTTACGAAACATGATCTCAACCCATACGAAACTTGCTATAAACCTATACGAAGTTGGTTCTCAAACGTTATGAAACATGCTATAAAACCATACAAATCATGATTTGTAACTTGAATGAACTAAATTCGTAACAACATACGAATTCCTAACATAACTGATACCAAATCCTAACATAACTGATACGAAATCTAAAATGATTAATTTCTTAAACACTATCAAGAGTGATATCATTAGATTAGTAATTTAATTAGAAGAACAATTACGAACCTCCCACATAACTAATACGAAAGTAATTCTCAAACGTTACGAAACATGATCTCAACCCATTCGAAACTTGCTGTAAGCCTATACGAAATTGGTTCTCAAACGTTACGAAACATGCTATAAAACCATACGAATCATGATTTGTAACTTGAATCAACTAAATTCGTAACAACATACGGATTCCTAACATAACTGATACAAAATCCTAACATAACTGATACGAAATCTAAAAATGATTAATTTCTTAAACACTATCAAGAGTGATATCATTAGATTCGTAATTTAATTAGAAGACTTTTGATGTTAAAATTACTGAAAAATTATTCAAATCGTAAGTGTTATGTTAATTTTTTTATCAATAGAAGAAAGAGAAGAGAAAAATTGAGTACTCTCTTTCCTACTTTTCTATCACTTTCTCCATCACTTTAACACATTTGCGAGATTACTATTTTACCTTTCTGACACTTCCATTGATAATAGCCGTTGATCTTGTGGGCCAAGCTCATGAACGGCCAGGATTTCGTTCAGCATGAATCAACACCAAAATCAATTCAGTACCTGACGAATTTCCACAGTCGGGGGGTTTTGTTAGAGTAACGTTTTTGTTTTTCTTTGGGAAAATACTGGCATTGAATCAGCGTCCATTTTTTTTTAAAAAGATTAGAATATTCGAATGTTAATCTCAACCACTAGATTACCCTTTGAACTTTGATTAATTTAGTGGTCTAGATTCGTTAGGGTATATAGAATATTTAATATATTATTTCATTTTAAATTTAATTTTAAAATTATTTTTTTTGGCGACCAGTCGCCGATATCTGACGAGTTTTCCGACGAGGCTCTGGCAACTTTCTGGCGAGGACAATGTTTATTTATTGTCAACTAGTTAACTCTTTTTTTGCTGATAACTAGTTAACAATGTTTATTTAACATATTTTATTTTCGGAAAAAAAACTGCTTAACCTTTTTTTTTTTTGATGAATAATTAGAGCCTTTTTATTCACCAAATGAGAAACAAATTAGGGAACCCCCCTAATTTGAGAACCAAGCTTTACATCTGTACTTGAAAACACCTCTCAAACCTGATCACCCTATTTTTTTTGTTGATAACTAGTTTTCTATACTAGTTCACATGTTATTTTACTTATAACTAGTTAACGAATTTACATAATCAATTTTAACAAGATTTTTTGTTAACTAGTTATTTTGTTCTTAACTAATTAACATCATGATTTAGATAACTAGTTAACAAGATTTTTAGATGAGAACTAGTTATCAAAATTAGTTAACTAGTTAACATCATGATTGGATAACTAGTTAACATCATTTAACATGTGTTTTTAGGTGACACGTAGTTATCAAAACTAAATAGGACATTGATGGTCCCAAGGCAAGTTGTTAGCCCCCCCCGGTGCACATATACAACAAGACAGAACTCTACGACTGACAAACGTCTAGGGTTCCCACGAAAGAAGCCTGGGCTGCACGGACTCTTAGGCCCACCAGAAGAAGATAGAAACCCTAGCCGCCTAGGGTTTCGCCTTAGACATGGAGTACGACTCCCACAAGGGAAAGGACTCCCAAACAGACTCAAACTCCGAAGAGTATAAATAAGGGATCAACCCTCAAAGGACAGACAAAATACTCACACAAGGCACTCCTTATGCTGTAGACTTCGGCTAGTACGTTTAGGGTTGTCCATCCCTCAAAACCCTAAGGGGTACCCACGATACTTCTCTGTCTCTCTATCATACGACCTTACCCTCACTCACAAATACATAACTGTTCGTCCTCTTACTACCGTCTCATGTACACCTCGCGAGCTACGGTCCAGACGACTATTGGTGAACAGGAACAATGTGCACAACTCCTCATCCCTCAACTCTCCAGGTTGAACCTCATTGTACGCCACGACCCTCATGGGCGGAACAATTGGCACGCCAGATAGGGGGATAAGCGTCATAATTCTCAATTGCTTGGCGGAAAAAACAATCATGGAGAACACACCGACGAGCAAGACAGGAAATCTAGGGAATGACGGGAGTGCTGACCAGCGCACCCCTGAGACTAGCCGAACGAGGGATAGTGCTCAATGAACTCCCAGCAGGTAGCTAATGTTGGGGAGCATCCCCCTTATATTGGAGGACAATCGAGTCAAAGTCGAGACCTGGACGCATACTGACACCGAGAGGAGGAGGGAAGACGGCGGACCACCCAAAAGCAACCCATGGTGCCTCCTTGAGACAACCAGCAAACCCCCAGTGAGAGAGGGGCAAACGCACATAGTATCGTCGTCCGCTGAACCTCCCATCACCACTGAAGATTTGGAGAAACAGGTAGCGTCATTACAGAAATAGAACGAGAGTCTGAAAACCCTAATCCAAACGTTCTGTACCAGAGAAAGCTCTGCAAGGGGAGTTCCGTTAAGTACCCCAACAAGAGATGGTCAACTCCAAGGAAATGCTCTATCTGTTTCTACCGTCGCACCAAGCTGGCGAACGTCAAATGGCTTTCAAACGTCGATTGGGGAGGAGATTGTGCGGATCGGCGCTCGACTAGTGGCTATGTTACTTACTATGACCCAAATATTATTTCCTGGTCTAGTCCAAAGCAACAAACAGTTTCAGGGTCATCCACCGAAGCGGAGTATCATGCTTTAGCCATAGTTGCATCCAAAATTACATGGCTAGCCTCAGTTCTCAAAGAAGTTGAGTTTCCTTTGTCGGCTTCTCTGATATTATGGTGTGACAACATAAGCGCAACATATTCAACCGCCAATCCAGTTTTTCACTTACAGTTCAAGCATCTCGAGGACTTCCACTTAGTACGAGATAAAGTTGTAGATCGTTCGCTTCATGTGGCTTATATTTTGACCAAAGATCAAATCGCTGATGCATTGACGAAACCCCTGTCCACGTCACGTTTTTCCATCTTATGCTCCAAGCTCAAAGTTCAGCTGCCCTTTGGCTTGCAGGAGGGTGATAAATATATGTCTAATTAGATTTTATTTGCTTTCTATGTTTATTAATAGGATATAATTTAGTTACCTTGTATAGTTACGGAGAATATTCTTAGTATCATTCTCCATCTTATACTCAAACTCTTGTAACTTCTTGATCTATTAATAAACTCCACCAGGCCAGAATTGACAGGTGAGCAATTCTCTTCTCAATGAGGATGGACCACTCTGTCAATTCGACATTAAAAATGTATTCCTTAATGGTAACCTCAATGAAAAATTCTATAATAAAATCCCTGCTAGAATGACAATTCCTACTATATGAGCCAATTTTGTAAGCTTGGAAAAGCTCTCTACAAACTAAGAAATCTCTAGGGTTTGTTTGGTATGGGCTATTAATATTAATTGTACCCAATAGCTAGCTATTCGAAATATCATCGTTTTTCGTTGCTCTGAATAGCTAGATATTGGGTGCTATATTGAATATCAATAGCACCCTTTTATAAGGATGTGAAAAGGTGTTTTGCTCCAATAAGGAGTATCTTATATATAATAGTACACTTTAATTTTTCTGATTACTATTTATATATTGTCGATTTCGTTATTTTTTTCTCATAATTTGTTCATTATTTTTATGTAGATAGTATTCATTAATTACAATGAACATTTTGATGTAATATATATTTTCAATTTTGACGTAAATTTTTTCCTCGTTAACTATGATGTCATCAATGGCAATAGATCAATTACTGGATAAGTGGTAATAGATTCTTCACATGTTTGGCAAATGAGGTGTGTCATCAACTATTAATCATATTGAGTTGTGCCATCAATTTTTCATTCAACTTGAATCATAATTTTTTGGCTTATGCTAGAAAGAATCTTCACACTTCTGCATAAATGAACACACCATTGTCCTCCATTGTACTCATTACACCATTCAATTTTTCCCCTATCATTTTTTCACAAAAAGCATACCCATAAACCTTGGCCATGGGGTACCTCGTAATCAAAAGAGGAAGTAGTAGTGAGTTCAGGGACTATCTAGGCGATTATAGGAAGGGCAGAGAGGTGAACAGAATAACGTACCGCAGATTGTTGGTCCACTGGGTAAAAGAGTGTCCCCTTGCGTAGTGGAGGTAGAGCTGTATTTATAGCTCCGATCCTCTGTCTTGGTCGCCAAGGCTTGATCTCAGCCGCCCATGGTATCTGCCCTAGGATGTTGACACGTGTCCTTGCTCCTTTGAAACCCTAGGGTCCGTTGCATTGGGCCGTTGTTCTAGTCACCTACACATTTGGGCTTGAACCCGTGGATCGCTTGGGCCTATAGGTCGCCTGGGCCTATTCGACTACTCTTCAGCAGACTTATCGTGGATCGTACTGAAGCCCATGATTGCTGGACTGGGCCCATCATTTGCCCCCAAGCTCTTTAGCTGAGCCTTTGCTTAGGTAAGAACTGAAGATCACCCGCACCTTGCTCATCCAATTGCCCTCAAGTTCCTTTCCTAAGCTTTGCTTAAGAAAGGAGCTTGATAATCGACAACTTCAAGTCTATTATCTGGCCCTGTCTCTTTTTAGCAACCTGTTTGGTGATCGCTTATAACCTTACGCTCCCCCCTCTTCTCATGTGTCGCTTCTTTTCGCACGCATATCTTTTTATACTTCGGGGTACCGTGGTAACTTCATATGAAGCTTGTCTGGGAAGCTGGGGAAGCTAGGCTACTTTGTAGGTAGTTATTATTGCCTAGGGCACGTGACCCATCCCATCTGTCGCACGTTTAAACCAATCCACTTCCAGCGACGGTTCGCTACCCCCACCTTCTAGATCCTTCCGTCTCTTCTATAAAAGCCCTCCTTCTTCTACCCTGTCACTCTTTGCGCTTCCTGTACCTTATCCATCTCCTTTGCTCTCTGCCCCTTCTGCAAAAATTCCCACGCTCTCTGAATCTTAGAACCCTTATCATTTTATTGCCACCCCTTTCCTTCACTCTTCCTCCTTCACCCATCCAGGATGACCAATGCTCCTCGTCGCCCTCTTGGCATGTGAATTTTCTGCTCTCATATCTTCATTCTTCAATTTTTCTTCTTCTTATCTCCTCCCTTCCTCATCATGAGTTCTTCCGCTGATAGTCAAAACCAGGAATTGTCCTACTCTCTAGGTACTGACCCTTCTTCTTCCTCTACTTCCACCACCCTCTCCACTAAAATAGTAGTCAATCCCTTAAGGATCCAAAACCCTCGACGGCCTTCTCCTCCCTAGTCGACGACGAAAAAAATCAGGAGGAAACCTCCTCCTCCGAGCCTACCTTACCTTTCTGGGGATCCCACCAAGGAGGTTTTTCTAAAGCTGTCCACAAATTCAAGATATCCCAGATGCCATTGCCAGGAATGACAACTATACGATCCATAATTGAGCTTATATATGGAAAAGGAGCTTCTTGTGACGAGCGACGAGTCATAGGGCCCGACTACTTCCCCTCTGGGACTTGATGAACACGATTTCACGTGTGGTCAAATAACTACCCTACTTAAAAAGTAAGGTAGATCGAATCTCTCGAGGCTTCTTCAAATCGACTACTAAAAGAAGCTGGCAAATTATTCAGGTTCAAACAGATTGTGCGTGGTGTGAGTTCCACGACTTCTAAACTAATAAGCAAGGAAATTGAAATGAAGTTAAAAGATAGATTGAATTGATTGGTTTGACTAACGAGATGACAGACAAGCTTAGACTTCGAAGCCCCTAAGATCACAGAGCATTGGCGATCACAAGACCAGTGGTTTTCAATCATAACTCATTCAGTTCTCAAACACCACCATAACTCCTTACCTTAGGTCTAAGTTCGGCGAACGTTCGCTCTATCCGATCTTACTACCAAGATTAATTAACCGTCCGTGCGTTCACTTCTGCAACGGAGAATTAACTGGTGCAATTACTAGTTATTAGTGAATTACTCTAGAAGCGGATCAACCCTAAATGGTTCCTACAAAAGGCACACTCCATTGATTAGGTTAATTGATTGATTTGATGTTTTAAAGTAAGGCGGACGTTCGCCACTATCCTTAGCTTAACACGAATCTAATCTAGGTGATCAAGCTAGACAAGAAACACAAAAAATAAAGAACAAAACAATCATGCAAGAGAAACTGTCTAAATTTGAATATAATTACGCCGATCTGTGACCACTTTAAAGCCCCGGGTCACTTAGGGTTCATCTAATCTAAGCTCTACGAGTTTAGCTACTCATGAATATCACAAAAGTATCGAAACCAACAAATGAGTTCATCATACAAAGGAAGAACAAATAGGAACTGAAAAACCTAATTATGACGACTCCGGCGAAGTTCCGATCTCTGGCAATCTTCACTCCTAGCTCCGAGTACTCTGATGGGGAAGATGGCGTCAGTATCTCTTCGTGAACTCTGAACTCTCTCCCAAGCTCTGAAGTCGGGAAATTAATTCCTGGAAATAAGTGTATCTGAATGAATCACCGTCGGTTTGCTTAAATAGGGTTTGTTCGTAGTTGCGCCGGAAAAGGAAGGACTTCTTGGTGAGAACCTGGAAATTTTTCGCCGAGAACTTTAGTGCAAATCACCCTATTTACTTCGACGAGTCCAGTGCAATTCTTCAATATTTTTCGGTGAGAACTTTGAGAGTTCTCGATGAGAACTTCTTTATAAATTATGCTAGATCTTTGACTGGTTCTCCCTTTGATTTCTTCAGGAATTCTTCGGCGAGACCTTTGAGAGTTCTCGCCGAATATGTGAGTGATGGCAGGGAAATGTTCTGCCTTTGACTTGGTTTGATTTTGGATTTGATTCCGGTAATTCTGCCTTCTGGTTCCCTTACTTCCCGAGCACGTCCTTGGCTCAGTCTTTGATGGCAAAAACCTGTGCCACAAAGGCACTAGAAAACATATTAAATAGACCCATAATGGGCCAAAGTAACCAAAACGGTAAGAAATAGAGCAATTGAGCAAAAACATCCTAAATTACCCCAAAAACCGTGTCTCAAGCAGGGAAATGTCGCTTAAATGAGGCTGATAATCACGTAAAATATAGTGTCATCAGATATCCCACACTTAAGCTTTTGCTTGTCCTCAAGCAAACTGAATTAGAATGCATTCAGACTCACAAATGACAAGATCGATCAAAAGTTGAGGTTTAAGCCTCCACAATGAATTATTAAACAGCTATACCTAGAACGAATAGCCTAACATGCATACACGTCAACCAAACAACATGGTCTCACTAATTATCTGCTCACAAACAAGGAGCAATCACAAATCATGCACGAATCCGACCTGACCGACTAGACTCCTCACACAGATAATATTTAGTACATGGGGGCTCTCACATTATGTGTTTAGGGATGTGTTTATGCTCTCAGTCACTTTCTCGACCGAAGTATGTCATATGTTTTCAATTCGACCACATCTCCACCACTGTGACAACATGAGAAACTAGTCTAGAGGACTTTGCAAGGGACTGTATCGATCCTACATTACAAGGGTTTATGATGAATGGATGAAGGGATGTATGATGAAGTTGGCTTTGGTGCGGTGTAACTATTGACTAACTTCCCTCGAATCTAGCCTATGGATCCATACCGTCTAACCAAACACGGGTGGAATATTGTACGCTCGTCCTATGATACCCTCAATCAACCTAACACTTTATTTTTTTTTATTTTTCTGAATTTTTCTGTTTTTTCTTTCTTTCACATTTGCTTTGATTTCGTTCTTCCGTATGTAGGGAGAAGAACGTTTTAAACTTTCTACTACTACTTTGACTTTTTCTATTTTTTCTACTGTTTTAAGTCGCTAGAGGGGTTTACACGTCTGGACATAATAGCTAAGACCACCTGTTTAATGGCTACAGCCTACAGGCAAGTTACCACAGACTGACTTCTGGTAGGCTAATCTCAAACTACTACCACATGGGATCAACGGGGTGATGAAAAATATGGGAAATGGCTGTAATGTATTAACGAACCGAAAGAAAGGCCAAACACAAGCGTTTACACCTAGAGGATTTAACATTGGGTTGGCTTCTGGTTTAGTAGCAATTTCTAGGTGCCTCTATCATCCTCGAATAGGTCTCATGCAAATTCTAACTCATTCAAAGTACGAGAAAGCCATTAAAAAGAATTGAAATTGCGAGTTACGTGCAATGGATCAAAAGCTCACAAATTGGATTGCTAGTCGGATTCGATCATTTTTGTGCAATCAAGGTGAAATACTACAAGCGTGATAAAATTTTCTGTTCTGACCAGGCAATTTAGGATCAATGCAGGCAAGTTGGTTACCAGTTCTAGGTTAAGCAGTCTAAGCATTATTATGAAAGATTTAAGAACAACTTAACATCAAAAGTCAAAATCGAGTAATTCTATGCTAGAGGAACTGGAATAAGCCACGAAATCACAGAATTTCACACTAGATCATGCAGAGTTCTAACATCCTACCTCACACTTAAACGGTTTTGTGTCCTCACAGGACTAAATTAGGAGAGAGAGATACGAAGAGCTTGGAACGAGATGGTCAGTGTAGGGGATGAACACAGAGAGGCCGGAGTGGAGCGGAGTAGCTACCAAAGTTCCTACAACACAAAAACAACAAACACTACAAAAAAACGCGTTTTGGCGTCGGTCATACACGCGTTTTAGCGTCGATCATGACCGTCGCCAAAATAAATAGCGTCGGTCGGCAAGACCGACGCCAGATACGGTGACGCTATAATTTAGCGTCGGTCGTTTGGTCAACCGACACTAAAATAAAACATGACCGACGCTAAAATATGGGTTGACCGAATGGGTGGCTAACCAAACCAATTTTTTTGTTTTTTGTTTTTTGTTTTCATTTTAATTTTTCATTTATTATTTTCATTTTTTATTTTTATTTCTAATCTGGGTTTTTTTCCAGATTTGGGTTTTTTCCCAGATCTGTTTTCTCTTCTCCACCGCCGTCACGTTGGCTTAGTCGTCTGGCGGACGGCGGCTGGGATGCGGCGGCTGTGGTGGCTGGAGGAGGAAGTGAAGGCGGACGGTGGCGGACGGCGGCGAAACGGCGGCGGAGTTGTGGTGGCGGACGACAGATGTGGGAGGAGAGTTGAGGGTGGCGGCTGAGAGGAGAGTTTGGAGGAGGAGGAGAGTTTGGAGGAGGAGGAGGAGAGTTTGGAGGAGGAGGGTGGTGGTTGGGAGAGTTTGGAGGAGGAGGAGGGTGGTGGTTGGGAGAGTTTGGAGGAGGAGGAGGAGGAGGAGGAGGGTGGTGTTTGGGAGAGTTTCAGGAGAGAGAGGAGAGGATTGAGAGATTTGAGATTAGGGTAAGGATGGGGGTTTAAATACTTACGCGTTTTAGCGTTGGTCGACGACCGACGCTAAAACGCGTGTCAGCCGACGCTATAAAACACGCATTTTAGCGTCGTTCATAACCGACGCTATTCTTTTTCTGCTGACCGACGCCAATTTAACCGCCCGGTCAGCCAAAAAATGAACCAAAACCGGATAATAGCGTCGGCTCTTTGTCCCATTTTAGCGTCGGTCTCCTATCAACCGACGCTAAAACGCGAGATCAACCACTTAGCGTCGGTTGATGACCGACCAACGCTAAATTGCTACGTTTCAACCGACGCTAATTAGCATTTTTTTTGTAGTGAAAAGATCAAAAGGAAACCGGGACAAGTGTCCCGGATCCACGCAAAAAAAAGTTGGATCGAAATCCAAAAAGAAGAAATAAAAAGAAAGGAAAAGGATATGACCTAATCGAGGTCCTCAGGTGGGGGTGGAGGTGGTGGGATTTGGAAGCAAGCAAACATCACTCGTCGCGTCGCTGCCTCCTCCTCGTGCTATGCTCTCTGCTGCTCATGCTGATGTTGAGTGATGAGCCATCTGACATCCTACTCCGTCTGCCAGGTTGAGACACTGGTCTCAAAGGTCAAACGGTCCTTCTACCACTGGTGGGAACCAGAGGTGAAGTCCGTCTTCCACTACTCCAGATGAGTCAGCGTCTGACCATACTGGTCAGAGTATTGGGGCGGCATCTGCGATGGATGGACCTGAGGCTCTGGCTTGGGCTCTGGCTGAGGCAACTGATAGTGAAGGTCTGGCGGCTGCTGGGGTTCCTCCTCCTTGTCTTCTTCCTCTGCCTCAGAATCCTCAAGGGCAGGGGCTACAACATAATCTCTAGCTCGACGGTCAAGTCTAGCCCAAACTCCTGGGCTAACTCTGCTCCTACTGTGTGCACCTGAATGCGCGGAACCCAAGGCTCCCAAGAACCGGAGAGCCCGATGCTGGCAATGAGTCGACCGATGAAAGCGCCGCCAGGAAGGGCAGGCGAGATCTTAGAGGAACTGATCTTTTTGTTGAAAAGTCAGGCAAGAACCCAACCCGGATGAAGAGGGTATCCCTCATGGATGACCCGGATGAAGAGGGTATCCCTCATGGATAGCGCTAAAGAGTAGTAGCTCCTTGGTGGCTATGTGGCGACGGCTTCTCTATGGAGCATAAAAAAAAGAATGACGCCATATGTAATACATAACTCGAAAGAGAGGGTGAGAGACCATACTGTTGTAGTTCTGGTTGGTGGGTGATGAACGCTGCAGAGCGGTGATCAAATACTACCAAGCTAACAAAAGCTAGGGTAGATCGTATTCCAGGGGTCTTCTAAGATTGACTACTTCAAAACTAGCAAAATACTCGAATGCAGACAAGTTGTGCGTGGTGTGAGTTCCACGACTTCTAATTCTAAGAAATGCAGAGAAATTTAAAAATTAAACTAAAGCAGATTGGAAATTAGGGTTTTAAAACAGAGATGACAAACGAACTTAGACTTTGAATCCCCCTTCGTTCCCCCAGAGCATTGGCAATCAACAGATCAGCGGATTTCGATTCTCATTCAATCAATTACTAAGACACCACCATAACTCCTTACCCTTAGGTTTAAGACCGGCGAACGTTCGCTCTATCCGTTCTAACTACCAAGATTAACTAGCCGCCCGGGTACGGTCGCCTCTCGCAACGACTTAATTAACTGGTGCAATTACTAATGATTAATGAGTTACTCTTGCAGTGAATTAATCCTAACCGGTTCCTACGAAAGGCACACTCCAATTATAAGGTTAATTGTTCAATTCGATGTTCTAAAGTAAGGCGAGCGTTCGCTTCTATCCTTAGCTTAACTAGAATCTAATCTAGGTGATCAGTCCAGACAAGAAACATGAACAATGAAGAACAAATCAAACATGAATGAGAAACTGATTGAATTTCGAATCTAATCACCGCCGATCCGTGACCGCTTTAAAGCCCTGGGTCACTTAGGGTTCATCTAGTCTAAGCTCTAACGAGTTTAGCTACTCATGTTTATCACAAAAGAAACAAAGACAAAGAAAGAGTTCATCATCCAGAGGAAGAACAAAAAAGAATCTGAAAACCTAATTTAGACGACTCTGACAGACTTCGATCTTCGGTAAGCTACACTCCTAGCTCCGGTTCTCCGAGATGAAAGGGATGGCGTCACGATCTCTTTCTGGCTCTTCGAACTCTAACTCTTCGCTCCAGAACTCCAGAGAATCCTTAAACTTAATTATGAATGATATGTTATGAGATCTCCTTTTTGGGCCGCCGGGTTAAGTATTTATACTTAACCCTAATCAGTCCGGATTTCCCTATTATTTCGCCGAAATTCTTGAGGAATTTTCGGCGAAAATTCCTTTGCATTTGAGGGATTTGCCGGCTGATTCTCCTGGACTTCTTTTTCGGATCAAAAACCTGATCGGTTTCACCGAAAATTCCTTCAGTTACCAACAGTCGATTTGTGATGATATTTTCGCCGAAAATACAAGGATATTTTCGGCGAAAATTCCTTTGTAATTCGGGCAGGAATTTGTTTTAACTTGATTGGCTCCTTTGATCGATCCCGGTGCAATCCTTCGAGATTCCAACGCCTTAGACACGTCCTTGGTTACTTATTCGATGGCAAAAACCTGTGCTAACATAAGAACACTAGAAAACCATCAAATAGACCCGAAACGGGCCAAGGTAACACAAATGGCACGAGATAGGGCAATTGATTGAATATTCGTTATTCTACCCTAAAAACCATGTCTTAAGCAAAGAAATGTCGCTTAAATGAGGCTGATAGGCACGTCAAATCGAGTGTCATCAGTGGGCTTGACTCCTGGCTGACCGGTGATGTGGCTCCAGAGCGCATCGAATACCTCTCCTTGTTGCTCTCCCAGCCGTGGTGGTGACCGTGGTAGCGCTCGTAAGGGATGCCGAGGTAGTCGGCAAAATCGTCGTAGGTGTGGTCGCATCTCTGGCAGGCGAGACGGAAAGTGATCACCTTTCAGTGCTTCCTGCTCTTGCGGGTGTCGAGCTTGAATGTGCTCCAGAACTCTTGGAGAGCTACATGTGGTTAGTTATCACTGATGGTGGAGAGCTCCAGAAGTCCTGCCACGGCGAGGGAGTGGGAGATGTTATCGTGCCACTCCTGGTCAACCTCCTGGATGGACTCCAGGGAAAGGGGAGCGACGTTGGCTGGAGGGATGGTCTAGATCCTCCAGTAGCGGTCAAGGTAGTGCCGTGGGAGTCTGGCGATGAAGGGATGGATCCCTTGAAGGTTGGAATTGGGCGGAGGAGGGCCGGTGAGAGCGGGAGTGACGGGGGCGGAAACACCTGCTCTGGTGTCCGGTGTGGTGGATGAGGATTGATAACTGCAGTTTTAGCGGTATCAAATACTACCAAGCTAGAAGCTAGGGTAGATCGTATTCCACATGGTTTCTACTAATTGACTACTCAAAGAAGCTGGCAATTTACTCAGGTTTGAACACTTAGTGCGTGGTGTGAGTTCCACGACTTCTAAACTAATAAGCAAAGGACAATAAAAGACAGAAAGATTAAAACGTTGACTAACAGGAAGATAGACGAGCTTAGATTTCGAATCCCCCTTCGTTCCCCAGAGCATTGGCAATCAACAGATCAGCGGATTTCGATTCTCATTCAATCAATTTCTAAACACCACCATAACTCCTTACCCTTAGGTTTAAGACCGGCGAACGTTCGCTCTATCCGTTCTAACTACCAAGATTAACTAGCCGCCCGGGTACGGTCGCCTCTTGATAAAAGCGGGTTTTACCAAGGTCGTATTCCACGGGGTTCTCTCAATGGCCTCTACTCACATTCCTCGTAGACGGTCTATTCATTTGAAAGGAGTTTTGATTTGAAATAAGAACAAAAGAAAACATAAAGAAAACTAAACAAACAAAGCAAAACAAAAGGGTGCAAATCAAAGACAAAGGGGGCTCTCTTGGTGGGTAGTTTCATCATGCTCAAGAGGTACAAATGCACAAACAAGCCAAACATGTTCGAGGAAGCAATCGAATGACCACGCATTTCACTTCTATAGACTCAATGCACTCTCGTCGCACCAAATCCCTATCCTAGAACCACTCAACCTAGGCTCTCGCTCTCAAGCTAAGTGACTAAGGATGCATTAAAGGTGTTTGATGAAATGCCAAGCTACAAAACCCTCTCCTATGACTCTATGACCACTAGGCTAGACACCACACTCTCATGTCAATGTTCTAACACTAAGAGAATCATCCAAAGACTAATCAAAGTTCAATTGAGTGAAAATCCTAATGCACACCAATTGTTCGATAAAATGCACAAGTGAGAAATCATGCAACTATGGTTGAATTGAGATGATCTAATCTCTTAGAACACACTCTCTTCAATCCCTAGACCTACAATCCATGTAATCCAAGCACTCTCATGCATTACATTACAAATAATAGACCAATCAAGCCATAGCCATCAATGGAATTAACAACAAGTCATAGAGACCATCTTCTTACAATCCAAGATCAATCATGACAAGTTCTATACAATCATCCCTCTATCATAGCACAACTAATCTACCCATCCAAGAGGAACCCTAGAAACTCAGCCACACATGGCCAAGGGAGTAAAGAGAAAAGGAGGAAGAATGGTCACCAAGAACACCATGGATGAATCCTTGAGATGATCTTCACTTCTCCACTTGTAAGCACTTCTCCCAAGGTTTGTTGGCTTCAATCCTAGCTCCAATGGCTTCAAATTGCTCCCAAAATGTGTTCTAGGGTTTGAGGGTTCGTGGGTATGTACAAGGGGTTCAAGAGATATGAAGGAATTTCTCAAAAGAGTGAAAAACGTGGGTATTTATAGTGCAGGGGGCAGTGCACGGCGTGCACCTATGCACGGCGTGCAGGGTGCACGGCGTGCAAGGCTGCACGGCGTGCACCTTGGAGCTGAATGTGTTTCGGAGCCTCCTGGACAGCCCGTGCACCAAACCGTGCACGGTGCACGGCGTGCATCATGCACGGCGTGCAGTGGTGCACGGCGTGCACCTCCTCAGCTCTGCAGAAAGCTCGATCTTGTAACGCTCATATCTCCCTCGTCCGGACTCCAAATGACCTCCCGTTTGCTCCTATACGCTCCTTGTCATCCGTACTTTGATGCCATAACCTGAAAATGCACAGAGGCAACTCCAATAGCCCACGAATTTGGCTCCAAAGTAGCAACCGGACAACAAAATGACACTTTGCACAAAATTTCAATAAAAGCATATAAGCCATGTCATTTCACGAATAAACACGGGTATTTCATAGGTCATTCATAAGCTTAAAATGCACTAATCAAAGTCACATCAAATTCCCCTACGACTAAGCTTTGCTTGTCCTCAAGCAAATGAATTAGAAAACATCCAAGTTCACAAATGACAAGTTCGGTCTATCGAGATTCAAGCAATCACAATTTAGCTTAAACTGTTCCACGAACAAACTAAACCTACACATGCAAGAACATCAACCAAACAAGTCTAAACCTCACTAATTTCTGCACACTTCAAGTAGTGGTTGATTGGGACACAGCAAAACCGACCACGACAACACCAACTCTAATCAAAAGGACTTGAACTCGGGAAATGGAATGAAATAGATGGAGGTACGGAAATTTTTGAAAGTGGTGAGTGATTACGATGTGGCTATCGACTCGACTTCATCCGCTTCTAGATCCGCTCTTAACAACTCGGGCATAGGATCAAGGGCTACACTCGAGAACTCTTTTTCCTTTCTTTTCTTTCTCTTTTCTTTTTCATTCATTTTTTTTTTCTTACTGCATACTAGTGCTCGATTCAACACTTCGCTTAGGTGTTGAACCTGCCTAGCTCACAGCCTTTGCCCTTTTGCTAGTGCTCAACCCGACACTTCACTTAGGTGCCGAGCTTGCCTAGCTTTTCTTTTCTTTTGAGCATTTTCTCTCTTTTTTCTTAATCTTCACAAAATAGCCACTTGATCCCTAGCTCTTTACAACTTCCACACAAGATTTTGAATTGGACTCCGTCGAATCTCAAGCCACAATCACGAAGGATCAAAAAGGGGTATGAAAAAATGGAGGAGGGTGAAAATTCTGATTGCCTTCATCATCTTAGACCGGTGTTATCGAGCGGTACAAAAACACGTATCAAACCAGTCAACCAACATACAAGAGTGATAAAATCTCAGTTCTGGCCAGACTCATTTAATATTAGTGCTAACATGCTGGTTATAGGTTCTAAGTGGAACAATCTAAACATCGTTGTGAAGGCTTGAATTCAAAACACCAAAAGTCAAGAACCGAACGATTCTACAATAGAGGAATTCGATATTCAATTAAGATCATGCAACACATCAAAACATAGCTTTAGACTTCTACCGACAAATAATCACACCAAACCTCACACTCCCTACGACTAACATGAGCATTGTCCTCAATGATCAAGAGAGAGAGGGTAAGGTGGAACGAAGTTACCGCATTGGTAGAGAGGAGCATAGGACGTAATAGAGGTGAAAAAGTTCCATGATGATCCTTGGTGAAGAGTGATCCAAAATGCTTGCCAAACCTTATTCAAAAGCTAAAACAACACAAAAACTAAAAAGAGCAAACAAGAGCAATAAAAGTAAAGATAACATGGGGTGCCTCCCAAGAAGCGCTTGGTTACCGTCTTAAGCTCGACGATACCTGTGTTATGGTGTCCAACTTAGTACCTCCTTGATGTCAAGTAGCTTCTTCCATGATGAAAGTTGAGCTCCAAGTAGCATCTTGGAGGAATGGTAGACTAGCCAATGCACATTGATGCTTGTATAGCACTTGAGACCTTGGGGTGGCTTGCTACCTTTGAGTGTCGAAGCTTGAGGAAGAAAGTATGGTAGGGAGCCTCCATTGAGATCCATTGTCTCCAAGTTGGTGATGCCACTCAAGGAGTCTTCCGGTTCACACATGGACGACTTCTCTTCCATTATCACCTTAGGGGAGGTTATGAAGCTTGTGTCCGTCTCTTGACACAAGTACTTCATGATCAAGCAAGAATATTGAAGAGTACTCACAACCTTTGGTGGGACCTCAATAGGGTGGTGTTGTTCACTTTCGTGCTCCACTCTCGGTGCCACCTCTTCTTGAAGCGTCTCCAAATCATCTCTCACCTCCTCTAAAGGGTCATCATCCTCAAGTCTCCTTGGTTCTTCATACCCCACATCATCGTTACTTGGTGTGTCCTCGGAAAGAACATGTTCCTCAATCTCCTCCACTACCAACTCTTCTTCCGTGTCAAGCTCTTCCGGTTCACAAGTGTCATCTTCATCATCATAAAAATACTCCAAATGATTGGGATGTCGTTCATTCTCAAGAATCTTCGTGACGAGCTCTATGCTTTGAGATAAGCGGTTAACTCGGTTTGCATTATCCTCCGCAATTTGCAAGATCTCTAGCATGAAAGGAGATGGAAGAGGTTTCTCATGGCTCATGAACTCTTCTTGGGGAGACTCACCTTCTTCTTCTTCCATGACAAGCACTTCCGGTTCAAGGATGTCGGAGATGAGCTTCACACTTTGAGTTAAACGATCCAACCGAGCCGCATTATCTTCCACCATTTGCAACATCTCCTCAATTGTGGGGGGAGATGGACATTGTTGTTCCTCCTCTAGAGCTTCCTTGATGAGTGTCACGCCTTGAGCTAAACGATTGAGTTGGTTCGCATTATCTTCCGCAATCTTCAAAGCTTCCTCAAGTGTGGAAAGAGGTGGAGGAGGTTCCTCATAGCTTACAAACTCCTCTCGAGGACGCTCACTTTCCTTCACCATTTTCAAGAGCTCCTCTAACATAGAAGGAGGTTGAGAGGGTTGCTCACAGCTTGTGAAATCCTCTTGAGGGCGCTCGCTTTCTCTAACCATCTTAAAGAGCTCCTCTAGCATGGAAGGCGGTGGAGAATGTTGTTCATGACTTGTGAATTCCTCTTGATAGTACTCCGGAAACACTTGATGGTAGGGTGGAGATGGAAAGGGACATTGCTCATTCCACATGGGTGTTGAGGCTTGTTGTTCTTGACCCCACCATTGGCTATCTCCCTCATAAGTTCCTTGGTAGTAGTTGGATGAAGTAGGATGACCATAATATGGATTAGGAGATGGATTCCACCTTTGATAGGTACCATAACCATTACCTCCATTCCACGAGTTCATCTTACTTGCAACCTTGCTCCCATGAACTAGATAGGTGGATAAGGGGCCTACAAACACGCACAACAGACACAACCAAGTAGTACAACAATGCGGGATAACAAAACCATAAAAACAATTAACAAAAACAAACAATAAAGAAGCAAAACTAAAACGGAAGGAAGTGAATAGAACGGTCCACTACTAAATGCTTTCAAAGGATTGAGAAAGTCCCGGCAACGGCGCCAAAAACTTGATAAAAGCGGGTTTTACCAAGGTCGTATTCCACGAGGTTCTCTCAATGGCCTCTACTCACATTCCTCGTAGACGGTCTATTCATTTGAAAGGAGTTTTGATTTGAAATAAGAACAAAAGAAAACATAAAGAAAACTAAACAAACAAAGCAAAACAAAAGGGTGCAAATCAAAGACAAAGGGGGCTCTCTTGGTGGGTAGTTTCATCATGCTCAAGAGGTACAAATGCACAAACAAGCCAAACATGTTCGAGGAAGCAATCGAATGACCACGCATTTCACTTCTATAGACTCAATGCACTCTCGTCGCACCAAATCCCTATCCTAGAACCACTCAACCTAGGCTCTCGCTCTCAAGCTAAGTGACTAAGGATGCATTAAAGGTGTTTGATGAAATGCCAAGCTACAAAACCCTCTCCTATGACTCTATGACCACTAGGCTAGACACCACACTCTCATGTCAATGTTCTAACACTAAGAGAATCATCCAAAGACTAATCAAAGTTCAATTGAGTGAAAATCCTAATGCACACCAAGTGTTCGATAAAATGCACAAGTGAGAAATCATGCAACTATGGTTGAATTGAGATGATCTAATCTCTTAGAACACACTCTCTTCAATCCCTAGACCTACAATCCATGTAATCCAAGCACTCTCATGCATTACATTACAAATAATAGACCAATCAAGCCATAGCCATCAATGGAATTAACAACAAGTCATAGAGACCATCTTCTTACAATCCAAGATCAATCATGACAAGTTCTATACAATCATCCCTCTATCATAGCACAACTAATCTACCCATCCAAGAGGAACCCTAGAAACTCAGCCACACATGGCCAAGGGAGTAAAGAGAAAAGGAGGAAGAATGGTCACCAAGAACACCATGGATGAATCCTTGAGATGATCTTCACTTCTCCACTTGTAAGCACTTCTCCCAAGGTTTGTTGGCTTCAATCCTAGCTCCAATGGCTTCAAATTGCTCCCAAAATGTGTTCTAGGGTTTGAGGGTTCGTGGGTATGTACAAGGGGTTCAAGAGATATGAAGGAATTTCTCAAAAGAGTGAAAAACGTGGGTATTTATAGTGCAGGGGGCAGTGCACGGCGTGCACCTATGCACGGCGTGCAGGGTGCACGGCGTGCAAGGCTGCACGGCGTGCACCTTGGAGCTGAATGTGTTTCGGAGCCTCCTGGACAGCCCGTGCACCAAACCGTGCACGGTGCACGGCGTGCATCATGCACGGCGTGCAGTGGTGCACGGCGTGCACCTCCTCAGCTCTGCAGAAAGCTCGATCTTGTAACGCTCATATCTCCCTCGTACGGACTCCAAATGACCTCCCGTTTGCTCCTATACGCTCTTTGTCATCCGTACTTTGATGCCATAACCTGAAAATGCACAGAGGCAACTCCAATATCCCACGAATTTGGCTCCAAAGTAGCAACCGGACAACAAAATGACACTTTGCACAAAATTTCAATAAAAGCATATAAGCCATGTCATTTCACGAATAAACACGGGTATTTCATAGGTCATTCATAAGCTTAAAATGCACTAATCAAAGTCACATCACCTCTCGCAACGACTTAATTAATTGGTGTAATTACTCTTGCAGTGAATTAACCCTAACCGGTTCCTACGAAAGGCACGCTCCAATTATAAGGTTAATTGTTCAATTTGATGTTCTAAAGTAAGGCGAGCGTTCGCTTCTATCCTTAGCTTAACAAGAATCTAATCTAGGTGATTAATCCAGACAAGAAACATGAACAAGGAAGAACAAATCAAACATGAAAAAGAACTGATTGAATTTCGAATCTAATCACCGCCGATCCGTGACCGCTTTAAAGCCCTGGGTCACTTAGGGTTCATCTAATCTAAGCTCTACAAGTTCAGTTACTCATATCAGAAACAAGAGAATCAAAGGCAACAATGAAGATCATCATACAGAGGAAGAACAGATAAGAACTGAAAAACCTAATTCTGACGACTCCCGCGAAGCTTCAATCTCCTGGAACTTCAACTTTAAGCTCCGAGTTCTCCGAGGTGAAGGATGGCATCACGATCTCTCCACGGATCTTCGAACTCTCTAAACTCTATCTATCGACCCTAGAGTCGGCTGACTCTCAAAAGTCTGATTCGTGAAAATATGAATAATGATTCCGTTCTCTTTTCCTGGCTGCCGGCTGCTTCTGTTTAAATAGGTACGATTAGGTTTCCAATACAGCGCCGGATTTGGGAGGGATTTTCACCAAAAATATCAGATAGTTTTCGCCGAAAACTTTAGGCAAAATCCCCTGTTTGATTTCTTCTATGATTTTCGGTGAAAACTCAAAGTAGTTTTCGCCGAAAACTTCAGTGTAAATCAGCCTGTGAGTTTCTGAAGGTATTTTCGCCGAAAACCTCATAGTATTTTCGGCGAAAACATTGTGCTAGGCAGTTGGATCTTCGGTTCTGACTCTGGTTTGATTTCTGGTTCAATTCCGGTTCACTCCTTGAGGTCTTGAACACGTACGTGGCTACATAAATGATGGCAAAAACCTGTGCTTTCACAAAAACACTAGAAAACCATCAAATAGACCCAAAAAGGGCCAAGGTAACACAAATGGCACGAGATAGGGCAATCGATTGAATATTCGTTATTCTAATCTAAAAACCATGTCTTAAGCAAGGAAATGTTGCTTAAATGAGGCTGATAATCACGTCACATCGAGTGTCATCAATACCCCACACTTAAGCTTTTGCTTGTCCTCAAGCAAACTGAACTAGAACATACTCAAATTCACAAATGACACGAGATTAAACCAAGATTCAATTCTCACAATTTGGTTTAGACTGTTCCACGTAGAAAGAGTGACCTACACATGCAAGAACATCAACCAAACAAGTTTTCGATCTCACTAATTTCTGCACACTTCAAGTAGTAGTTTCAATAAAGCTCGTTTCAAGGCAAAACAGTTAATCATGATTAACCGACTACGATAACACCAATTCTAATCAAAAGACTTTAAGCTCTAGCCATTATGTGGATGCGGAGGTAGGAAAAGTGACGTGGCTATCGACTCGACTTCATCCATTTCTAGATCTGTACGTTACATGTTCTAGCTAGGACCGATTTAAACAACAATTAATTTTAAGTTTCGACTTCTTCCTTTAATTTATTTACTGCATACTAGTGCTCGATACCAAACACTTCACTTAGGTGTTGGACCTGCCTAGCTCACAGTATTTGTGCCTTTGCTAGTGCTCAACCCGAACACTTCACTTAGGTGTCGGGCTTGCCTAGCTTTATTTTGAGCACTTTAAAGAACTTAACATTGATTAGCACAGCTCAATTACTTGATTTAACAAATTAGCCATTTAATCCTAGCTAGTTATAACTTTTTACACAAGATTTCGAATTGGATTTCCGTCTAATCTCTAGCCACAATCACAGGTGAACAAATATGGAGTGAAAAACATGAAAGAAGCTAGCATTTATCATCTTAGAACAGTGTTATCGAGCTTTGTTATTAACAAACCAACTCATTTAATATCAGTTCAAATTCCAACTACAAGAGTGATTTATGATCTGTTCTGACCTAGACTCATTTAATATCAGGTCTGACACGTTGGTTACAGGTTCTAAGTGGAACAGTCTCGACGTCATTGTTCAAAATTGAAGTCAATTTAACATCACAAGTCAAGAATTGAGCAATTCTATGCTAGAGAAATTCAAATTTGAACCATAGAATCATAGATAGCAAGCAAGATCATGCATAATCCTAGACTCCTACCCCACACTTAAACGGTTCTGTGTCCTCACAGGACTAAACTAGAGTAGAGAGATACGAAGAACCTGTGACGAGATGGTCGGTGTAGGGGATGAACACGGAGCGTCCGGAGCAGAGCGGAGTAGCTACTCAAGATCCTACAAAACAAAAACAACAAAAAGATCAAAAGGATACCGGGACAAGTGTCCCGGATCCACACAGAATAAAAATCGAACAAAGAAGGTTAAGGGGAATTTTGAAAATATTTTGACTCTTTTTTTTTTTTAAAGAAAAGTTTCGAAAATGAAAGAAGGAAGAGAGAGAGGGTGAATCCGGATTTTAAAGTGAATATTTTGGGTGATTTTCAAAAGAGTTTTCGGCGAAAATAAGAGGGTGTTTTCGCCAAAAATTTTAGTTCAAATGCACTGCCGGTTTTTCAAGGTGGTTTCGCCGAAAATAAGCATGTGGTTTCGCCGAAAATATCAGTTCAAATGGCTGTTGGTTTTCAAAAATCTTTTCGCCGAAGACAGAAAACTTTTCGAACCGAAAATAATGAACAGGGAGAATCAGGTTTGAAAATCGAAAATCGGTTTCGCCGAAAACAAGGATGGTTTCGCCGAAAATTTTGAACTGTTCGGGTTTAAAATATTTTTCGCAAATCCGGCCAACTTCAGAAAATCACAGTTAAATCCACAAAAATCGGAACGACCTCAATCAACTTGCAACTGACTCTATGACACACAAACTACACACGAAAAATAAGAAAACAAACAAACTGACACTTTTGGCTCCCCCGAACCGACTCGAACGACGAAAAAAGACTGACTCAATAATTCAAAAAAAAAACGGACTCCAGCCGTGGGTTGCCTCCCACGAAGCGCTCTCTTTTAACGTCCTTGAGCCGGACGATACCTGTTAGGGACCCAACCTTAGGAGTTCCTTGAAGTCAATCGTCTTCTTCAAGGACAGCGGTTGAGTGCCATGTAGCACTCCAGAAGGGTGATGCAGCCGGTAGTGCTCCAATAGATCGCGATCTTGGTTGGATGACCAGTTTTTCTTGAATTCTCCTACTAGATGAGGGAGGAGGTAGTACGGCGCGGCATGTTCAATGAGCTCCATCTTCTCTACAGGTTGACTCGGTGGAAGTGTAGGTGAGGGTATCTCCTCAATCTCTATGTGCTCCTCTTCAGCTTCAACTTCAAGATGGATTGGCTCTATGTCTTCATCAACCACCACCGCCAAGGATTCTTCATCAGATGCTTCTAGCTCGCAATAGTCATCGGTGAGATTGTCATGTTCATCTTCATATAGCTCTTGAGCATCTTCTTCCATTAGTGGATTTGGTTGCTCGAGCTCGACATCCACTACGTTACGAGCTTGCAGCTTTGAAATGAGATCATCCAAGGCGGATTCTACTCTTGCCGTTTGTTGTCGATTTTGATGAACATGTGAGTCTATCTCTTTGTGAGCTTGTAGCTCTGTAGAGATATTCTCCAAGAAGGATTCTATTCTCATCGTCTGTTGTCGATGCTGATGAGCTAGTATATACATCTCTTGGTTATCCTCAATATACGGTGCTTCATCGACATACCACTCTTGGTACTGGTCATCCCACCTGTAATCCTGCATAATCAAAACTCAAAAGCACTACCCAGGTAAATCATGGAAATATGGTGGAAAATTAAATGGTAAGGCGGAAAGGTAGAAGAATAATTTGCCAACTCTTCTTTCAAACAATTAGAAGAGTCCCCGGCAACGGTGCCAATTTGATACTGCAGTTTTAGCGGTATCAAATACTACCAAGCTAGAAGCTAGGGTAGATCGTATTCCACAGGGTTTCTACTAATTGACTACTCAAAGAAGCTGGCAATTTACTCAGGTTTGAACACTTAGTGCGTGGTGTGAGTTCCACGACTTCTAAACTAATAAGCAAAGGACAATAAAAGACAGAAAGATTAAAACGGTTGACTAACAGGAAGATAGACGAGCTTAGATTTCGAATCCCCTTCGTTCACCAGAGCATTGGCAATCAACAGATCAGCGGATTTCGATTCTCATTCAATCAATTTCTAAACACCACCATAACTCCTTACCCTTAGGTTTAAGACCGGCGAACGTTCGCTCTATCCGTTCTAACTACCAAGATTAACTAGCCGCCCGGGTAGGTCGCCTCTCGCAATGACTTAATTAATTGGTGTAATTACTAATGATTAATGAGTTACTCTTGCAGTGAATTAACCCTAACCGGTTCCTACAAAAGGCACGCTCCAATTATAAGGTTAATTGTTCAATTTGATGTTCTAAAGTAAGGCGAGCGTTCGCTTCTATCCTTAGCTTAACAAGAATCTAATCTAGGTGATTAATCCAGACAAGAAACATGAACAAGGAAGAACAAATCAAACATGAAAAAGAACTGATTGAATTTCGAATCTAATCACCGCCGATCCGTGACCGCTTTAAAGCCCTGGGTCACTTAGGGTTCATCTAATCTAAGCTCTACAAGTTCAGTTACTCATATCCGAAACAAGAGAATCAAAGGCAACAATGAAGATCATCATACAGAGGAAGAACAGATAAGAACTGAAAAACCTAATTCTGACGACTCCCTGAAGGTTCAATCTCCTGGAACTTCAACTTTAAGCTCCGAGTTCTCCGAGGTGAAGGATGGCGTCACGATCTCTCCACGGATCTTCGAACTCTCTAAACTCTATCTATCGACCCTAGAGTCGGCTGACTCTCAAAAGTCTGATTCGTGAAAATATGAATAATGATCCCGTTCTCTTTTCCTGGTTGCCGGCTGCTTCTGTTTAAATAGGTACGATTAGGTTTCCAATACAGCGCCGGATTTGGGAGGGATTTTCGCCGAAAATATCAGATAGTTTTCGCCGAAAACTTTAGGCAAAATCCCCTGTTTGATTTCTTCTATGATTTTCGGCGAAAACTCAAAGTAGTTTTCGCCGAAAACTTCAGTGTAAATCAGCCTGTGAGTTTCTGAAGGTATTTTCGCCGAAAACCTCATAGTATTTTCGGCGAAAACGTTGTGCTAGGCAGTTGGATCTTCGGTTCTGACTCTGGTTTGATTTCTGGTTCAATTCCGGTTCACTCCTTGAGGTCTTGAACACGTACGTGGCTACATAAATGATGGCAAAAACCCGTGCTTTCACAAAAACACTAGAAAACCATCAAATAGACCCAAAAAGGGCCAAGGTAACACAAATGGCACAAGATAGGGCAATCGATTGAATATTCGTTATTCTACCCTAAAAACCATGTCTTAAGCAAGGAAATGTTGCTTAAATGAGGCTGATAATCACGTCACATCGAGTGTCATCAAGGATCCTGGACCGCTGACTCTCGGTCTCTTACCCCTGTTCCTAAAGAATGTCAATAATAGAAAACCAATTAGTCAAATCGACATCTTACCCCACACTTGTTCGAAAAACTCGATTTCACAAAGAAACGAGGGAAACCGAGTGGGGATAAGCTAATTCGACAATCGATAACCATAATTAATCATAAGGCATGCAGAGGAACTTCTCGGGCAGCAAAATGACAGCATGAATTTAAAGTCAAACCGACATTTAGAAAAAATTCAACATTCCGGTAAATCCAACAATTAAGCATAGCAAACGACGTTCAAAAGGCATCAAATCATGGCACAACACTCCTATAGCAGTCTAGATCATATAAGTTCAAATAGTTCAACATAATTCACATCAAAACAGCAGGCACACAAATCGAGGTAGACCGAAAAGTCAACTGAGATCAAGTTTGACGAAGTTCAACAATCAATATATCAAAAGATTCGAAACTGGAAACCCAACAACTAACCTTGAAGACATGATCGGAGAAAACGAACGGAAAGCACAAAAATCGGCAAAAACTAAAAAAATGGGGTTTTAGGTGGAACCGAAGCTATAGAGCTCCGATTCGAGGGATCTAGGTAGCGAGAAGCTCGGAAAAGGGAGGGGAGTGGTGCGACTGCTTAAAATCGGTGGCGGAGGGAGAAGAAAAATGGCGGGGGGGTTGGTTTCAGGTTTGGTTCGACGAAAACAATGGTTGAAACGGGAATGTACGGACGTGAAAAGAGAAGGGGGGATTTTTTATAAAATTTAGACTGAAGTTCTCGCCGAAAACCTGTTTTAAAATACTTAAGTTGAAACGACACAAGGTCTCCCGAAATTGGAAAAAGTTCTTGCCGAAAACTTTCAAAGTTCTCGGCGAGAAGTTTGTTAAAAATAGGTTCAAAAAGTCTAAAGAGTCGACAGTGGAATTAAAACCAAAGTTCTCGTCGAGAACTTTTCAATTATTCGGCGAGAACAACTGACCTGGGCAATCAGAAAATACCGGCAACCTGAACTTCGAAAAATCAAAACAAAATCAACAAAAATCGAAAAAATCCCAAATAAATTGGAACTGGACCGAAGACACACAACACACTCAAGAAAAATAAGAAACCACGAGGCTCCCCCGAACCGAGTCAAGACACGAGAAATGACTCAAAAATAAAAAACTGACTCCAGCCGTGGGTTGCCTCCCATGAAGCGCTCTTGCTTAACGTCCTTGAGCTGGACGATACCTGGATGGAGATCAAGAGGTGTCCCAACTTAGGATTTCCTTCACGCTCGCATCAGAGTCGAAGAAGTACAGCTTCGGTTTACCACCGGTAAGGAAAAATCGCTTCCCATTGGCATGAGTCAATTCTGTTTGTCCGTCGGGAAGGTGTCCGATTATTTCGAACGGCCCGAAGTGGTCTTTCGAAAGTGCATCCTTCTCCGGTGGTTTGCTAAGGGGAGGTGGAGTAATCGACTTCCAAACCGTCTTGGTCTTCACTTTATTCTCCTTCTTCTTTTCGCCGGGATCTTTAGTTCTTAGCGATTTGGTGGGAGATGCCTTCGGCTCCTCCTTCCTCTTTGGTTTTGGTGCCGGAGGTTCATTTTTCAGCTTGATGACCTGTGCACCACTTGTTATAGCTAACTTGGGGGAAACACTAGGAACGACATTAGTAACGGAGTTGACCGAGGCCAACTCCATGGTTTCAACAGATAAACAATGTGCCTCTCCCTTAGGGATGCACTTCATACTGTCCTTGAGATGGAATGTTATGCTATCCTTCCCGACCCTTAATGTCAACGAGCCGTTCGGGACATTAATCGTCATGCCGGATGTTGCCATAAAAGGTCGGCCTAGGAGAAGAGTAACATCCTCCTCTCGAGTGTCCATGACGATGAAGTCGGCTAGGAAGGTGAACAAACCACAACGAATAACTACATCCTTGACTAATCCCCTAGGAGTTTTGACAGATCTATCAGCTAATACCAATTGCATGCTAATTGGTTTTAATTCATCTAGGTTCAATTTCTCATAAAGGCACATAGGCATGACATTAATGGATGCGCCTAGATCAACTAAGCTACGTTCAACTTCAATGTCATTAATGATGCAAGGCAATGTAAAAGAACCAGGATCGGAGAACTTAGCTAGAATGGGTATGGGTGTCGAGTGAGACCGGACGACCGAGCATTCTTCCTTGGAGTAAGTAGAAGATGCTTCCTTCTTCTTCTTCAAGTTGTCATGATCGTTTCCCTTGGATAGCAACGCCTTGGGGTATGGAATCCTCGACTGATAAGGAGCTAGAGGTGGCTCAGGTGCTCGCGTAGTCATTGGCGAGGTAGTCTTCTCTTCTTCTTCCTCGATCGTCAGCATGTCAATAGCTATTGCATCGGGAGTCATTACCGGATCTGAGGTTATAGGAGCAGCTAAATTCTTGTAACTTATTGTGGAGATAGTCTTAACGTGCTCATTCTTCGGGTTTGATTCTGTCTGGCTCGGCAGTTTACCGAAGGGACGACAACTAGAGAGCATGCTAGCGATGTTGTTTACTTGACTCTCCACTCTATGACCTTGTGCAATCTGCTCTTGGTTCAAGATGGCTTGAGCTTTAAACTGGCTATCATGATCATCAAGCATAGAGATGATCTGACCGAGCTTCTTATCCAGCTCGGTCTCTTTATTGTCTTGAGGTGTGGATCGTTGGGGCTGCTGTACTCCAGTGAATCTAGGAGGGTCTTGATAGTTATTATTCAGGTAATGATTCTGGCGATTGCCATGTGCTGTACCGTAGTTGCCTTGGTTTCTATGAGGCGGCTGATATACTCCTCCAGATTGGTTGTTCGGTTTCTGCTCTTGGAATGACCCAGATGGCCGGCTATTCTGATTCTAGTTCTGGTCGGCTCCGAATTGTAAGGAGGTCGCTCTTGGAAACTTCCCTGTTGTTGAGGTTGCCGGTAGTTGCGGTAGCCGATGTAGCCTTGTTGGTTGTTAGGGAAGCCTTGAGTAATGAAGCTCACCTCATGCACAGACTAGACATATGCTTTCCCGAAATTCTGGCAACTTCCTCTGTTGTGAGCACGAGCTCCACACCATTCACAGTTAGCTACAAAGACAGAGGCTGACGGAGGGTTAATAGGCGCACCAGCCTTCTTCAAATGCTTCTGAACTTTTGTTTTAATATGCTCTTCAATGTTGAGCTTACTCTTAACTCCTTCTGATTGTCTCTCCCAATTCCTTGACTTGGAAGCACAACTAGCAAAGTGGGGAAGAGTAGTTTGTGGTGTAAGAGCGGTACAATCTCCCTCAGCCAAGGAGTTGACCCATTTAGCAGATTCCTCATTCATACCTCGAGCAAAGATCTCAGCTAGTTGCCTTTGTTCGAAGCCATGATGAGGACAATTGTAGAGGAGTTCTTAGAATTCATTCCAAGCATCATATAAGCTCATCCCTTCCTTCTGAACGAATCGGGCAATACTGTCCTTGTAAGCTGTAGTTCTAGAAGGAGGAAAGTATTCCTCTACAAAATCTTGAGCAAGATCGTCCCAGTTGGTGTAGTGACTGGGCGTCTTGCTATTGCACCACCTCTTTGCGGGGCCTTTCAGAGAGAATGGGAAGGCTCGAAAGCATAAGGTGTTCTTATCGAGACTCTCACTCTTGAAAGTTTCACATATAGCTAGGAATTCCGCCAAATGTGTGCATGGGTTATCATGCGGCTTTCCTTCGAACTGCACATCCCTAGAGATCATTCCCAGGAAGGGGATCTTGATCTCATAGTCAGGATCAGCTTTGATGTGACTTTATTTAGTGCATTTTGAGCCTATGATTGACCTATGAAATGCCCGTGTTTGATCGTGAGATGTCATGCTCTATATGCTTTTAATGATATTTTGCGCAAAGTGTCCATTTGTTGTCTGGTTGCCACTTTGGAGCCAAATTCGTTGTCTATTGGAGTTAGTTATGTGCATTTTCAGGTAATGGCATCGAAGTACGGATGACAAGGAGCACATAGGAGAAAACGGGAGGTCAATTGGAGTCCGAACGAGGGAGCTATGGCCGTTGCAAGTTCGGGATTTATGCAGAGTGCAGGGGTGCACATGTGCATAGGGGCACGCCGTGCACTGCCCCCTGCACTATAAATACCCACGTTTTTTACTCTTTTGAGGCATTCTTTCATCTCCCTTGAACCCCAAACACATACCCACGAACCCTCAAACCCTAGAACACATTTTTGGAGCAATTTGAAGCCATTGGAGCTAGGATTGAAGCCAACAAACCTTGGGAGAAGTGCTTACAAGTGGAGAAGTGAAGATCATCACAAGGATTCATCCATGGTGTTCTTGGTGACCATTCTTCCTTCTCTTCTCTTTACTCCCTTGGCCATGTGTGGCTGAGTTTCTAGGGTTCATTCTTGGATGGGTAGATTAGTTGTGCCATGATAAAGGCATGATTGTATAGACTTGCCATGATTGATCTTGGTTGTATGAGGATGATTTCTAAACTTGTTCTTATTGCCAATTTATGCCATGTTTGCTTGATTTGGTCCATTCAATGTGATTTAATGCATGAGAGTGCTTGGATTGCATGGATTGTAGGTCTAGGGATTGAAGTGAATGTGTTCTAAGAGATTAGATCAACTTATTTCAACCATAGTTGCATGATTTCTCTTGTGCATTTTATCGAACACTTGGTGTGCACTTAGTTTTTCACTCAATTGAACTTTGATTAGTCTTTTGATGATTCTCTTAGTGTTAGGACATTGACATGAGAGTGTGATGTCTAGCCTTGTGGTCATAGAGTTATAGGAGATGGTTTTGTAGCTTGGCATTTCATCAAACACCTTTAGTGCATCCTTAGTCACTTAGCTTGAGAGCGAGAGCCTAAGTTGAGTAGTCTTAGGATAGGGATTTAGTGCTACGAGAGTGCATTGAGTCTACAAAAGTGATTTGCATGGTCATTAGATTGCATCCTCGATCATATTTGGCTTGTTTGTTCATTGTATCCTCTTGAGCATGATGAAACTATCTTTCCAAGTGAACCTCCTTTATCTTTGATTTGCACCGCTTTGTTTTTCTTTCTTGTTTAGTTTTTTTTAAGCTTTTGATTTCTATTTCAAACCAAAACTCCTTTCAAATGAATAGACCGTCTACGAGGAATGTGAGTAGTGGCCATTGAGAGAACCCCGTGGAATACGACCTTGAATGTTATGAGTTGAAATTCACACGTCAAGTTTTTGGCGCCGTTGCCGGGGACCTTTCTTAATCCTAAGAAAGCATTTAGTAGTGGTCCGATCTATTCACTTCCTTCCGTTTTAGTTTTTGCTTCTTTGTATTTGTTTGTTGGATTTTGTTATCCTGCTTTGTCGTGTTACTTTGGTGTCTTGTTGAGCTTGTGTGTAGGTACCTTGTGCTAGTTTATGAGTCGATTCACTCGCTTCCAAGCACAACCTCAAGGCCTCGAGCAAGTTATTGATCCACCAATCCGTTCTCTACCTCATTTAGTTCATGGGAGCAAGGTTGCAAGTAAGATGAACTCGTGGAATGGAAGTAATGGTTATGGTACCTATCAAGGGTGGAATCCATCTCCTAACCCATACTATGGTTATCCTACTTCATCCAACTACTACCAAGAGACTTTTGAGGGAGATGACCAATGGTGGGATCAAGATCAGCAAGCTTCAACACCAATGTGGAATGAACAATGTTCCTCTCCAGCTCCACTCTACCATCAAATCTTGCCGGAGTATTGTCAAGAGGAATTCACAAGCCATGAACAACACCCTCAACCGCCTTCCATGCTAGAGGAGCTCTTGAAAATGGTGAAAGAAAGTGAGTGTCCTCAAGAGGAGTTCGTAAGCCATGAGCAACACTATCTACCTCCCCCAACAATTGAGGAAATGTTGCAAATTGCGGAACACAATGCGACTCGGATTAGTCGCTTAGCTCAAATCATGGAGCTCATCACGAAGATTCTTGAGAATGAACGACTCCCCAATAATTTGGAGCACGTCTATGGTGATGAGGATGACACTTGTGAACCGAAAGTACTTGACATGGATGAAGAATTGGTAGTGGACGAGATTGAAGAACATGTTCTTCCCAAGGACACACCTTATGACCACGATGCTTGGATAGGAGGATCGAGGAGACTTGAGGATGATGACCCTTTAGAGGTGGTGAGAGATGATTTGAAGACTCTTCAAGAAGAGGTGGCACCGAGAGTGGAGCACGAAAGTGAACAACACCACCCTATTGTGGTACCACCAAAGATTGAGAGTACCCTTCAAACTCTCGCTTGGTCATGAAGTATTTGTGCCAAGAGACCAATGACACATGCATCTCGACCCCTCCTAAGGTATACATAAGAGTGGAGCCGACTATACTTGAACCGGAGGACTCCTTGTGTGGCATCGCTAACTTGGAGACGATGGAGCTCAATGGTGGCCCCCCATCTCACTCTCTTCCTCAAGCTTCGAATTTAAAGGGTAGTAAGCCATCCCAAGGTACCAAGTGGTATGCAAGCATTAATGTGCATTGGCTAGTCTACCATTTTCTCAAAATGTTTCTTGGAGCTCAACTTTCATCATGGAAGAAGCTACTTGACTTCAAGGAGGTACTAAGTTGGATACCATAACACAGGTATCGTCGAGCTTAAGACGGTAACCAAGCGCTTCTTGGGAGGCACCCCATGTTATCTTTACCTTATCGCTTTTATGTGTTCTTTTATGTTTTTTTTGTTCTATTAGCTTTTTGAATAAGGTTTGGCAAGCACATGGGAATCACTCTTCACCAATAATCTTCATGGTACTCTTTCACCACTTTTGCCTCCTATGCTCTACCAAACGCGGTAACATCATTCTACCTTACTCTCTCTCTCTTGACCATTGAGGACAATGCTCATGCTAGTCGTAGGGGGAATTTGAGGTTTGGTGTGATTGTTTGTCGGTAGAAGTAGAATGCTATGCTTTGATAATGTGCATGATCTTGTTTGAATGCCAAATTCCTCTATCGTAGAATCGTTCAGTTCTTGACTTTTGGTGTTTAATTGACTACAAGCTTTCGTAGTGACGTTTAGGCTGTTCCACTTAGAACCTATAACCAGGATGTTGGCACTAATATCAAATGAGTCTAGACCAGAACAAAGATTGGATCACTCTTGTAGTTTAATTGATTGTTTGGTACTTGTTTTAAAACCGCTCGATAACACCGTTCTAAGATGATAAAGGCAAACAGTATTTCACCACATTCAGCCAAAAAGCCTACCTGAATCAGTTTCCTGTAGGATAACCCGTTGAGCCTTGGCCTATTTGTTGGATTGTACACATTTTCAGCTCTACCCCATATTTTTTTTCATCACCTTTTGATCCCTCATGATTGTGGCTTGAGATTAGACGGAAATCCAATTCGAAGTCTCTTGTGGAAGTTATAGCTAGCTGAAATCAAGTGGCTAATTTGACAAATCAAGTGGCTAGTGTGTGAAGAAAGTGTTCAAGTTTCTCAAATTCTTGAAGTGCCGTAAGAAAAGCTAGGCAAGCTCGGCACCTAAGTGAAGTGTCGGGTTGAGCACTAGCATAGGCAAAGGCTGTGAGCTAGGTAGGTCCAACACCTAAGTGAAGTGTTGGATCGAGCACTAGTATGCTGTAGAAAAAAGAAGAAAAAATAGAAAAAAGAGTTCTTAAAAGTGGCCCTTGCTATAGTGATCATAGCTAGAGCTTGTAAAGTGCAGATCTAGAGGCGGATGAAGTCGAGTTGATAGCCACATCACGTTTACTCACCAATTCCCAAATACTTCATACCTTCACCTAAACCGCATCATTTCCCGAGTTCAAGACCTTTTGATTAGAGTTGGTGTTGTCGTGGTCGGACTTTCTGGATCAATTACTTGAAGTGTGCAGAAAATAGTGAGGTTTAGACTTGTTTGGTTGACATTCTTACTTGTGTAGGTTAAGTTTGTTCGTGGAACAGTCTAAGCCAAATTGTTATTGCTTGAATCTCAATGTGACCGATCTTATCATTTGTGAACTTGGATGTTTTCTAATTCATTTGCTTGAGGACAAGCCAAGCTTAGTCGTAGGGGAATTTGATGTGACTTTATTGAGTGCATTTTGAGCCTATGATTGACATATGAAATGCCCGTGCTTGATCGTGAAATGTCATGCTCTATAAATACCCACGTTTTTTTACTCTTTTGAGGCATTCTTTCATCTCCCTTGAACCCCAAACACATACCCACGAACCCTCAAACCCAAGAACACATTTTTGGAGCAATTTGAAGCCATTAGAGCTAGGATTGAAGCCAACAAACCTTGGTAGAAGTGCTTACAAGTGGAGAAGTGAAGATCATAACAAGGATTCATCCATGGTGTTCTTGGTGAGCATTCTTCCTTCTCTTCTCTTTACTCCCTTGGCCATGTGTGGCTGAGTTTCTAGGGTTCATTCTTGGATGGGTAGATTAGTTGTGCCATGATAGAGGCATGATTGTACAGACTTGCCATGATTGATCTTGGTTGTATGAGGATGATTTCTAGATTTGTTCTTATTGCCAATTTATGCCATGTTTGCTTGATTTGGTCCATTCAATGTGATTTTATGCATGAGAGTGCTTGGATTGCATGGATTGTAGGTTTAGGGATTGAAGTGAATGTGTTCTAAGAGATTAGATCAACTTATTTCAACCATAGTTGCATGATTTCTCTCTTATGCATTTTATCGAACACTTGGTGTGCACTTAGTTTTTCACTCAATTGAACTTTGATTAGTCTTTTGATGATTCTCTTAGTGTTAGGACATTGACATGAGAGTGTGATGTCTAGCCTTGTGGTCATAGAGTTATAGGAGATGGTTTTGTAGCTTGGCATTTCATCAAACACCTTTAGTGCATCCTTAGTAACTTAGCTTGAGAGCGAGAGCCTAAGTTGAGTAGTCTTAGGATAGGGATTTAGTGCTACGAGAGTGCATTGACTCTACAAAAGTGATTTGCATGGTCATTCGATTGCATCCTCTATCATGTTTGGCTTGTTTGTTCATTGTATCCTCTTGAGCATGATGAAGCTATCTTTCCAAGTGAACCTCCTTTATCTTTGATTTGCACCGCTTTGTTTTTCTTTCTTGTTTAGTTTCCTTTAAGTTTTTGATTTCTATTTCAAACCAAAAATCTTTTCAAATGAAAAGACCATCTACGAGGAATGTGAGTAGTGGCCATTGAGAGAACCCCGTGGAATACGACCTTGAATGTTGTGAGTTGAAATTCAGACGTCAAGCTTCATTGCGTGGCACGACAATGGAGGACCGATCACTAGTTGTGCTCGGCTTATTGTAATCCGCAAGACTCTTCTGAGCAGCCATTGCGGTGGGAGAGGGTGGTGGCGAATCTGACGAAGTGGATGAAGCGGAAGAAGATGAGGAGTTCTCCTTCAACTCCTCGATCTTAATTGGTGTAGAGGATGAGGGTGGATCGATTCTGACTTGCTTCGGAACTCGCGTTTGCTTAGGCGGCACAAAACTACCTGGCTTGTCTGAGCTAATAGTTTTGAGTGGCTTAGATTGAGAACGAGTGAATGGGCTGTTCATAAACCTGTAAATAACCTACAAATAACAAAAACAAACACAACCGGTGTAAAATCGAAGTGTGATGGAAAGATGAAATATGGAAAGGTAGAAGAATAAAGTGCCAACTCTTCTTTCAAACAATTAGAAGAACTCCCCGGCAATGACGCCAATTTGATGAACACGATTTCGCGTGTGGTCAAATAACTACCCTACTTAAAAAGTAAGGTAGATCGAATCACTCGAGGTTTCTTCAAATCAACTACTCAAAGAAGCTGGCAAATTATTCAGGTTTAAACATATTGTGCATGGTGTGAGTTCCACGACTTCTAAACTAATAAGCAAGGAAATTGAAATGAAGTTAAAAGACAAATTGATTGATTGGTTTGACTAACGAGATGACAGACAAGCTTAGACTTAGAATCCCCCTAAGATTCACCAGAGCATTGGCGATCACAAGACCATCAGGTTTCAATCCTAACTCATTCAGTTCTCAGACACCACCATAACTCCTTACCCTTAGGTCAAAGTTTGACGAACGTTCACTCTATCCGATCTAACTACCAAGATTAATTAACCGTCAGTGCGTTCACTTCTGCAATGGAGAATTAACTGGTGCAATTACTAGGGATTAGTGAATTACTCTAGAAGCGGATCAACCCTAAATGGTTCCTACGAAAGGCACACTCCATTGATTAGGTTAATTGATTGATTTGATGTTTTAAAGTAAGGCAGACGTTTGCCACTATCCTTAGCTTAACACGAATCTAATCTAGGTGATCAAGCTAGACAAGAAACACAAACAGTAAAGAACAAAACAATCACACAAGAGAAACTGTCTGAATTTGAATTTTATTACTGTCGATCCGTGACCGCTTAGGGTTCAAAAACCCGGGTCACTTAGGGTTCATCTAATCTAAGCTCTACGAGTTTAGCTACTCATGACTATCAGAAAAGAGTCAAAAACAACAAAGGAGTTCATCATACAGAGGAAGAACAGATATGAACTGAAAAACCTAATTCTGACGACTCTGGCGAAGTTCCGATCTCTGGCAATCTTCACTCCTAGACCCTAGTACTCCGATGGGGAAGATGGCGTCAATATCTCTCCAGGAACTCTGAACTCTCTCTCAAGCTCTGAAGTCGGGAAATTAATTCCTGGAAATAAGTGTATCTGAATGAATCACTTTCGGTTTGCTTAAATAGGTTTGTCAATAGTTGCGCTGGAAAAGGAAGGACTTCTCACGGAAACCTTGAAAGTTCTCGCCGAGAACTTTAGTGCAAATCACCCTGTTTACTTCGATGAGAGTCCAGTTCCCTTGCTTCCCGAGCACGTCCGTGGCTACGTCTTTGACGGTAAAAACCTGTGCATTCACAAAGGCACTAGAAAACACATCAAATAAACCCGTAACAGGCCAAAGTAACCAATATGGTAAGAAATAGAGCAATTGAGTGAAAACACCCTAAACTACCCCAAAAACCGTGTCTCAAGCAAAGAAATGTCGCTTAAATGAGGCTGATAATCACGTAAAATCTAGTGTCATCGGGACTGTGCAGCGAATCGCCAAGATCCTGCCTATATCCCAACTACCATCTGACTGGGAGTTCGCTGTTGCTTCCCGGTTATCAACCATAGGTAGCTGCCCCCCCAGGCTGGCATGGAATTTGGACGGAGTCCTTCAGCAACGGGCTCCACTTACCGCATTCTACCTTTGTTTTCTCCCTGCTGGAATGCTATGGAGCGTCCCTGGGTGCTTTCAAAGGCAGTATCCTGGTTAATGGTCGCCGCGTTCGAGTGCACCTGTGAACGCATGAAGATAATCCCTACCCTTCGGCTCTTTCACCTTTTGTACAATGCAAAGGTGACACTCAATGGCTTAAGTTTTACCCGACGAAGGGAGTTTACCAAAGAAGGAGCCCTTCACTATGCCAAGCCCCATCCCACTTGGTACCATTCATCTTTTACTTCAAACCCAGTGATTCAGATCGCTGTTGGACCAAGCTGCTACCCACCTCCTGGTCCACCGGCGACATTGATCGCTTCAACATTGACATAACTCCTTCCGCCCAAGAAATCTCCGAAATAAAACAGATCTTGCTTGACTGCCATGATCTCTATACTCGCTTTGGTTTAAACGCCTCCCATGAGGGAATCCGGGGAGGTACTGCCATATCCTAGGCGATTCGGACAATATATATTTTGTACTCCTCATCGTCTTTTTTTCCCCGATTACTAATCCTTTATCATTCCTGGTTTCTTGCAGGTGTTATGGCCTTGTCCGAGTGTTTGATAAATACCACTACCCATGGCCTTGTCGCGGACACTCGGCCTCAAGACGATGGTGCACCACACCTTGTCCCTCCAACCGCCCAGGACAAAAAATCATCCAATAGGCGATCAGACAAATCGAAGAAAGCTTCTTCGACCCCTGCCGATGAATCCTAGAAGAAACGAAAATCTTCTGGAGAGGGGGAGACCGCCGAGCCTGCCAAGAATAAGAAGTCCCAGTCTTCTCCTAAGAAAACTCAAGGGCAAACTTCTGACGATCCTGAGGTGACTCCTCATGAATCTCCCATTCACGTGTCGGAGTCGCCAGAGCGTCAGTCAAACCAGCAGCCCTCCAGAGGTGAATGAGGATGATCTGTCCGTGCGAGTGATGCTGGACCAGGCCGCTCGTGGTGATGCTAACACTTCCAATACCCATTCCTCCAGTAATCCTCAAGCAACCCCCCCACAACCTCAAGTGGGCCCTGGACAAACGGAGCCCATTGCTAAAGGGGAAGGTCACCTCGTTGATCATCCTTGTGACCAATTGAGGCTCCGTCACCATCCACTAATCGCCATCATCGAGCTCGGCTGTCAGAGCGCGCCAATGTGGTCTTTCTGGTGCTGACACCTGAGGGTCGCGAAAGTGAGGGTCCATTCTGGCTACCCTACTTCGCTTTAGCTCACCCTGTGTCCTCTCATATGTCACCGAGAATGGCCATCAATTTCGTGAAGGAGTATGCTCGCAACGTATTCTATGACCAGACCGCTCTAGGGCAGAGCTCCATGACATCTTATTGGCTCCTCCAGGTATGCAGTTGACCAAGTCGTTCAGTTCCAAACCTTCATTTTTGATATACATTTGCCTGATTTATATATTTTTGACCTTTTCGTGATGTAGGCTGTCGCCGAGCTGGGCGATTTGGCTAATGATTGTAAAAGCATTAAGCAGGAGACTGAAAATCTAAAAAAGGAGGTAAACAATTTGCGCGGTCTGTGCCGCGACCTTACCCGTCTTCACAATGAGGAGCAAGTAAGAAATTCTTGACTTCCGAGTTCGTGTTAATATCACCTTCTGACTATCATGTGGTTGGGTTTATGATCATTGCTGCTTATGTGTACTTTTAGCACCGCGCAAATTCTCTTGAAGTGAGCGCCGAGATGTGCCGGTGAGAGGATGCGGAGGCCACGACTCGTGTGGCTCAACTAGAAGTAGGTAAGGCCTCCTTTAAAGGCGATATGGATCGTCTGAAGGCTGAGCTTGGGACTGCCAAGGAAAAAATTGCCAAACTTGAATCGGACCTTGCTCAAGCCAAAGTCCAAGCTGCTGAGGGAGAGGCTATGATCGCCGAGAGGGATCGCACCAAAGAGTTACTGAACGACTCGCTCACTACGCAAGAGGTTGCTAAGCAATCTCTTGCCGAGCAGCGCTCTCTATATGATCAGGCGGTTGCGTACTACAACCAGACCCTTGGCGAGAGTATGCACGTGGTCATGCGTAGCTGCCGCACAGAGTTTTACAACTTCAGCTCTACCTGACATTAGCCTACTCGTCGGGTGTTTCGTTTCGTGCTTTGAGGTCTTCATCGCTATAATGCCGAAGTGTAGGATCGCGCTTACCTTGATGAAGACGAGGCCTTTCGCGATTCCAATCGCCTGATGCGAGAGATCGCCGTAGACTAGGAGGAGTATATTGTATCGGAGCGTCGGAAGCGCGGGCTATCGGACATGGCTGATGCACCAAAATATTGGTGTATTCAATCCCGCATTAGACGACATATTCACTGTGTTTTAGTTGTGATTGGATGAGAAATTGATCATTTTTATCTTTTTTCCTTTTGGACCATTTTACGTCATTTTGCATGTTTTTTGATGCATTTCAGAATAAATACAATGTTGGATATCAAATCAAAGATTGATGACGATTAGAGAAAGTTTCTAGCCACTAGCCAAATCATCACAAGCTGTGCACCCTCATCAAAATCAGCATCAATTAGTCATTGTGAAATTAAAATCACAACATCAGTGCACGTCTTTGTTAAATAAAGGAAAGAAAGTTGGCTTGGGATTAATTATTAATCCATCATCATTCCACTATGTTAGTTGGGCTAAAATCCCACCTAGTTATCATCAAAGAGAGGAGAATACGGGAATGGAAAAAGAAGAGGATTAGAATTCCCAATTGTATAGTCGGCCTTTGGCCATTGGATAGCAGCAGCGGAGAGTTCGACAATTGCAGAGATTAATTCCCAGGTGAACAACTTGTTCTATGATGCTACAATGGAGAGAGGGATTAATTATTTGAAGCTAAGCTCAGAGGAATCAAGGCCAACCTTAATGAATCGGCGGTTTGCAGCGTTCTTTCTGATTTCTCTCATGAGTAGCTAGGTTTTCTTTCTTGCTTTGGTTTTGTTGAATTCCTTGAGATTATGAGTTGATACTTTGAATACATGTTTTGAATTGTGGATTAATGATGATTGATGATCTATTTTGTTATCTTGTCGCCCCGTTCTTAGACTTCCCTGTAATTTGAGGTTTTCTGCAGTTTACCTGTTTTAGGGTTTCTGTTGAGTTTGTCCTTGGATTGTTGGTTGAATGCAAGTTAGGGTGTGTTGCAGGTGGTTCTTGGTTGTAGAGTTTACCGACCCAACCCTTAGGACCTGAAACTGATTGTCATCCATGTCCTGCCAGTTTTGTAGCTGCATTTTCTCATTATTTCTTAGAAAGATACAAACCCAAACAAGACCTCTCCCCCACCGTTGATCTTACTTTTTATTTGTGTTTTAGCTGTTAGTTAGTTTCTACATTTTCTAATTTAATCAAACCTTCGATCAAAACGATTTCGCTGACTAGCAGAACTAAACTGAGTAATTTAGCTTGAGTAGACCCGTGGGAATACGACTCTGAGAACTCTCAGGTTTATTTGGTGTTGGGGCCTAAAAATCTCTCTATCGAATTGGCGCCATTGTCGGGGACATTACTTGACTTCAAGGAAGGTTTAGGATTACTAGCTCAGTTTTTGCTTTCTTGTTTGTACATATTTGATCTTTTAGTTTGCTTCGTATCTCCATCTTGTTCATATTTCATTTTCTACTTCACCCTTTGTGTTAGTTGTTTGCTTGGATTTTTCTACTTTGTTTGCAGGACAGGGTATGGATGTTCAAGCACAACTTGAAGCTCTCCTTAGGGAGTCACAAAACAATCATCTCCCATCTGTTAAAGTTTTGCCAGCTTTTGTTGGTTCTTATGATGAGTACAATGGTGATTATGGTAACTTTGGTAACTGGAGTATGCAGGATCCATGTTATTCAGATCAATAAGATCAGTCTTGCTATTATGAAGAACCTGAATCTTATGGCTCAACACACCAAGTTGGTCCTTCCATGATTGAAAAGTTGAACGAGATTCTTATTATTCGTCCAACTGATAATGCTTCTCTTAATTCTTCTCTCAAGAGAATGAGTGAGAACATGGATCTCATCATATCTAAGCTAAAGGAGGAAAATGATGATGCTCTTGGTTCTCAACAACAAATTAGCGATCCTCTTAATCAAGCCTCTCAGCCTGACAAACAAACATCAAATGTTGAGGAGTTGTTGACTAGATTGACAAATATGATTCAGACTAGATTTGAAGCATTGGAGACCACTACCAATGCAAGATTTGATGTGTTGGAGGCGTATGTGCGAAAGAAGAAAGAAACATTGGAAGATGGGTTGCACAAACAGAAAAGAGCAATTGATTACTTGTCTAGCAAGGTGAAAGAGCTTAGTTATGGGTTGTTTGACTTGGAATTCAAGTTGACAGTGAAGACAGTTGAAGAGTAGTGCAAGGAACTTCAAGAGGCTGGAGAGGCATATCAGCACATTAAGAAGGAACTTCCTTTTTATCCAAGCTCGGACGACGATGAGTTTTCCACTCCTTTGATGGGTACGGTCATCACCACTCCTACCCCTCTAATTGAATCTGTGCCCTTTCCTACCGAAGAGATTAAAGTTGTTAGTGCTTCAACTAGTCAAAATGTAAACTCCATACTTTCTTCTGATGAGATGACTACGGATGACTTGGAACCTATTAAGACAACCAAGCGGAAGCGCCTTGTTAGAAGAAAAAGGAAACGACGTCGCCAAGAGCCGATGATGGTTGGGCAAGCAAATTTGCTTGTAGTTAAAGAAGAAGGAAGAGTTACCTAGGCTTGACAACCATATCAAGATTCATGCCTCTCCTATGGGTGTTATTGATGACACTCGATTTGACGTGATTATCAGCCTCATTTAAGCGACATTTCCTTGCTTAAGACATGGTTTTTAGGGTAGAATAGCAAATATTCAATCAATTGCCCTATCTCGTGCCATTTGTGTTACTTTGGCCCGTTTCGGGTCTATTTGATGGTTTTCTAGTGTTTTTATGTTAGCACAGGTTTTTGCCATCAAATAAAGTAGCCAAGGACGTGTTTAAGGCGTTGGAACCTCGAGGAATTGCACCGGAATAGATCCGAGGAGTCAATCGAGTCGAACCAAAGTCTGCCCCGGTTTACACTAAAGTTTTCGCCGAAAATACCTCAGTGTTTTCGACAAAAATTCCAGCACAAATCGACTGATGCTCATTAAAGGAAGTTTTCGGCGAAAACCCTAAGTTTTCGCCGAGAACAATTGATCCGAAAATCACAGGAGAAAAGCAGCCGGCGGACCATCCATTTACACTAAGATTTTCGGCGAAAATCCTTCAATATTTTTGGCGAAAATATCAGGCTAAATCCGGCGGTTTAGGGTTAAGTATAAATACTTAACCGACGGCCCAGGAGGGGGATATACACAATCATAATTACCAACTAATACCGAACTTCAGAATTCTCTCAAGTTCTGGAGCCGAGAGTTTAGAGTCCGAAGAGCCGGAAAGAGATCGTGACGCCATCCCTTCAATCTCGAAGACTCGGAGCTAGGATTGCAGTTTACCGAAGATCGAAGTCTGCCAGAGTCGTCCGAATTAGGTTTTTCAGAATCTTTTCTGTTCTTCCTCTGGATGATGAACTCTTTCTTTGTCTTTGATTCTTTTGTGATAAACATGAGTAGCTAAACTCTTAGAGCTTAGACTAGATGAACCCTAAGTGACCTAGGGCTTTAAAGCGGTCACGGATCGGCGGTGATTAGATTCGAAATTCAATCAGTTTCTCTTTCATGTTTGATTTGTTCTTCATTGTTCATGTTTCTTGTCTGGATTGATCACCTAGATTAGATTCTTGTTAAGCTAAGGATAGAAGCGAACGCTCGCCTTACTTTAAAACATCAAATCGAACAATTAACCTTATAATTGGAGCGTGCCTTTCGTAGGAACCGGTTAGGGTTAATCCACTGCAAGAGTAACTCATAAATTGTTAGTAATTCCACCAGTTAAGTTAAGTCGTTGCGAGAGGCAACCGTACTCGGGTGACTAATTAATCTTGGTAGCTAGAACAGATAGAGCGAACGTTCGCCGGTCTTAAACCTAAGGGTCATGAGTTATGGTGGTGTCTTAGAATTGATTGAATGAGAATTGAAATCCGCTGATCTGTTGATTGCCATTGCTCTGGGGAACGAAGGGGGATTCAAAGTCTAAGTTCGTCTGTCATCTCTGTTTTAATCAACCAATTTCCATTCTGTTCTTAGTTTCAATTTTTAATTTTTCTGCATTTCTTAGAATTAGAAGTCGTGGAACTCACACCACGCACGAAGTGCTTAAACCTGAGTAATTTGCTAGCTTATTTGAGTAGTCAATCATTAGAAGGCCCGTGGAATACGATCTAGTCTACCTTGGTAGATTAGTTATTTGATACCGCTAAAACTGCAGCATCAGTTATTCCATTCACTCATCCACAATGGGGAAGTATTCTAGTTCAATTCCCAGATCACCTCTACTTGAAGTCTGGAGATGACATGAACTACAAGGAGCTTCTTGGATGGGATGGATACTGCTAATTCTCTATGTATCGTCTAGCTCAAAGACGTTAAAGAAAGAACGCTTCATGGGGGCAGCCCATGTCTGGAGTCTGTTTGAATTTTTGAGTCAATTTTGCATGTGTTGTTTGTTCCTTTTGTGTTTGTTTATTGTGTATGCCGTCATCATTGGTGCTCACATGTCCTCCTCACCCTCCGACTAGACAATTCTAGGTACACTGTATCATCCCCATTCTGATTTGGTTAATTGCGGACAATGTCCAGTTTAAGTGTGGGGTGGTTTATTTGCATGATAGACATGTTGGTTAATTGAGTTCTTGTCGTTTAATGGGCGGTGATTGTGCTTTGTTTCTTTTTTTTCACTCTTTCACTACTTCTCATTCTCGTTTCCAAGTATCTCATCCAATTGCTTAATATCTTCTTGAGTGGCTTACCGTTTTCCATATGGTGAGATTGATGTGGTGCTTTGCCTTAACCAAATGTGTGCGCGAGAACCCGTATTATGACCATCTCCCACTCTTCTTCCTTGTAGTATTCTAGGAACTCGCCCTTATCGTGTTAGTGAACAATTGACTAGGTAATGTGGAAGACTTGATCTGTCTGATGCTCGAATTCTCTAGTTCAATGCCATTATCGAGTCTAGATAAGGGATCTTTTAATTTCATGCTTTAAATTATTGTTGATGTTGCTAATCATAGAAAATCTGAAAAATGAATGGTTTGGTATTGAAGTTGTGGGTCGATTCACGAGCAGGCATACGTGCCTGCCCATTGCTGTAGTCCCAAAGAGAAGTCTCAATGTGACATTCTTCTTCTAACCTACTCTCGATTATGGCTGGGGTCTAGGATAACGTGGAATTCCAAAGGTTTCCGGCTGCTTCATACCTGGCAGAATCCACACTGTACCGACCATTTAGAAATAAATGATTGAAAAAAGTGAAAAAAAGAAGAAAAGAAAAAGTATAAAAAAAGAAAAGAAAAGGAAAATAAATGCTCTTTAATTTTGTTTAATTCGTGTTCCCTTATCTAGCCAGTGTCGGGTTGGATCCTAGAGTAAGTGTAGCGGAAGTAAGTATTGTCTTTCCTTTACTAAATCAGGTTGCTCACTAGCTCGATAAAGTCATGTTCCTCTCTTACTCCAGCAAAAGTTTGGTTTTAACTATGTGGTCAGTCGGGTAATCCTTTTGTTTGATAGAAGCACTATATACGTCATTCTAGGAACCAAGAGGTTTTCGGTTTTCTCATTCAGGTTGGTGCATTGTTGTGTTGATTTCTTGCTTGAGGACAAGCAAAAGTCTAAGTGTGGGGTGATTTGATTCACCCAAATATTGGTGTATTCAATCCCGCATTAGACGACATATTCACTGTGTTTTAGTTGTGATTGGATGAGATATTGATGATTATTTGATCATTTTTATGTTTTGTCCTTTTGCATCATTTTACGTCGTTTTGCATGTTTTTGATGCATTTCAGAATAAATACAATGTTGGAGATCAAATCAAAGATTGACGATGATTAGACCAAGTTTCTAGCCACTAGCCAAATCATCACAAGTTGTGCACCCTCATCAAAATCAGCATCAATTAGTCATTGTGAAATTAAAATCACAACATCATTGCACGTCTTTGTTAATTGAAGGAAAGAAAGTTGGCTTGGGATTAATTATTAATCCCATGGTTGACAGACCCAGCCCGGCCCGGCCGGTCGACCCATTAAAACCGCGAACCGTGAGAGCAAGCGGGCCGGGAGACCCAAATATCCGGAATTAAACGACCCACGAGTTACCTTGTGTAACCGCCAGAAAAGTCGTTCAGCCCGGCCAACAAAACGGACAAACCCGACCCATAAAATGACAACTTCTGAAAAATGGAAATAATATTTAATAATCAAATTTCCAATATAATATGTAATCCGGAATAGCAAAAGACAATTAAAGAGGAACTAGAAGTCTAGAAGCGTCGAACTAGGAAAAAATAATCAGCAAGATTTGTATTAGTATTTTACTGTTTAGTATTTATCATTTTCCTATTGTGAACATGACTACATGGAATATTTTAAAGGTTATGATTCTATTGGTGTTGGATATTTTAAGGTTACTGCATGGAATTTTTTGAATTATGATTTTATTGGTGTTTGATATTTTTCAGCTATTAAATTTTAAAATTTTGGTCTTTAATATTTGGACTGGATGTATAATAAATTTTTGTATATAGTCCGGTTTTCTAACTGGGTTTTTAACGGGTTTTTTTCTAGTTACCCGCTGACCCTTGAACCTTTTCCTAGTCCGGTTCGTTACCCCAGTTCGGGTCTGATAACATTGATTAATCCCATGGTTGACAGACCCGGCCCAGCCCGACCGGTCGACCCATTAAAACCACGAACCGTGAGAGCAAGCGGGTCGGGAGACCCAAATATCCATAATTAAACGACCAGCGAGTTACCTTGTGTAACCACCATAAAAGTCGTTCAGCCCGGCCAACAAAACGGACAAACCCGACCCATAAAACGACAACTTATGAAGAATGGAAATAATATTTAATAATCAAATTTCCAATATAATATGTAATCCAGAATAGCAAAAGACAATTAAAGAGGAACTAGAAGTCGAGAAGCGTCGAACTGGGAAAAAATAATCAGCAAGATTTGTATTAGTATTTTACTGTTTAGTATTTATCATTTTCCTATTGTGAACATGACTACATGGAATATTTTAAAGGTTATGATTCTATTGGTGTTGGATATTTGAAGGTTACTGCATGGAATTTTTTGAATTATGATTTTATTGGTGTTTGATATTTTTCAGCTATTAAATTTTAAAATTTTGGTATTTAATATTTGGATTGGATGTATAATAAATTTTTGTATATAGTCCGGTTTTCTAACTGGGTTTTTAACGGGGTTTTTTTCTGGTTACCCGCTGACCCTTTAACCTTTTCCTAGTCCGGTTCGTTACCCCGGTCCGGGTCTGATAACATTGATTAATCCATCATCATTCCACTATGTTCATTGGGCTAAAAGCCCACCCAATTATCATCAAAGAGAGGAGAATATAGGAATGCAAAAAGAAGAGGATTAGAATTCCCAATTGTAGAGTCGGCCTTTGGCCATTGGATAGCAGCAGCGGAGAGTTCGACAATTGCAGAGATTAATTCCCAGGTGAACAGCTTGTTCTAGGATGCTACAATGGAGAGAGGGATTAATTATTTGAAGCTAAGCTCGGAGGAATCAAGGTTAACCTTAATGAATCGACGGTTTGCAGCGTTCTTTCTGATTTCTCTCATGAGTAGCTAGGTTTTCTTTCTTGCTTGGGTTTAGTTGAATTCTTTGAGATTATGAGTTGATACTTTGAATACATGTTTTGGATTGTGGATTAATGATGATTGTTGATCTATTTTGTTATCTTGTTGCCCCGTTCTTAGACTTCCCTGTAATCCGAGGTTTTCTACAGTTTACCTGTTTTAGGATTTCTGTTGAGTTTGTCATTGGATTGTTGGTTGAATGCGAGTTAGGGTGTGTTGCACGTGGTTCTTGGTTGTAGAGTTGACCGACCCAACCCTTAGGACCTGAAACTGATTGTCATCCATGTCCTGTCAGTTCTGTAGCTGCATTTTCTCAGAATTTCTTAGAAAGATACAAACCCAAGCAAGACCTCTCCCCCACCGTTGATCTTACTTTTTATTTGTGTTTTAACTGTTAGTTAGTTTCTACATTTTTCTAATTTAATCAAATCTTCTATCAAAACGATTTCGCTGACTAGCAGAACTAAACTGAGTAATGTAGCTTGAGTAGACCCGTGGGAATACGACTCTGAGAACTCTCAGGTTTATTTGTTGTTGGGGCCTAAAATATTTCTATCAATGGCGCTCAAGGGGTTTAATCGAGTGGAGCTCCGCCCTCCAAATCATGGTCTCAACTCAAAACCTCCTCTGAACACCGAGGGTTCAACTTCAAATTCTTCTCCACCGAAGTCTGGTCCTACCCTCAAGTTCGTTGTTGTGAATCCCACCCGCCCTGACTCAGAATCGGGCGATAAGAGGAAGGAGCCTTCAATCGAGTGACCAACAGATATCCAGAACTTCAACTTTTGCCTTGTGTTTCCATGATTGTTTACTTTCCTTCTCTTTTTTCTCCTTTTTATTTTATTTTATTTTGCTTAGGTCGTTTGAGTGAGCAACTTGTCCTTCTTAACAATGAAACTTGTTATGTTTACTCTATCACAACTTTATCTTTCTGTCGTCGTTTCTTTAGGGAATGACTATAGCTTTTCTGACTTAGTCAGCGTCGATCATACCTCAAAAATAATTGCCACACCTTCTGTTTTTAGCCAACAACTTTGATGTCTGTAGGCTTTTCTTAGCTAATGTTACGTCTTTAGATTTTACTTGACAATATGAACATCCGAAGTCCTTAGTACTCTTAATATCTGTCGGTCTTACCCAGCGATTCTAGTGTTCGTAGGTCTTAACCATTTTAGTGCTCGTAGTTCTTACTTAGCGATTTGTATGCCCGCAGGTCTTACTTGGTGATTGTAATGCCCGTAGGTCTTACTTAGTAATTTTAATGCTTGTAGGTCTTACTTGGTGATTGTAATGCCCGTAGGTCTTACTTAGTAATTTTAATGCTCGTATGTCTTACTTGGCGATTGTAGTGCTCGTAGGTCTTACTTAGTAATTTTAATGCTCGTAGGTCTTACTTGGCGATTGTAATGCCCGTAGGTCTTACTTAATGCTCCTACGAAATATCTGCGCAAAAACTATTTCCAACGATTAATTGCTATCAGACATTTTTCTTTAATTTATCATCACACTTTTCTTTGACCTTCTGGCCTTACAAGGAAATCTTAATCGTAGTATCGGCGTAGATGCATGGAGTTCCATGTTTTTTATATCTTCGTCCCGTCCATTTCTACAAGCTTGAAAGTATTAGCACCTACTACTCTTCAGATCCTATATGGTCCTTCCCAGCCTGGATTTAGCTTGGCTGCCCCAATCGCGGGGCAAAAGATCTTCCAAAAGACCAAATCTTTGATTGCGATGTGGTGCGGTCGAAGCTTCATACTATATCGCCTAGCTAGCTGCTCTTTTTTGGCGATCAATCTCATATGTGCCTTCTCTTTTCTCTCTTCAATCATATCCACGTTGTGCATCAATTCCTGCTCGTTTACCTCATCTTTATAGGCTTGGATGCGGATGGAGGGGGTGGATATTTCTACTGGTAACACTGCCTCTATTCCATATGTTAGTGTGTGGGTTTCCCCTGTTGCAGTTTTGTAGGTTGTTCTGTGAGCCCATAGTACGTGATCAAGTTCATCGACCTAGGTTCCCTTACATCCTTCCACCCTCTTCTTTAACACTTGAAGGATAAACTTGTTAGTCGCTTCTGCCTAACCATTGGCTTACGGGTAGGCAACTGAGGTGAACTTTAAGTTTATTTTTAAGTCATCACAAAATTCCTTAAAAATTTGGCAGTCAAACTAAGTACCATGATCGTAAATAATGCTTTGTGGAATTCCGAACCTTGCAACAATAAATTTGAACGCGAACTTCTGTATCTGCCTGGCTGTAATGCTAGTTATCGCTTCTACTTCTATCCATTTTGTGAAGTAATCCACCGTGATTATGACGTACTTTCTTTTTCCGGACACCTCGGGAATGGTCCCAAAATGTCCATCCCCCCATCTTGCGAATGGCCATGGGTTAACTATGGACTGTAGCGTTGTGGCTGGCAACTTGTGGCAGTTGGCGAACTCTTGACATTTGTGAAATTTTCTCACCAGATCGCCTGCTTCTTTCCTCATTGTTAGCCAGTAGAAACCTTGATAAATCAAGTTATTTTCCAGACTCCTTGCACCCAGGTGAGTACCACTTCGCGTCTTCAGATCTGAGGCATTTGAGATAGGGTCCCACTGCCGATTTCCTGTACAACTCTCCTCCTAACAAGATGCACCTTCATGCACGTCTGCGCAACTTAGTGGCTTCGTTCAGATCATCTAGTATTTGATATGTTTCCAGGAAGTGAATGATAGGCATTCGCCAGTCACATGATGGTCCATTTTGGGTGATATGCATGAGTGTTTTTGCGCTTACTTGTTTCTCCATCGTAACCATTCATCCTTCTTCAAAATCTATCGCGGTTGCGAGCTTGGAGAGAGCGTCAGCGTGGATATTTTCTTTCCGTGTGATCTACTCTATGCTTACTTTCTTGAATTCAGACATGATTAGTTTGATTTCATCAAAGTATGGGTGGAGCAATTCATCCTTGACTTCAAAACTCTCGTTTAACTGGTTGACTACGATCACCGAGTCCGAGAATACTTTAATGTTAACAACCCCCATACTCTTGGCCATTCGTAGCCCCGCCTCCACGGCTCCATACTCTGCTACGTTTTTTGTTCTCCTCCAGGCGACTTTAAAACAATGCCTGCTCATGAGCCACTTTTGCAGATGCTCCGTCTGTAAATAACGTCCATTCCTCCCCTTCTTCTGACTCTTCTTGGATGGAACCTTCTACCAAGAAATCTGCCAGGACCTGTACTTGTTCTGGGTTGGTACCGTATGTCATATTCACTTAGCTCTGTGGCCCACTTTGCCAATCACCTAGCCACACTCATGGACCGCAATGCATTTTTGATTGGTAAATTTGTGAGGACATGCACGGTATGTGCTTGGAAGTACGACCTCAATTTTCTTGCTGAGCACACTACTGCATATTCCATTTTCTCGATCGCTGGATATCTTGTCTCAGCATCAATCATTGTCTTGCTTGCATAGAATATGGGATATTCACTCTTGTCCTCTCGACGAACGAGGATGGAAATAACTACCTTAGTAGAGATTACGATGTATAAAATCAAATCTTCATTTAACTTCAGTGATGCTGGTACAAGTGGCGTTACTAAAAATTGTTTCAACTCCTCAAATGCTTTGTTGCATTTATCATCCCATGCGAACTTGGATGCGTTCTTGAGTGTTGCAAAAAATGGTGCACTTCTGTCAACGATCTTTGGGATGAAGCAATTAATTGCTATGAGTTGCCTAGACAGTACCTAAACTTCCTTCACCATCTTTGGAGGCGTCATGGACGTAATCGCCGCGATCTGAGATGGGTCAGCCTCAATTCCTCTTCGTGTGATGAGGTACCCAAGGAATTTTCCTGACGTTGCTCTAAAAACGCACTTGAGCGGATTGAGCATTAAAGAATATTGCTGCAGTGTGTCAAAATTTTCTCTTAGGTGGCTGTCTGTCTTTTTGCTCTTTTCCAATAGATCGTCGATCATCCTCTGATAAGTAGCTCCTACATTATTGAGACCAAAAGGCATTACTCTGTAGCAATAGTTCCTTGTAGGTGTTATGAACGTCATTTTCTCCTCGTCCTCCAAGTTCAAAGGAATCTGACGATAGCCAGAAAACATGTCCAGAAATGATAGCATTACATTGTTAGCTGTTTTATCAACCAACTGCTCAATATTAGGTAGAGGATATGGGTCCTTTGGACAAGCGTCATTTAGGTTCGTGAAGTCGACACACATACACCACGACCTTGACGACTTCTTGACCAAAACCACATTTGCCAGCCATTCTAGGTATCTGACTTCTTTGATAAACCCTGCTTTCAAAAGTTTATCAACTTCAATTGCTACCGCATGTTGTCTTTCCTGAAAAATGTTTCGCCTCTTCTGTCAGACTGGGCTACTCTCGGACTCGATTGCTAGACAATGCTTGATGACCCTTGGGGCGATTCCGGGCATGTCACTGGGTGACCAGGCGAATAAATGTGCGAATTCTTTTACAAGTTTAACCATTCGATATTTGACAATATTCGGGGATCCGTCACCCCGGCATTTCGCGCCACAGTTTTTGCCTCCTCGCAAATTTCAAACAAGATTCGGGCGCATTCTGCGGCATTAGCCTCCGTCTCCTGCGCCAATTCGGTATCAGTCAATGCCAGGGCCGGCTGGTTGAGATCAAGAAGGGGTAGCTCCATAAAGCTTATGCTCCCACCTTCCCCGATTGACAGAAGCAATCCTTCTTCAGAAACGGCGGAAAAAACAAAAAACTGAAAATTCACAGCTAATAACATTGCTTCAATTGGCATTGACATGATAGGAATATTTCGTCTATTAAGGAGGATTCCCCGAATACCTAAAATAGAGATGATCATAGAAAGTGTGAAATATTTGATAGGATCCATTTCGGGAACATGGAATGTATGTAAGAGAAATTCAAATGTTATAACTCCAGTACGTTAGGAGCGCTATGTCATTTACAACCCCGACGTATTTCGGATGCTTGAAGGCCCCGCTGACCCGAAGTGATTTAGAAAGAAGAATCTTTATCGATTTTTCTTTTTTGGTCGAGAGAGAGAGAGAAAATTATTCCCATCCCACCGACCCGTCTCTTATACGATGAAACTAAGTCCATAAACTGGAGAGAGAGAGGTAGTAAGTTGCCCGCTTGTAGCAAGTTCTTACAAGACGTAGCTAAACCAACCTTCCGAAGGACATCCTTCTATGTCAAAGAAATCTTACCCCACAATGCCAGTAGTTGATAACCATTATACGGATTAAGCCCGAGGCTTGGATAACATATCTTAATTCCAGTATAAGCAGTTGATCTCTACTAAAGAGGGTAAGCGAGACATAGCCCAGAAGCTCATGCACAGATGTACAAAATGAGCATTTCCAAACTCATGTTTAACCACGAGGGGAAAAGAACTAGTTGACCTTTCGGAAGGAGAATATCTAGTCTTAGCAGCTCATTAGCCCCACACATTCTTCCTTGCTAGCTTTATATTGACCATCCTTTTAAAGACAAGGACGGAAAGACCGCTTATCGTTCATAGGACAAGACTTTCACTTTTGAGAAAATAGCATAGCATATAGTGAGGAAGATTCAATTCTTTCTCTGAGGGTCTGGAAAAAAATCTTTGTTTAAGAGCGGTAAAGCAATCCTTAAAAGCGAAACACCAGGACCTGTTTTAGTCCCCTCTGGTTGATCACACTGGATTTATCTGATCTTTAAGTCCTTTCATCGAACCTGCAGCTACGGGCTGTTCGTAACCGGCCTTTCTGTTGCTAATCAAATTTGCGAGGGACACAAGTCTATTAAGTAAGAATACACGGTGTAAGGAACCATATACCACGATCACATTGCTACCATATGTAGGGGGAGGGATCGATCCTCTTAGATCCAATCATATCACCTGGTTTGACTAGGAGAAAGAAGATGCTTGATAGAGAAGAGAAGCAAGGACTGATATTTTTATTTCTATTCTTCAAGACCTGTTATTAGAAAACACGGCTTATGCGGGCGCTACACTTGCTACAGTTCCTGCCTGACCAGCTCCAACTATTCAAGGAGCCTTATAAGAAAATGAAGAAGCATATGAATGAACAAGCTCGTAAGCTACTATGGTCAAAACATTTTAAAATAGAACTGTCTATCTGTATCCTGTGTTGCTACCGACTCGTGTACGTATGCCGTGGATTAAACCTCGAGTATTCAAAGCACTTCCCGAAGCTATTGTAGCTCTTGCTGCTAGGAGTTATTCCTTTTGAATAGTGTCAAGGGCCGGCCGCTCCTCCGCCCCAATATAGGCTCATCGTTTCCCTTTCTCTAAAGTAAAGGCTGCTAATCCGGGAGGAAGAGACCACATCAACAAGGACTGAAAGAGCGTTTTATCGAGAAAGAAGAACAGAAATTGATAGGAAGTAAAATGAGTGAGCACATACTTTGATATTATTATACTTTATTCCTTTCATTTGCAAGTTCAAGCAAAGTCCTTACCTGACTTCATTAAAGAAAGGCTACTTAGCAGCTTTTATAGGACTGGGAATTCTGATCCCCATTCTATAGTTCTTCGCTCCTTGGTTTGGACTGGTCTCTACTCTCCCTCTGGTCAAGCGTCTTCGAACCTTGCTTTTTATCAAGGATTTGGTTAGTAATGAACTAGAGAGCTTAGGGATGCTAGAATTAGTAGACCGGATAGGGAAGTACTAAAAAAGAGACTTGTTGTAGCTAAAGAGATCTTATCCGTAGTTCCTTAACTTGCAAGAAAGACCTACTGAAAGTCTTGTTAAGCTTTGCTAACCATGATGAGATTAGTTCTTCCGAATGTGGCCTATCCCTCTGAACCCTATTGGTCGAGCGTATTCTTTCCTGCGAAAGGAGGCAGGTTCACGTCTTTGAAAAGCCTTATTTTTAGATCCGTCTCGTGAACTTCTTCATGCTTGGGGACTTGAGATCAGCCAGAAGAAGGCTAAAAAAAAGATGAAAAAGATAGTGAGTCGAATGAGGGAACATTTGTCAGTCACCCAGAAGGAAGAGTGTTTTAACCCCCCCATGTATCTGATGCCCATTTGAGACTCGATTCGCCCTCCCTGGTCCTTTTTCGAACCAGATATTTTTTTACCTGCAAAAGAATAAATACTATTGTGAAACCGATAACTCGATGGCAGACAGAGCAGCATTAGGCATAAAAGCAGTGTTAGGACGAATACTGGCTTTTCCCTCTAGTTCTTGATAGTCGCTCTTGTCTTACAAGTCTAAGTAGCTAGAAATCTTCCCATTTAGGAGTGAATGAGCTAAGCCAGACCAGTAAGGTATCTCTTTGAATCCTGAATATGGCGATACCCCATCAATCGGTACTAGTTATTGTCATTTTTTTTCCTTGGCTTGATTTGTCCGATGATAAATACGAAACGAAAGAAGGATCCGCCTGCTGGTAATTAGATTCTACTCCTTGTCTCCCCTCTTCACAGAAAATTGATCGATTCATCGGATCCTAGGTCGGGACTGACGGGGCTCGAACCCGCAGCTTCCGCCTTGACAGGGCGGTGCTCTGACCGATTGAACTACAATCCCAGGAAAATTCGGTGTACAGTAGGTGGGATAGGCCCCTCTATTATGGATCGGGCGAGCTACTTCTTGCCTATAAATTTTTCTATTTTTTTTCTCATTGGATTTCATTCGAACTATTTTGTTTCGCCGTCTTGTAACAGAGACACGAATGATATACTATATTATTCGAATTTATATTCGAAATATATATATATTATATTAAAAAAAAAATGGGCCCTTTTAACTAAAGCGGTAGAGTCACGCTCTTTACTTTAAACGCCCTAAGAATAAGAAAGAGGCGTAAGTCATCGGCTCCAATCCGATAAAGGACTTTTCTATTTTCCACGAAACTTCTGTCTTAGTCTTCATTTTTCAGAAGAGGATATAGATATGAAAAAAAGGTAACCGCCCGGCGAGTCGTTTTTTTACTTTTTAAGTGGAATGTTCATTATGATGAACAGTAGTCGATTAGGGGAACTGCTATGGTCACTACAGGATATACTCTTCCTCATCTTTCATTATTCATATTTTATGTCCTGGAACATAGATATTCGTCATACCATTATGAATCGCCGCCAAAGTCTTCCTACTTCTCCATTGTTCCATCAGATCCGAAAAATGAATGATAAATCGATCAAAAGTAAGTGCACCTGAATTGAATCATGACTATATAAGCTATTCTGATATTAAGATTCGATATAGATGAAATCGTGGAAAAAGGAAAAAAAAGATTCGCTTCCACGCTTTCGCCCTTTCGATGGCCCGGCATACAGCCGCCCTCTGCCTAGCTAAGCTCATGATATCACCAACACAGACCAAGACCCTCTGCCGAAAGAGAACGGGCGGATGAAACGATGACCTTAACTAAACTAAAGTTCCGAATCTTGCTTTAAGCGCTGAGGAATTTAGGAACTGCGCTTCCTCCGAAGTGCTCGACGTCACAGTGTGTGATCAGCTTGTGCTATGGCGAACAAGCAAAAGTATGCTTTGGGGGGAAAGCCTGCCCCTGAACGTGATTATGCTATTTGATCAGTAGATCGTGCGTGAGCTTTTGAGTCTTTGGCGCTTATCATGAAATATTTTCGGTATTCCTAACGGAAGACTAACAAGATAGTCAACAGGTCATCCTCTGAGTTTTAACTAACCGAATAAACTTGTTGATGTGCCTGCTTTGCCTCTGCTGCCCTATCATCTAAAATCTTTGCTCTTCAGGGCCTTGCCTTGTTGGCCCAAATAAACCGGCTTTTTTTGATTGAAGCGACCTTCGCTTACGGGTCATTAACTAAATAGCTTTCAGTCGTGACCCAAAGAAAGTGAGCTAGCTTAACGCTTAGCTTAGGAAAGCGATATCGCGCGTGCTAAGGCGCGTAGACATCAAGCCGTAGCGCGCGAACCAGCAACCCCTCTTTATGATGTTTTCACTCTTCCTCAAGTCAAGGTGATTCGAAGCTTTCGAACCCCTTTCGAGAGGATTACGTTATTGAGTCGGTGTGGAAGTGAGACTTCGTTCCTTTGATCTGGGCATTGTGAGTTCTCCCGATCATGACGACGAAGCGAGTTAAGGTTGCCCTAATGGAAGGGTAGCGCTGAACTGGCAAAGCACAAGATGATGTGACGCGCAGCCTAAAGTCAACTATTGGATAGTATTGGGGCTAAATTATCTCACAGGGAGTACCACCCCTTGTACCGGCTCGGGACTGAAAAGACCTAACGGAGTAATCCCTTATCTCAGATCGGAGATGCTAACGGAGCGGGAATCGAAGTGGGGGACCTCTCTACCGCCTGTGTCTATCTCCTGTCAAGTATGCTCCCCAGACATAGAGTACGTACAGGGTAGTACTTTTTTAATCACCGCGTGAACATAATATTAAGTTACGAATGTAATTACCGAGGGATCATCTACCACTATTCTAAATAGAGTAAGGCGGAGAACTCTTGTTCATTGGCCGGAGTGCTGAAGTTCTTTCCATCATTGAAGTCAGAGTGTGGGACTGAGACTTCCGAATGAAAAAAAAAAAAGTGCTTTCTTTCGTTGGAAAAACCAACGCACATCATATTGACTTTCTCTCGCCCTACTTCTAAGGATAGATAGAAAAGGTTGGAGAGAGTGACTTTCTAAAATTCTCTCCTTTCTAAGCTGCGCAATGGGTCCCACCAGAACGCTAAAAATGTGGGGGAAGAAGAGTTGTCACGATAGGAAAAAAAATGACTATAAGGAACCAACGATTCTCCCTTCTTAAACAACCTATATTGCGGACCGTCACTGCCCTTCTTTTCAGAAGGTTTCTAGTATCCGCTATAATGACCGCCGCAAGTGGTCATCCCCTGCTGCTTTTTGCACTAGTCTTTTTTACTTTTTGGGGGTTTGAAATCCCATTCTTAGGTTCGTAGATCCGGATCTACGTCTTTTCCCACGTAGGTATGGATTTGACCACCAACGTCCCCCTAGTCTTTAGTGTGGGGACAGGGCAGGGGCTTCCGGAGCAATCACCACCTGACCCATCCAGTGAGGGAGATGGAGTGGTTCGTGGATAGATAAATGGATGAATCCGGAGGTGGGATCTTCGGCCCCAAACCTGGGGGGCAACCACGGGAGGATGAAGCTTCAAGTCAACCGGAAAATAAACACTTTCTTAATGAGCGGTATCATGCCGTGCCGGCGCCTGCCGCTCCATGTGAGGATCCTCTTTGGAAAAATCAACACCAAAAGATCTCGGATCGGATTGCTACTCTTTCCCCTAAAAGAGAAGTGAATGACGTAGAGGTTGATGCCATAATAATGTTGAAGAGAGATCTTATTGATCGCATGGCTGAGTTGGATGACCGATCTTTTTGGACACAGCACAAACAAGATCTAGTCGCCAACGGCTTATTAAATAATAAAAGAGAGTTTACTATGAAAACTCTCGAGGATTATTTAGCATTATTGAACACCGATGGCGGTGGGGGCTCTCAAGTTTTTGAGAAACTCCAGCTGATAAGGAAAACATTGGAAAGTAAGGACACATTTTATTAAGGCCATGATTCTGTATCATGGAATTCTGGAAAAGTACTCGTTTTCTAGGGTTAGGGATCTCCCGCGTAGAGGGAGTCAAAGTGGGTAGGTTGAATTGCGTAGGGCTTGCTTTTGGAGAGATAGACTTGGGCCGCAAGCTATCCGTTCCCGAAAGCAAAAGTAGCTCGAATGAAATCCAGGATAAAGTCCGGACGGCTATGATGAGCCGAAAGTACCCGTTGTCGTTGGCAGGCAGCATGGGAAAGGGTTCTTTAACTAGTAATGGGATGTTACACACCCCACGTCATAATCACAGGGGCGGCTGGGCTTGGACTGGAATGGCAAATATTTCACCCAAAAGGTGGGAGGGGTGCCGAGATATATCATGATCTTCCCGTCATGGTCGACTAAAGGGAAAGTCAGAGAAATCTATATTGGTTCAAATCCAATTCATGATCTTCCTTTCAATGAGACATTCTCAACTCCAACATTTATCATTTCTCATACCGGCACTTTTAAGTCCTATAAAAAGCGTGTAATAAATATGTTAGAATGCTAGCGGTAGACACATATGCAGTTGCCTTCAGATTTCATTTCATTGGGAACTTACCTTACCTTATTTTATTAGATAGGGGGCGTGCGTAAAGCGATGGGTAAGACTTCCTACCCTTGTCACGAAAGCAAGAAAGAGGCCCGGATGTACAGATAAAGATGATTTGGTTCGACGCATTTATACCAGAAGGTTGCTCCGCCTGCCCTACTTATCTAGCCGGGGTTTGCTACCTCACTACTGCTTTCACTGGAAGCGGCTTAGCTTGTGTTATGCGTAAGACATAACGATTGGCAGGGTAAGAGCTGCCCTTGACTCTCTTCCTACCTGGTAGAGACGGATCAAAGAAGAAAAGAAGACGGAGGAATGGAATGAGAAAAGAAAGCATCAAACTTCCTTCACGGAGAATAAGCTACTACTACAGGCACTTCTGCGCGCGCTCTTTGCTATGCTAGGTTTGAAACCGATTGAGCCTCTACAGGTGCTATGACGGCTTCTATGGGAGCCGCGGGAAGGCGTGCGTTCTACTACCGGAAAGAGGAGCACCGCCTACATCTTCCACTCACTCTATCCTCTTGCAGAAGGAAAACAAAGGGTGAAATGACGTACGAGGATGCTCTATAATAACTATTTGCCGGAGTCAGATTCGCAATAAGGGCTTTAAACTGAACCAGCGAACGGAATACGGGCGAGTCAGTCCTCTTACGCATGTAGGGTTAGGTTACTTGGTAATTGAAAAAGTATCACTTCTTGAAATAGCTTCCTGCGCCCACGTGTAGTGGTAGGCAGGAATGCGTCTTAGTTTGGGTTCGCTAGCTACTAACCCTCGGCGAGAAGTGCAAGGATAGGGTTTAAGAAGGCGGGCGGACTAGTGTAAAGGCGTCAGTGATAGAGAGAGCCTCGACTAGAAGACCAGCTAAGCCCACGAAGGAAGCAGAAGAAAGAAAAGTGATGCGCAAGGACTCAATCATCTTATCCTGCGGGAGGATGATTGAGGGAGAGAATTCATACGTGAAGTTTCTTTAAAGTAGCGTTTCCACCCACTTATTCCCTTACTTCATTGGGCGGGGTCAAGTCAGTCACATGCATCTGTATCTGTGACAGCAGTGCTAAGTGCAAAATGACTCTATCCGTATCTGTGACAGCAGTGCGCAATGATCATATTGAGTGTTAAGAGAGAGCATACCAATCTCGGGAGAAGCTATGAGTACACAAGAAGAAGAAGTTACCTAATATGATCCAACAATGCTGCCCCGATGTAAACGGTATTCCTACACCCCACCAGGATCCCCTGGCCTAGGCAAGACCCTAGGGCCTCTTAAGAAGCGCATGAATCCCAGGGCAGGCCATCCTCGAGCCCTAAAGCCAAGGTATGACAAGAAATATCGACTAAACCCTTCACTTGCAGGTAGAAAGACTCCGAGGAAGGGAATGTTATCCCAAGCCATGCTGATGGCCGAGGGTATAAGCCCTAGCACCGAAGAGAAGCTTCAGCCCACTCCTAGTCTGACCTCCAGGAGCCCTGAAAAAGAAGTCGGTTCTTTGAGTGACCCTCTGGAAGCATTTCTGGAGTATAGAAGGAAGAGAGCCCTTAGCCCGAAGAGGAGAGTTGTCAAAGATTGAACCTGATCCGAGGCATGAGAAGACCTGGAGTCCTTGGCCCCGAAGCATGACACTTGGGCTGACCACGAAGAGCTACGTTCAAAGCTACCTGGAGGCCTACCTAAAGCTTAGGAAAGAAGGCCCGAGCAGAAAAGGGAAGGAACTGAAGACAGGCCTGTCCCGAGCCTTAAACCGGCAGCTGGACCGATCCGAGGGATCCCAAGCAGTCGGCCAAGAAGCCCGGTCACTGAACCCGCCCGAAGCCCGAAGCCCGCGACCGCCACCCGAGTCAACCCCGGTGTTCGGCCGGTCAAGCCCACCGGGCCGCCACTCGCAGCCAATCGGCCCGAGCAGTCGTACGCGGCTAGATTAGGGTTTTTTTTTACCTAATTTAGGTCTTTTGTTCTGCCTTAAAGACTACAACTATTATTTTATGTTTTATTCCTTTTTAGTAGGATTATTTAGGGGTTTTAGGAGACTATTTAGGAATAGGACTCTTTATTTTATTATTATTTAGAAGTAGTGATTAGGGAGGAGAGCTTGTTCCCTCACCTATTTAAGGAGGCCGCCGACCACCCTTGTAGACACAACTTTTATGAAATAAACCCCCTTTGAAAGAACTTTGCTCTGAAACCTTATTGTATCTGCATGTTGCGATACTCGAAGGCCCCGACTTATCATCAAGAGCATCCATCTCTTGGCGTGGCGTCATCGACTGGACACTTCTGGTTCCCGGCTATATACAGCCGACGGGTCAAAGTACTTATCCGCCCCCGGTTCCCGACGGTTCTACCTCGTTGCACGGTCTCAACTTACGGTGTTTAAGGGTCGTCTGCCCACGGTTGCAGCGGTTCACTTCAGTTGGTATCAGAGCACGGTTCAGCTCACGGACCACAATCTATCCCAGTCTCCAGGTTCACCTGGATTCATATCCTTTTACTGCTTTCTTTAGAAAAATAGCTTCGAAAATTCCCTTCTATTTCAATTATTGTTTCAATTTCGAGTTAAGAAAAAGAAAAGAAAGCAAGGTCACCTTGCCACGTTATTTCCTTTCGTTGTAAGTTTATTTCTAAGAAGATGGGATAGAAAATTTGCTTCCGTTTGCTAGTACTAACCATGGCAGACGAGAGATTAGCCAAAATAGAGAACACCCTTCAGAATCTTGGAGCTACCCTGGTTCACATCCAAGAAACCCTAACCCAGATTGGAAGAGGACGAGGCCAAGACGGCTACACCAGAAGACCCGCCCATGCCCCATGGAGAGGAGATCCGAGTACAAGCCAAGCTCCATGGAAGCCAGAACAGACCCGAGCCCTCAGCTCACGGCCAAACCCTAACCCTAGGGATTCGACATCTCCGGTAACACTTGCACCATTTACTTATAAGTTTCAAAGCTCTAACCCACGTCCCAGTGGAATTGTGTGTGTCAAATGTCAAGGAAGGGGACATATCTCAAGGGACTGCCCTAATCAACAAACGATGGTGATAAGAGAAAGAGAAATCAAGACAGACGATGAGGAGAACGAGAAGAAAGAAGAAGAAGAATCAGATGAAGGAGAGCAAGTGAAGCCGAGAAGGCTTGAGAAGTTTGCAGGGTTCACCTCTAAAACCCTAGCACCCTGCGCCCCGGCCTCAGCCCCGGCCTCAGCCCCGGCACCAGCCCTGGCACCAGCCCCAGCCTTAGCCCCGACACCAGCCCCGGCCCCGACCCCGGCACCAGTACCGGCACTGCCCGACCAGGCCCCAGCACCCCAGCGCTCGGCCCCACCCCCGGCGCTGCCCGATCAGGCCCCAGCGCTCGGCCCCAGCCCCGACGCTACCCGATCAGGCCCCAGCAACCCCAGTGCCCCAGCACTCGGCCCCAGACCAGGCGCTGCCCCACCAGGCCCCAGTGCCCCAGCACTCGGCCCCAGCCCAGGCGCTGCCCGACCAGGCCCCAGCGCCCCAGCGCTCGGCCCCAGCCCCGACGCTACCCCCACCAGGCCCCAACGCTCTAGGGCTCTGCCCCAGCCCCCGCTGGCACTACCCGCCCAACCTCGGCGACCCACTACCCGGCCCCGGTGCTGCCCTACCTGGCCCCGGCGCCCCAGCGCCCGGCCCCGACTGGCGCTACCCGCTCGGTCCTATCACCCCAGCACCCGGCGCTACCAAGCCCGGCCAGGCCCCGACCGACCTAGCACCCGGCCCCGACCGGTCGCTGCCCAAGGCCCCCCGACGCATCACCACCCGACGTGGCCCACGAGCACGAGTCTGGCGCGTCCCTGCCCGACGCTCAGCCCCGGTCCTACCCGACCTCGGCTGCCCCGACTTAATGATGGCCGACGCTGCCGACCTGGCCATCGCACCACCGCCCGTCGCCGCCACCGGCTTCCCACCGCCCGCCACCGCCGACACGTCCCTGCCCGCCGCCGCCGCCTTGCCACTACCCGACGCGTCACTGCCTGACGCCGCCGCTGGCTTTTCACTGCCCGCCGCCGCCTTGCCTCTGCCCAACGCGTGACTGCCCGACGCCACCGCCGCCCCACTGCCCGAAGTGCCCTGGTTCACCTCCGGCACCTCCGGCACCCCCGTACCTCAACCCGACGCTTCACCACCGGTCCCCTGTGCACCCCAGGTTCAATGGGAGATCACCTCCCGACGAGTTTTGAGAGCTGCCTGATGACACTCGATTTGACGTGATTATCAGCCTCATTTAAGCGACAATTCTTTGCTTCAGACATGTTTTTTTAGGGTAGAATAACGAATATTCAATCGATTGCCCTATCTCGTGCCATTTGTGTTACCTTGGCCCGTTTCGGGTCTATTTGATGGTTTTCTAGTGTTTTTATGTTAGCACAGGTTTTTGCCGTCGAATAGAGTAGCCATGGACGTGTCTAAGGCATTGGAACCTCGAGGAATCAAACCGGAATCGATCCAAGGAGCCGATCAAGTCAAACCGAAAATCTGCCCATTCACACTTGCACCTTCGGCGAAAATGAGCTTATGTTTTCCGCGAAAACGATAGTGCAAAATCAACGGGTGCCAAGTGAAGAATGACTTCGGCGAAAACATTGTGCTCTTCGGACCGAAAATACAAGGCAGAGAAAGCACTCCCATTCACAAAGGAATTTTCGCCGAAAATTCCTTAAGAATTTCGGCGAAAATAAAAAGAAGAATCCGGATGATTAGGGTTAAGTATAAATACTTAACCCGGCGGCCCAACAAAGAGGACACAATCATAATTCGCAAAACACAACTTTTCGAATCAGAATCCTCTCAAGTTCTGGAGCGAAGAGTTGGAGTTCGAAGAGCCGGATAGAGATCGTGATGCCATCCCTTCCATCTCGGAGAACCGGAGCTAGGAGTGTTATCTACCGAAGATCGAAGTCTGTCAGAGTCGTCTAAATTAGGTTTTTCAGATTCTTTTCTGTTCTTCCTTTGAATGATGAACTCTCTCTTTATCTTTGTTTCTTTTGTAATAATCATGAGTAGCTAATCTCGTTAGAGCTTAGACTAGATGAACCCTAAGTGACCCAGGGCTTTAAAGCGGTCACGGATCGGCGGTGATTAGATTCGAATTTCAATCAGTTCTTTTTCATGTTTGATTCGTTCTTCATTGTTCATGTTTCTTGTCTGGATTGATCACCTATATTAGATTCTGGTTAAGCTAAGGATAGAAGCGAACGCTCGCCTTACTTTAGAACATCGAATTAAACAATTAACCTTATAATTGGAGTGTGCCTTTCGTAGGAACCGGTTAGGGTTAATTCACTGCAAGAGTAACTCATTAATCATTAGTAATTACCAATTAATTAAGTCGTTGCGAGAGGCGACCGTACCCGGGCGGCTAGTTAATCTTGGTAGTTAGAACGGATAGAGCGAACGTTCGCCGGTCTTAAACCTAAGGGTAAGGAGTTATGGTGGTGTCTTAGTAATTGATTGAATGAGAATCGAAATCCGCTGATCTGTTGATTGCCAATGCTTTGGGGAACGAAGGGGGGTTCAAAGTCTAAGTTCGTCTGTCATCCTTGTTTTCAAACCCTAATTCCCAATCTGCTTTAGTTTAATTTGTTTTAATTTTTCTGCATTTCCTAGAAATAGAAGTCGTGGAACTCACACCACGCACAACGTGTTTTCCTTCGAGTATTTTGCTAGTTCTGAAGTAACCAATCATAGAAAGCCCTTGGAATACGATCTGCTATACGCTTTGTCTTAGCATTAGTAGTTTTTATTTGGCTGAACCCGTCCGAACAACGATCGGGCGGGTCACCAAATTGGCGCCGTTGCCGGGGAAACCATTTTAAATGAAATTTTCGGCGAAACCGTGTTCTTGTTTTCGGCGAAACCACCTTTGAAAATCCGGCAGTCCATTTTCACTGAAATTTTCGGCGAAACCACCCTTTTAATTTTGCCAAAAATAATTTTGAAAATCACCCAACTATTCCTTTAAAATCCGGTTTTCGTTCCTCTCTCTCCTTCACTCATTTTCGAACCAAAGCACCCGAAAACCTCCCATATTCGTTTTAAAATCGCCGCCGACCACCACTTCTTTTAAACCGCCGTCGCCACCGTAACCCGCCACCGTCGCCGTCGCCGCCGCCATCGCCGCCGCCGTCGCTCCCTTCCCCTCCTTTTTCCGATCCCAACGAGCCCTAGGACAGCCGAATCGGAGCTTTGCAGCTCCAGTTCACCGAAAACCTAGTTTTTCAACGTTTTTCACCGATTCCTCTGAACTCGTTCATTTTTAGCAATCATGACTTCAAGGTAAGTTGTAGAGCTTTTCAATACGAATCTTTTGACATATAGATTGCTGAATTTTGTTAGGGTTGACTTTCAGTTGACTTTTCGGTTTGCCTCGTTTTGCGTGCCGACTGTTTCGTGTGAACTAGGATTAACTGAACTTATAGAACTGTTCTAGCATGCTTAGGGAGTTCCGTGCTTCATTTCCATATCATTTGATCATATGTTGCTATGCATAGGATTGATTTTTCGTAATGTTGACTTTTGTGAGAAATGTCGGTTTGACCATGAACTGTATTTGATCATTTGGCTGCTTGATGTGCTCATTCTCGTTCATATTATCGTGCTTGCCATTTGAGATCATAATTTACCGTCATTATCCACCTTTTAATAGTCTTGCCATGATTAGGGTTCACTATGCTTAAATGTTGACTTTCTACATGTCGGTTTGACTTTTTGAACTCTGATTGCTGTTATCCGATTCTGGCTGTTCCTAAGTATGTATTTTACTGTCTATGATTACCGGTTACTCCGCTTTGCTTACCCCACTTAGTTTCCCTCATTTCTTTGTGAAATTGAGTTTTTCTACTAAGTGTGGGGTAAGGTTTTGGTTGACTAATCTGGTTTCATTCTGGTTTTAGGGACACCACTTATGAGCGCAGGACTAAGGCGCGACTTGATGGCGCCTCGAGCTCAGGAGCTACCGCTCCCGTCACACCTGCTGTTCGGGGTCCACCACCTGCACTCCCCCGCCAAGCTGGATACCACCGCACCATAGCTCGTCTACCAGACTTCTATTTTGAGTGCTTCCAGAGCACGTCCGGGGAGCTGACGTGCGCCCCCTTTCCATGGAGTCACTCCAGGAGCATGACGAGGACTACCACTGGAACGTGCATGACGCCTTAGCACCGGCTGGCCTCCTCGAGCTGACCACCATCACCGCCGAGTTCCCAGATATTGCCCTCCAGGAGTTCTAGGCAACCTTTGATCTGGACGAGCACAAGAGGAAGCAACGCCAGAAGGTGGTCACCTTCTATCTTGGTGGGGTGTACAGACAGCTCACCTACGATGAGTTTGCCGCTCATCTCGGCATCCCCTACGAGCACTATCACGATCATCACCTCGGTTGGGGAGAAGATGATGACGACGAGGAGTACAACGCGCTTTGGAGCCACATGACAGGCGTACCTGGCGATCGCCTCGGGGTGAGCAACTCAGTTAAGTCTCTCTCTCACCCGCTCTATAAGTTTATTCATATGGTTTGGCGGAGGTCGCTTTTATATGTTCGAGACAAGGATCGCCACCATATCCTTAAGGAGGAGCTCATGCTTCTCCGAGCCATCCGAGAGAGCTACCCTCTCCACCCCGGTTGGGTACTGGCTCGCATCTTCCGCCAGAAGACCAAGAGGAAGACGCCACCCCGCAAACTTTTGGGTGGCAACTTCATAGGACAGCTCATCCTCTCCTTCGGTATCAGCCATGAATATGGCCCGCACATTCCACGACATCCAGTTAGGACCGTTGGAGGAGACTTGGCGGTCAAGTACGACTTAAAACTCGACCTCAGTCCCCATGTAGCAGCTGATCCTCCACTCCAGCCTGTGGTCGAGTCGGAGGCAGAAGATGATGCTGAGGAGCAGCAGCCACAGCCGCCACCAGAATTCCAAGATTATATACCCTGCCACATCATCAGGCAGGGTATGAGCACCAGTCGCCGCCGCACATTCCAGATCCATACTCGGCGTCTCACCCTCAGCACCGACCACACCCAGCGGACGTGGGTGAGTTGTACGAGCGACTTCAGGAGTGGCGCATCACCGACAACGCCACTCAAGAGGCGCGGTGGACTATTATGCAGCAACATATGCGCCGCGCCGACCGGCGATATGAGGCACAGATGGCGTGGCAACGCCAGCTCGGCGAATTTCTCCACTTTCCACCTCCCGGCTCACCGGACCAGCAGTGATCGGGTTGTATTCCTTTTTTGGTGTCTTCTTTTTATTTATTATTTTCGGATTTCGATCCAACTTTTTTCTGTGTGGATCCGGGACACTTGTCCCGGTTTCCTTTTTATGTTTCATTTGTTTTTGTTTTGTAAGCAGTAGGGAGATTCCCTTTGCTTCGCTTGGGTAGATTCCCTCCGCTCCGAGGATCCGTGCTCATCCACTACGCCAATCATCTCGATCCAGGTTCTTCTACTTCACTCTGAACTCTAGTCCCTTCACTGTGAGGACACAGTGTGATTTAAGTGTGGGGTAGGATGCTAGAGAACCTTGCATGAACTTGATTGCCCTTGATTGTGTTTTATGTGTGCCTCGTGATTCCTTTCCAGTCTCTCTAGCATTAGAATGGCTCAGTTCTTGATTTTTGATGTTAAGTTGTTGTTCAACCCTTCATAATGATGTTTAGACTGCTTAACCTAGAACTTGAGAACCAACTTGTATACTTTGATGCTAAATTCCCTGGTCAGAATAGAATTTTAAAATCACACTTGTAGTTTGTAGCCTTGATTGCATGAAAATGACCGAATCCGACTAGCAAACCAACTGTGAGCTTTTGATCCATTGCACGTAACTTGCAATTTTAATTCTTTCTGAGTGGTTTTCTGTTTACTTGAATGAGTTAGAATTTGCATGAGACCGACTCGAGACCACACGATGACACGAGTTCAAGAAGGATAGGGGCACCTAGATTCAGCTACTAAGCCAGATAGCCTACCAAACGATAAATCCACTAGGTTTAGACGACCTTGAGCTTGGCCTGTTCTTTCGGTTCGATAATACATTACAGCCATTTCCCATTTCTTTCATTCCCCATTGATCCCCTGTGGTTGTAGTTCTAGATTGACCTACCGGAAGTCGGTTTGTGGTAACCTGCATATAGCCATTAAACAGGTGGTCTTAGCTAATATGTCCAGACGTGTAAACCCCTCTAGCAACTAAAAGAAAAATCGGCACAAAAGAAAAAAATCAAAAAAGTAAAGTAAGAAAAGAAGCAAGCTTCAGAAAAAAAAGGAGAAGCAGAAAATTCAGAAAAAAAAAATAAGAAAAGTTTCAAAGTTTAGTTCAATAAAAACGTTCTTCTCCCTACAAATGGAAGAACGAAGTCAAAAGAAAAAGTTCAAAAGAAAAAAAAACATGAAAAGAGAAAGAATAAGTGCTAGGTTGCTTGAGGGTATCATAGGACGAGCGTTCATCATTCCACCCGTGTTTGGTTAGACGGTAGGAAGCCATAGATTAGATTCGAGGGAAGTTAGTCGAAAGCTACACCGCACAAAGCCATCATCATTCATTCCCATCATCCATCTCATTATAAACCCGAGTAGTGTAGTATTCATTACGGTCCTAGCAGGGAAGTCCTTCTTGACTAGATACTCATGTTGTCACAGTGGTGGAGATGTGGTCGAAATGCAAACCTATGACAGAATTCGGTAACAAAAAATGATCGAGAGCAGAAACACGTCCTTAAACACAGAGAGTGAGAGTTCCCATTGTACTATATATATCCTGTGTGAGGAGTCTGGTCGGTCAGGTCAAATTCGTGCATAATTGGTTGCTAATTACTTGTCGTGTGCAGTTTATTAGTGAGACCAGGTAATTTGGCTGATCTGTATGCATGTTAGGTTTCTTGTTCTAGGATCGATCTGTCTAATAATTCATTGTGTTTGATTGAGCTCCAATTTAATCGATCTTATCATTTATGAACATGAGCGTTTCTATTCAGTTTGCTTGAGGACAAGCAAAAGCTTAAGTGTGGGGTATTTGATGACACTCGATTTGACGTGATTATCAGCCTCATTTAAGCGACATTTCTTTGCTTCAGAGATGTTTTTTTAGGGTAGAATAACGAATATTCAATCGATTGCCCTATCTCGTGCCATTTGTGTTACCTTGGCCCGTTTCGGGTCTATTTGATGGTTTTCTAGTGTTTTTATGTTAGCACAGGTTTTTGCCGTCGAATAGAGTAGCCATGGACGTGTCTAAGGCATTGGAACCTCGAGGAATCAAACCGGAATCAATCCAAGGAGCCGATCAAGTCAAACCGAAAATCTGCCCATTCACACTTGCACCTTCGGCGAAAATGAGCTTATGTCTTCGGCGAAAACGATAGTGCAAAATCAACGGGTGCCAAGTGAAGAATGACTTCGGCGAAAACATTGTGCTCTTCGGACCGAAAATACAAGGCAGAGAAAGCACTCCCATTCACAAAGGAATTTTCGCCGAAAATTCCTTAAGAATTTCGGTGAAAATAAAAAGAAGAATCCGGCTGATTAGGGTTAAGTATAAATACTTAACCCGGCTGGCCAACAAAGAGGACACAATCATAATTCGCAAAACACAACTTTTCGAATCAGAATCCTCTCAAGTTCTGGAGCGAAGAGTTGGAGTTCGAAGAGCCGGATAGAGATCGTGACGCCATCCCTTCCATCTCGGAGAACCGGAGCTAGGAGTGTTATCTACCGAAGATCGAAGTCTGTCAGAGTCGTCTAAATTAGGTTTTTCAGATTATTTTCTGTTCTTCCTTTGAATGATGAACTCTCTCTTTATCTTTGTTTCTTTTGTAATAATCATGAGTAGCTAATCTCGTTAGAGCTTAGACTAGATGAACCCTAACTGACCCAGGGCTTTAAAGCGGTCACGGATCGATGGTGATTAGATTCAAAATTCAATCAGTTCTTTTTCATGTTTGATTCGTTCTTCATTGTTCATGTTTCTTGTCTGGATTGATCACCTAGATTATATTCTGGTTAAGCTAAGGATAGAAGCGAACGCTCGGCTTACTTTAGAACATCGAATTAAATAATTAACCTTATAATTGGAGTGTGCCTTTCGTAGGAACCGGTTAGGGTTAATTCACTGCAAGAGTAACTCATTAATCATTAGTAATTACACCAATTAATTAAGTCATTGCGAGAGGCGACCGTACCCGGGCGGCTAGTTAATCTTGGTAGTTAGAACGGATAGAGCGAACGTTCGCCGGTCTTAAACCTAAGGGTAAGGAGTTATGTGGTGTCTTAGTAATTGATTGAAAGAGAATCGAAATCCGCTGATCTGTTGATTGCCAATGCTTTGGGGAACGAAGGGGGATTCAAAGTCTAAGTTCGTATGTCATCCTTGTTTTCAACCCTAATTCCCAATCTGCTTTAGTTTAATTTGTTTTAATTTTTCTGCATTTCCTAGAAATAGAAGTCGTGGAACTCACACCACGCACAACGTGTTTTCCTTCGAGTATTTTGCTAGTTCTGAAGTAACCAATCATAGAAAGCCCTTGGAATACGATCTGCTATACGCTTTTTCTTAGCATTAGTAGTTTTTATTTGGCTGAACCCGTCTGAACAACGACCGGGCGGGTCACCACTGCCCCGAGGGAAGAAGATCAGGATTCTGACCCGGATGTGGAGATGAGTAAGGAGCTCTCACCCGCTACCTCCCCGAGCCTTAACATTATTATTGATAGTTTTTCAGGAGAAGGAGCGATGGAGACGGATGGAGAAGGTACTGAAGGACCCGAGTCTTGGTCCGTTGTTGACTCCAATGACACTCCTCGGTCTAAGGATAATGCTGCTGAAGATTGGAAGAGGATGATGAGTGTTAGGAAAGAACCCGAGATGGATTTGGGGACAAATCCAAGGCAAGAAGAGGGGGATGATATGATCCAACAATGCTGCCCCGATGCCAACCGGTATTCCTACACCCCACCAGGATCCCCTGGCCTAGGCAAGACCCTAGGGCCTCTTAAAAAGCGCATGAATCCCAGGGCAGGCCATCCTCGAGCCCTAAAGCCAAGGTATGACAAGAAATATCGACTAAACCCTTCACTTGCAGGTAGAAAGACTCCGAGGAAGGGAATGCTATCCCAAGCCATGCTGATGGCCGAGGGTATAAGCCCTAGCACCAAAGAGAAGCTTCAGCCCGCTCCTAGTCTGACCTCCAGGAACCCTGTAGAAGAAGTCGGTTCTTTGAGTGACCCTCTGGAAGCATTTCTGGAGTACAGAAGGAAGAGAGCCCAAGAACCCTTAGCCCAAAGAGGAGAGCTGTCGAAGATTGAACCTGAGCCGAGGCATGAGAAGACCTGGAGTCCTTGGCCCCGAAGCATGACACTTGGGCTGACCACGGAGAGCTACGTTCAAAGCTACCTGGAGGCCTACCTAAAGCTTAGGAAAGAAGGCCCGAGCAGAAAAGGGAAGGAACTGAAGACAGGCCCGTCCCGAGCCTTAAACCGGCAGCCGGACCGATCCGAGGGATCCCAAGCAGTCGGCCAAGAAGCCCGGTCACTGAACCCGCCCGAAGCCCGAAGCCCGCGAACGCCACCCGAGTCAAGCCCGATGTTCGGCCGGTCAAGCCCACCGGGCCGCCACTCGCAGCCAACCGGCCCGAGCAGCCGTACGCGGCTAGATTAGGGTTTTTGACCTAATTTAGGTCTTTTGTTCTGCCTTAAAGACTACAACTATTATTTTATGTTTTATTCCTGTTTAGTAGGATTATTTAGGGGTTTTAGGAGACTATTTAGGAATAGGACTCTTTATTTTATTATTATTTAGAAGTAGTGATTAGGGAGGAGAGCTTGTTCCCTCACTTATTTAAGGAGGCCGCCGACCACCCTTGTAGACACAACTTTTATGAAATAAACCCCCTTTGAAAGAACTTTGTTCTGAAACCTTATTGTATCTGCATGTTGCGATACTGAAGGCCCCGACTTATCATCAATAGCATCCATCTCTTGGCGTGGCGTCATCGACTGGACACTTCTGGTTCCCGGCTATATACAGCCGACGGGTCAAAGTACTTATCCGCCCCCGGTTCCCGACGGTTCTACCTCGTTGCACGGTCTCAACTTACGGTGTTTAAGGGTCGTCTGCCCACGGTTGCAGCGGTTCACATCAGTTGGTATCAGAGCACGATTCAGCTCACGGACCACAATCTATCCAGCCTCCAGGTTCAACTGGATTCATATCCTTTTACTGCTTTCTTTAGAAAAATAGCTTCGAAAATTCCCTTCTATTTCAATTATTGTTTCAATTTCGAGTTAAGAAAAAGAAAAGAAAGCAAGGTCACCTTGCCACGTTATTTCCTTTCATTGTAAGTTTATTTCTAAGAAGAGGGGATAGAAAATTTGCTTCCGTTTGCTAGTACTAACCATGGCAGACGAGAGATTAGCCAAAATGGAGAACACCCTTCAGAATCTTGGAGCTACCCTGGTCCACATCCAAGAAACCCTAACCCAGCTTGGAAGAGGACGAGGCCGAGACGGCTACACCAGAAGACCCGCCCATGCCCCATGGAGAGGAGATCCGAGTACAACCAAGCTCCGTGGAAGCAAGAACAGACCCGAGCCCTCAGCTCACGGCCAAACCCTAACCCTAGGGATTCGACATCTCCGGTAACACTTGTACCATCTACTTATAAGTTTCAAAGCTCTAACCCACGTCCCAGTGGAATTGTGTGTGTCAAATGTCAAGGAAGGGGACATATCTCAAGGGACTGCCCTAATCAACAAACGATGGTGATAAGAGAAAGAGAAATCGAGACATACGATGAGGAGAACGAGAAGAAAGAAGAAGAAGAATCAGATGAAGGAGAGCAAGTGAAGACGAGAAGGCTTGAGAAGTTTGCAGGGTTCACCTCTAAAACCCTAGCACCGGCGCCCCGGCCTCAGCCCCGGCACCAGCCCCGGCTTCAGCCTCGGCCCCAGCCCCGGCACCAGCCCTGGCCTCAGCCCCGACCTTAGCCCCGGCACCAGTACTCAGCCCTGGCACTGCCCGACCAGGCCCCAGCACCCCAGTGCTCGGCCCCATCCCCGGCGCTGCCCGATCAGGCCCCAGCGCCCCAGCGCCGGCGTTGCCCGATCAGGCCCCAGCGCCCCAGCGCTCGGCCCCAGCCCCGACGCTACCCGATCAAGCCCCAGCAACCCTAGTGCCCCAGCACTCGGCCCCAGACCAGGCGCTGCCCCACCAGGCCCCAGTGCCCCAGCACTCGGCCCCAGACCAGGCGCTCGCCACCCAGGCCCCAGCGCTCTAGCGCTCTGCCCCAGCCCCCGCTGGCACTGCTTGACCAGCCCCGGCGCCCCAGCGCCCGGCCCCGACTGGCGCTACCCGCCCAACCTCGGCGACCCATTACCCGGCCCCGCGCCCCAGCGCCCGGCCCCGACTGGCGCTACCCGCTCGGTCCTAGCGCCCCAGCACCCGGCGCTACCCAGCCCGGCCAGGCCCCGGCCGACCTACCACCCGGCCCTGACCGGTCGCTGCCCAAGGCCCCCCGGCGCATCACCACCCGACGTGGCCCCCGAGCACGAGTCCGGCGCGTCCCTGCCCGACGCTCAGCCTCAGTCCTACCCGACCTCGGCTGCCCCGATTTGATGATTGCCAACGCTGCCGACCTGGCCACCGCACCACCGCCCGTCGCCGCCGCCGTGTTCCCACCTCCCGCCGCCACCGACACGTCCCTACCCGCCGCTGCCGCCTTGCCACTACCCGACGCGTCACTGCCTGACGCCACCGCCGGATTTTCACTGCCCGCCGCCGCCTTGCCTCTGCCTGACGCGTCACTGCCCGACCCCACCGCCGCCCCACTGCCGGCGCCGCCGCCCTGCCTGAAGTGCCCTGGTTCACCTCCGACACCCCGTGCCTCGACCCGACGCTTCACCGCCGGTCCCCTGTGCACCCCAGGTTCAATGGGAGATCACCTCCCGACGAGTTTTGAGAGCTGCCCCGAGCGAAGAAGATCCGGATGCTGACCCGGATGTGGAGATGAGTAAGGAGCTCTCACCCGCTACCTCCCCGAGCCTTAACATTATTATTGATAGTTTTTCAGGAGGAGCGATGGAGACGGATGGAGAAGGTACTGAAGGACCCGAGTCTTGGTCCGTTGTTGACTCCAATGACACTCCTCGGTCTAAGGATAATCCTGCTGAAGATTGGAAGAGGATGATGAGTGTTAGGAAAGGACCCGAGATGGATTTGGGGACAAATCCAAGGCAAGAAGAGGGGGATGATATGATCCAACAATGCTGCCCCGATGCCAACCGATATTCCTACACCCCACCAGGATCCCCTGGCCTAGGCAAGACCCTAGGGCCTCTTAAGAAGCGCATGAATCCTAGGGCAGGCCATCCTCGAGCCCTAAAGCCAAGGTATGACAAGAAATATCGACTAAACCCTTCACTTGCAGGTAGAAAGACTCCGAGGAAGGGAATGTTATCCCAAGCCATGCTGATGGCCGAGGGTATAAGCCCTAGCACCGAAGAGAAGCTTCAGCCCGCTCCTAGTCTGACCTCCAGGAGCCCTGAAGTAGAAGTCGGTTCTTTGAGTGACCCTCTGGAAGCATTTCTGGAGTACAGAAGGAAGAGAGGCCAAGAACCCTTGGCCCAAAGAGGAGAGCTGTCAAAGATTGAACCTGAGCCGAGGCATGAGAAGACCTGGAGTCCTTGGCTCCGAAGCATGACACTTGGGCTGACCACGGAGAGCTACGTCCAAAGCTACCTGGAGGCCTACCTAAAGCTTAGGAAAGAAGGCCCGAGCAGAAAAGGGAAGGAACTGAAGACAGGCCCGTCCCGAGCCTTAAATCGGCAGCCGGACCGATCCGAGGGATCCCAAGCAGTCGGCCAAGAAGCCTGGTCACTGAACCCGCCCGAAGCCCGAAGCTCGCGACCGCCACCCGAGTCAAGCCCGGCGTTCGGCCAGTCAAACCCATCGGGCCGCCACTCTGCGGCCAACCGGCCCGAGCAGCCGTACGCGGCTAGATTAGGGTTTTTGACCTAAATTAGGTCTTTTGACCTAATTTAGGTCTTTTGTTCTGCCTTAAAGACTACAACTATTATTTTATGTTTTATTCCTTTTTAGTAGGATTATTTAGGGGTTTTAGGAGACTATTTAGGAATAGGACTCTTTATTTTATTATTATTTAGAAGTAGTGATTAGGGAGGAGAGCTTGTTCCCTCACCTATTTAAGGAGGCCGCCGGCCACCCTTGTAGACACAACTTTTATGAAATAAACCCCCTTTGAAAGAACTTTGTTCTGAAACCTTATTGTATCTGCATGTTGTGATACTGAAGGCCCCGACTTATCATCAAGAGCATCCATCTCTTGGCGTGGCGTCATCGACTGGACACTTCTGGTTCCCGGCTATATACAGCCGACGGGTCAAAGTACTTATCCACCCCCGATTCCCGACGGTTCTACCTCGTTGCACGGTCGCAACTTACGGTGTTTAAGTGTCGTCTGCCCACAGTTGCAGCGGGTCACATCATTACCTCCAAATCTGTCATTCCATGCATTCCAGAAGTGAACTAGCTTTTCTCATCTATGCTTTCGACCCAGACGAGTTGAATGGATGAAAGAGTTCAGTAAAACTTCCTAAAAAATCTTTCTCAGGAAGTGGTGAATGAGAAACTTCGAATAGTACGATATCCCCCTAAAAGACATTTTTTTACATAAGTCCAAAGGAAGATTCTCCCGCTGGTGCTTACTCTCAGTCTCAAGGAAAAGCTTTTACGACTGGGAGGACATACCGAATAGTCGGAGAGAAGGAAAAAGACCTAGGAAGGAACCTCGATACAAAGGAATTGTCCCCGGACAGCAGGTAAGGTAATAGGAAAATGTCTCAAGGGATTCTCCTACAAAAGACGATCGGGAATGGGGCTCCCCTGCAACCTAATTCCTTTCCTCTCACCCGAGTCTTAATCTCAAAGAAAGGGAATTGGCCCTGATACGGCTTCGAAGACTGTTAGGCATGGACTGCTAGCGGACTGGAAATAAGGACTTGTTACATCCTCAAAAGAGTGAAAAAAAAGTACCTCAACAAATAGAAAAGTAAAGTAAATTGCATTAAAACTTAATAAGTACAAGTTACAACCAGGGGGTAGAAAAATGACAGGGGATAAGGTTAATGGATTTTCCTTTTATTGAGCATAATGATTCGAATCTTGGTAAAATTCTTTGCCGAAAGAGTTATCCCTTATCGGACGGCTTCAGATGCCAGTGGCCTCTTAGCTTTGTGGGCGATATCGGATGGTTGGTATCTCAACGCATAAGTGTCAGGGATGGCGTAGTTCATTAGTGCTTTCCCGAGGATGTCTGTGCGTGCTCTCCCCGTCTTTAGTCTTTCTAGGCGTCAACCGTTCCTATACCTTACCTTATTGCGCTGTGCGCTCTTCGCCTTCTAGCTAGCAAGCCAAAGGAAGGGCGGGATAGAGCTCAAAGACAGGCTGAGGGCAGAGAAGGACAGACGAGACAAGGAAGCAAACAAAGGAGAAAAGAGAGATCAGAATAGAGGCCGTTAAGGTTGAACGAACGGTAGGCCCAACTCTGTATACTTAGCCGGAAGCAGGGCATTCCACCGATTCTACTTAGGGAGAATAGCTTTCCCCTATAGTTTGTTTAAGAGCTTCTTTCCGTTACTAGTTGACAAGTTTAGTTGTCACTCGGAGCCACTCTGTAAACAAAACAAGACGTTAGTCAAGAGGTTAGTTACCGTGTTCGGTATCGGCAGAGAAAGTCGAGAAGGACAGTGACACAATAGCTCTAACATAAGCAAGCTGTCAAGAGGGAGCAATGCAGTCAGTATACAGAATCGGCTTTTTAACCATTAGATTCGCGGGCTTAGTCAACCCTACCCTATGGATGGTTTCATAGCTTCTGTCAGGTCAGGAGTGAACGAAGGGGGGCGGCATCGGCCGGGCTCGAGAGACCTTTGATTGTGCGTTTACGCTTTGTTTAAGCAGCTTTTAATGCTCTAATCTGCTTCTGTAAAAAAAAAGGAGAACAGAGAGGCTAAGGCTAACTAACTTACATGATTTCTACTATGCCTGAAAGGTGAACAAGAAGAGTGTTCACTAGTAGCTAGTATTGAAAGAAAAGAAGCCGTTCCTTCGCTGCTTTTCCGTGTTGTCTAACTCTTCCCCTAAGCAACTATACCACCTTAAACAGCCAGAATCCACTACCTTCGACCTACAGGCAACGATGCGAAAGCGTGACATCATTCCATTTGCGCGAGATCAGCATCGTCATGCCAAAGACGATCGATCGTCGACATCGACATAGGAATAAGAGGCACGTTCTAACGAGACCCCTCGTGACTGATTACCTGCATTGCATGAGGTCTGAAACTCGTGAAAGAACCTCCTAAGCGATGGAAGATTGGATGATCGAAGCATGCCAAAGAGACCATCAACAGAAGGATCGAGGGAAGTAGCTGCCAGGTACTAGCTTGCAGACGAAGGAAGGAGACATTTCTTATGAGATTTGCTGGATGGAGGAAGCTTAGACTTCTCTACTATAATAGTAAAGGAGCTGCTCGAAAGGATTGCTATATCTAGGGGGTTTTTGTTATATTCAAATATTCTTGGAGAGGAGTTGAACTCAAGATCACTCACCCGACTGACCGTTCTAAGATACCTCCTACTCAGGGAAAGCAGCCCCCGTCCCCGCCAACACTTTAGGAGATTGAGCAGGTAAAGTGAACCTGTACCCCGGACGTACTCATGGGCAGCGTGAGGAACCGGGTTTAAAAAGTTACGATCAGAAGTCAATTTTCAGTCCATGTAGGTGCGGGCCAGACAGGTGTCCATCCCGCCCACGGGATGTTGGGCTTCAACTTCCCTTTGGCCTTTAGTATAGAAAAAAAGGTGCTTGAATTGAAAGCTTCGTACTACGGACTAACTTACCAATGAATTTTTCATCCAAGGGTCAAGCCCTTACATAATAGTCAGTGGGAAATCGGTAGCCTTTTCTTCAACTCTGAAGAAATGAGTAATGCTTCCTGCGAAAGAAGAGGATCACTTGCTTACATACGTGATTATGCAGACGGCCCATTAGTGGGAACAATTCCTCCCTTTCATTTAGAATTGAAAGAGTAGTCTCGAGCCGCGCTCTTCTGCCATGCGAAGGGAAGATCGGATTGAACGGCTAGCGAACTCCGGCAAGAAAACGACGAAATAGCTCATAGCCCGGGTTACTTCTCTTACTTATTATTTATGGGATCCCCCTTGGCCCACTTTGGTCTGAAATAGCCGTACGCACTCTGGAGGTAGAGCCCAAGAATCCTATCTTTTTTGTTGAGTGGAAGTAGGAATGGAGTGGCTCATGCCAGACCGGAGAGATCATACTTAGCGGCTAGCTCAATCGCAAATCGGGCGGGCATCCCCATGATATATTCAGCCAGCTTGTTAGCTCAGCCTCTTGCAGACCCTCGGCACTCGACATTCTTATAGGATTCCATTTCCTCTCCACAAGTTAGCCTGTCTGCCTGCAAGGACCAATCGAAGCAGATTGTACCCGACCATAAGGGTTACGGATAGCGCCCCTTCACTTGTAGTTTCGCTACTCTAGGACATCAACACCAACTCAGGCTCCAGCCCTAACTTCAGCTTTAGATGAAACTTAGAATTAGGCTTCAGCTCTAGCTTAGGCTTCAAGCATAGAATTACGCACCAGCCTCGGCCTAGGCATCGGCTTCCTTCTTCTTTTGGGTCTGCTTTGCCTTGCTTTGCTACCGGGCTTCTAGCTGCCCTTCCTCCACCGTTAGCTCAGTAGAGCATTTTTTCCTCCACCAGGGATGCGGATTCACTAGCAAAGGATATTCACCCAGCAGCGGCAACTGCTTGAGCTGATACGCAAACAAGACTAGAAAGACCGGTTACACGTACACCAACAACGGTTACTCTTTCACTCCTTCAAGGCCTCTTTCAAGCTAAGAAGACTCCTTTCAAGGTTATCCTTATTCTTATCCGCAGATCGGAGTCGTTCACTTCTCTATCGAAAGAGCGTATTCTTTTATTGCAGCTAATTACGAATCTCAATCAGTCTTGTCTTTACACCAATCCCAATGGCTAATTCGGCTCTTAAGCCCGGAGCCTGGAACTCAATCAAAAAGAAATTCTCTTTTGCCGGAAACTTTGAATCTACCTACGCACTTTCGAGGCGAAGTAAGAGCTTATTGATCACGGGCCCAATCGCCAAGGAAAGTAGAATCCCCCAGGTACGAAACCCAGGGTAATTATTTAACAGTAGATAGAGAGAGTACTCTTCTCTTGACTCGACAAGCGAAACATCAAATGAAACATTGACGGTCAGGCAGACTGGCCTTCCCATTCCAAGCAAACAACCCCCTTATACGAAATTTTTTTTTCTTGCCCACTTGCTCATTGTTCACCGTTCTCCACGCTAAACCCCGTGATACCGGAGCAAAACACCTTCTCTTTCTCGACTGATACCGCACCAAACCCCGTGCGCTAAACCTAACCCGCTAAACAAAGACCGTGCACCTGATCTTGCTAAGAAATAATAAAGGAGCCTCCCCTTTTGGTCGTAGGTCCGTAGGCAACCACTCCGGAAGCAGCTCGTCTTCTCTTCTATTTCTTAATAAATAAGGAATAGTCTTTTACATAGTCTTTGGCTAAGCCAGCGCTGTCCTAACAAAAGAGATAAAATGGTACTTCTTAAGTACATCTTGCCCAACCTCCTTTCCTCTTCGTCGATTAGAGAAAGCTCGGACAGAAGCAGCAGATGCAGCTAAAGAGACATCCCCCTTTGAGAAGATTGCATGTGCTAAAAACCTTCGTCCTGACACCACCTTACGCCCCTATACATGAGTATCTGCTCCTGCCTTTTCTTCAATCGATGATTTGCCAATGTAGTTCAATCCTGGGCACGAAATATCTATAGGAGATAGCAAGGCTCTCATCGAGACATCGATACAACCTATGGTACCTCTTCCGAGAAACCCCAGACGCGAGATATCCATAAGAAAGGGGAGTGGTAGGTTAAGAAGAACCAACTGCGGAGTGAATACCGTATTTCTAGTGGGCTGGATCACACACATACCAGGTCGAGAGTCGATCCCCTTCCGGGAAAAAGAGGCAAACCCTTCCAATGAAGGAAAGACCCCGTTTTAAGCGCAGGTTCGTTTTTTCCGAAGTCTGATCACACGTGACAGCGCCCTAACCAATGTTCTTCCTGACTTCTTAAGTAAGATAGAATCTCTGTGTGGATAAAGTCCTACTTCCATTAAGAGGTTGCTAGTCAAAAGATCTATTTGAGAAGTTGTCCCAGACAGATAGAGAATTCCTTATTAAGCAATCTATTTATTACTAATACTAATCCCTAAGCTATCCATCTAGTTACATTTCCTTATAAGCTTACAGTCCAATTAGTCATCTTCATTAGTCAGTTCGGTACCGCTAGCTAGGTCGAATAGGAGTTCTCCAATTCAGTAGGTTTAGTCAAAGTCGTCCTTAAGTAAGCGGACAGAGCAGATGTCTTGAGTTGAGGTTGGATTCGTTTCCTTGTCAGTCTGCTTTGCCAATGGCAGGCCTGCTTCAGTCAGTCGTCCTGTGCTTGACCAGGTACATAGCGCGCTGCCCAAGCTCATACCTTTGCTTGCTGCTTTCTTTCACAGAAGACTCTCTCTCCTTTAGCTCTCCACTCTCTCTCGACAGACAAGCGCTTCACCCTTTCTCCTTTGACTATTTCAGACTACTCGCTTTTAGTGGACGTCTCGCTTTAGCAGGCAAGCAAGTTCTCTTCAGGGTGACTATAGTGGTCTCTCTCTTTCATTGATAAGGGTTCAGGTCTTGGGATAGTTGAATTGGACTATGGCTTCTGGGCCCTCGTAAGATAAGCAATGAAATATTCCCCTCCTCTTCCCCTAAGAATCTATTCCTCTCCAAAAAGTATGCTTTCCGGATGAAGCTTTGCAGTCCGCCCCGCAGGAACAAGTTAGGTTTGGCTCTTTTAGAGAATAGGCCCTATTTTCTTTTGTTTTGGCTATCTTTGACGAGCTGATCCACGAGTCATATCTCCTGTGCATATGCATATATAGAGCCCTGCCCTTAAAGTGAGGGCGTTAAAACGCCGTGCTATCGGCTTTTCATTCACTCCGGATTCTCCGCCTTACTATAAATCCCCTCAAAAGAAAGGGAAGGTCGATCTCACTACCCAAAACGAAAGGAGTAGGCTTCCCCTATCGTCTTAAGGGTAAAGTCTTCCACCGGCTGGACTGCTTAGGCAAAGCTCCATTGACGCAAAGCGCTCTTCGTACGCCTATGTTGGTCTACCAATTCTCTTTTTCTTTCCTGCGCAGCAGGCGTACCCACGTCGTCTCAAGAGGAATCTCGCCCCTCTTCTTCTGTACTGCAACTGCATTCTGTAGTGCAGGTTCACGACTAAGCAACTTATCCTCTTTCGCCATTTAGAAGCGGCTTTCCGGAGGCAAGTTTATGTAAATAAAAACGTCGGCTGGGACAGCGATATGACCTTCGCCTAAGAAAAGAAAGTCTCGATAGAGCGGAGATTTTTTCTTCTTCTTTCCTGGTCCGATATAGAGATAGATCAAAAAGAGATCAATAACAAGGAAATGCCTCCCCTATTTAGTAGGGCCGGGAGTCCTAGGTGAAAGGAAGGGCACTAGCCGCTTTCTCGACTAAAAGCTCTAGTTTTCAGTAGCTCAATTGAGTTGGTATGACTCTTACAACGCCAGCTCCATGGGAAAGAGAATGGGGTACAGAGTAGTGAAGTGGGAGAGGAATGAAAATATGCTCGACCGAAGGTAGAGGAGCGTAAGACCAACCAAAGATGCTAACTCTCTGGGCGGAGTTGCTCTTTATTTCATTTATTGAAAGTGGTTGAGGGAATAAAATAGTCGAGTGATAGTGATAACGAGAGAGAGGAAATCACTCAATTTACTTTCTGAGGATCAAGAAGATGAGAGATGCCCAGCCGGGTGCCTTTGATAGCGCGTATGATAGGTATAGAAAAATGGCTAGCTTGCCCGTCAGTCCTAGGTGGAGAACTAGGGGGTTTTCAGATTACTGGTACTTGCGTAATACGTTTTTACCAATCGAAGTTGAAATGCCCTTTCTTTCCTTCGTTCGAAAGGTAGGATCGATCTAATGCTAATGAGATTATTTCTGATCAATTACGGGTGAGAAAGTTCATCCCTGCATTTCTCAATTGACCTTTGACTCACTCGGAAACTCTTATCATGACCTTTCGATCCAAGTATGCTACGAACCAGAGTCTAACTCACTTGCTTTTTAAGGAAAGAAAGAAGTCGTATCTCTGTATATGAGAATTCAAGTCGCTCGATTCCGCCCTTTAGCTTGGCATGTTGATGGAAGAACTTCTCTCTTTTTTCTACCGGGGGATCTCCTCTTCTACTGTTATTGATATAGAATAATGACATTCCCTTACCCGAAAGCCTAGAAGTAAGCCATAAGTCTTCATGAATAGCTATACCAAGTCCAAGCACGGGATGAGACTTACCAACTGATCCTAGTGGCTCTGGGTCAGGTCACGAACGGTATTCGATTGATTTGAGCTCTATCGTCCCATTCTCTAACTAAAATAGTCCACCAGCGAGGGTAGGCAACTCACTAAGTAGAGTCTCTAATGTTAGCAAGATCCGCTGCACTATTGAAAGGCTCTTAGCTGCTTATCCGGGATTCAAAAAAGGCGTAACTGCTCTTATCATAAGGGCGTAGAGGCGATGAAATGAATGACTCCCCGTTACTGCCAAAAATATGCGTTATTTAGCACGTTTACAGACCCATGTGTGTAATGACACGGCAGGAAGGACTTGTCTTGTTAGGCGGCTTATTCGTCTTAGTCTGTTCCCGAAGGCTAGTTCCTTGCTTAGTGCAGCTAGGGCCTTTGGATAGAGTCATTCCTTAGCAGGAGCGCTAAGTGATAATAATTCCTTTTTGGAGTGTCATCTTTCCCTCCTCACCCTCTCGCGCTCGACCAAGTGAGGAGCATCTTTCGATTTCTCAGCTGATGCTACACCAATTCCTACAACGCCTTCTCCAACGGTGCGTCATCATCTACATCGACTTATGAGAGCATACCAATGCTCTTGTTGTCGACTTATCTCTTCCGGTTGGATCCATAATCCTAAAACCATCATTGCGTCATTCTCAGCCTCACAACATCCTATACTTACTCGCTCCCGTGAGAAGAAAGGGTAGTACTTTCTTGGTAGGAAGGACCCTGTTCCACAATCCTTTCTTTCCATTCTATCGACATCTTCCCCAAATGAACCTACTTCCTACCGACAGGCTCTGAAAGATGATAAGTGGAAGGTTTTTTCCAGCTCATGCTACCGATTCCCTTCCGACCTATTAGAATAGGGAAAGTCCCATCCTTGGTCGCTACGTGGAATAGATGATAGGTAAGCTTACTACGCTATGGCATGGTCAGCTCATGATATCTATAGCACCATTACTAAATAGACTAGAGAAATTTCTTCACTTCATTGACTGCTTTGAGTGAGTGCAACTAAAACTACTTTCCCTGGTCTCTATTGCAGGAGGTTAGAAGTTGACCAATCAAAGAATCGTTCGATCTGCTTTCCCGCATAACGCACTGCGATTCTGGGCCACTAAACCTAATCTCGCAAAACACCGGATCTTTCTCCCGATCCCCATGATACCAGATGCCGTCACACTCGTCCCGGGCCGTGAATCCCCTTAGGACATGAGAGCAAAGAAAACCTATCTTGTACGTCGAGTCCTTCCTTGTTCGACGAGCATCCAACGAACCATACCAAGTTGTTAAGAATGAACCAGAAAAAAACCTTTCCCCACTATTATCCGTTTCTAGGCTGATATTGTAGCATGTGTTTTTTGTTGCCACCCTGTAGCATTACCTGGCTATGTTAGGGTGTCCCCACACGATTCTTACTTCCTCCTCCATAGTGAACTTTAAAACTTGATGCACTAGAGATGAAATTGCCTAGAACGCCGGCAAAGCAGGGCGACCTAGAATCATATTGTACGTTGACTTGCAATCCATGACGTGAAAGTCAATGGATCGTGTAGACTGCACCTCGCCATCTCCGATGGTGAGCTTCATCGTGGCGATCCCTTTGATGGGGACCATGTGTCCTGAGAACCCTGAGATAGTCGTCTTTATATGTCTTAGTATGCTGGACGGTAGATCCATTTGTTTGTACAATTCCCAAAATATAATGTCCGCGAGCTTCCTTCATCAACCATGACTCGCTCAATTTGACTATTCTGAGTGAAGACCTGAATCACCATTGCCTCTAGGCTTGGCCCTCCTACTCTGGCCATATCCTCCTTAGTGAAGCCGACGACCAGACGAGTCACCCGATCAATCATCATTACCTCATGTATCTCTTCTTTTTTTTTACCTTCTTTGTTGGGCAGTTTTTTCCTCCAAAAATAGTTTGATAGACCTTATTTACCTCAGGCCGCGACTTCTTCTTTGCCGCTTCATCGCCCTGCGTTTCCTGTAGTCGGGTGAATACTCCTCCTTTCTTTTCCTGGGCTTCCTCCTTTCATCGCTACTCTTTTTTTGGGCTTTTATCCTTTCTCCTGGAGCTAAGGATAAAGTCCCTGATCCGTCCTTCATTGATCCAGCGCTCAATTTCATTTTTAGCTCCCTACATTCTTCAGTTGTGTGCCCATGAGCGTCATGGAAATCACAAAACTTTCGATAACTTTGCGCCGATCAGGTGGAGTCTTCAAGGGCTCAGGACACTGTATGTGATGACCCTTATGGTGCATGTACACAAATATTTGTCTTTTAGATTCATTGAGGGGTGTGTAATCTGTTATTTCATCTCTAAATCCTCTTCTATCATCTCGGTACCCTCTTCTCTCCGTTGATCTCTCTAACTTTCTCCACCTAGACTGTCTATCCACTTGTTTACTTTCCTGCTTATGTATTTTGACGGCCTTGCTTGCCATAGGTTCCGCCAACTGTTCCTCAATTAGCATTATTTAATGGACCCTCACCTTAAGATCTGAAAGCGAGGTCGGCGATGTATTTGCTAGTGATTCCTGTAGCCTCCTGTTGTGAGTTTCATGGAATAAACTTGCCACGGCGATTTCATGATATACGTTTCAAATAGATTGTATGACTCTCGTCCATTTGTCAAAAAATTCCTTCAATGATTCGTTCGCACCTTGATTTAAGTTTACTAGGACTTGCAACAACACTATCCGACTCCTTTTACTTTCAGACTTCTGAGAAAAGATCATGGCGAATCCTTCCCATGATGTGATAATTCCTTCTGGGAGATTCATGTACCACTCTCTTGCTCTTCCTCCCAAGGTTGCTGGAAAATCTCTACAGTATGCCGTGTCGCTTGCTTGTTGCATTTGCATGGCAATATGGAATGTTTGAAGATGATCATCAGGGTTCGTGGTTCCCTGATACTTGTCCATGTTTGGGGGCACAAGTCCTACTGGCAGCTGTTCAATGAAAATTGCTATGGCGAGCGGTTGTTAAACAACTAGCTGGGTGGCCCCCACTTGCGACGCTGGGTGGAACTGTTTCAGGTGGTGGAGGCAGTGCTCTTGCTTGATGGGTGATTATTGTCTTTAGTAGCTGAATTAACTCCAAGTTTTACTGCTCCAAGGCTTGGAATCTTTGTTCAAGCAAGTGATATACTTCCGACTCCGGATCTCCTTGGTCTGAGTGGTAGTTCCTTTGGTCCCGAGATTAGGATTCCGAGTCAAGATCATTTTCTAAGTTCTTGGTGATTTCCGGAATCACCAGGATGTTAAGAGTCACATGCTTGAGGGGTATTACTCCATCACCTTCTCCCCCAGGATGAGTGGATGCTCGTCTTGGATCCATTTGCCTTCTCAAAGTAAGAAATCGCCTGCTCCTTCCCCTATCCGGTGCGCCAATTGTTCCAGACTAGTCGCCTGACCCAATAGATGAAGAAGGCCCAATCGCTTGGCTCTTGGCCATGGGTTTACCTTGTAATCAAAGGGGGAAGTAGTAATGAGTTCAGGGACTATCTAGGAGATTATAGGAAGGGTAGGGAGGTGAACAGAATAAAGTACCGCAGATTGTTGGTCCGCTGGGTAAAAGACTGTCCCTTTGTGTAGTGGAGGTAGAGTTGTGATGTGATGTTTTTACTCGTGTTTTCAGCCTACGATTAACCTAAGAAACTCCGTTTTTTATCGTGTTATGCCATGGCTTGTGTGCTTTTAGAGTTAATTTGCACAAAGTACACTTTTGTTATCTGGAAGCCACTTTTAGACCCAATTCGTTGTCTATCGGAGTTGTCTTTGTGCATTCTCAGGCCTTGGCATGGTAGTACGGGTGACAAGGAGCACATAGGATCAAACGAGAGCTCAATCGGAGCTAGGACGGAGGAGTTAAGGACAATGCAAAATCGAGATTTTGTGCACCTAATTCTACAAGAGTTCTCGGCAAGAATATTAAAGTTCTCGCCGAGAACTTTGTGCTTTTCTGGCCTGCATATTTAAGTCGTGACTCGACGAGAATTTGATGATGGAGATTGATTCATTTGATTTGACACACAATTCATTCATTCGATCATCGACAGCCGATCACCATTCTCCTCTCACCGCCGATCCACTTCCACCTCTCAACCCTAGGAGTAATTGAAGATCAAAGTTGGAGCAAGTGAAGCTAGAAGTGAAGTCTTTCAACTTGGAGTAGCAATTTGAAGTGCAAGATTGAAGGATCATCCATGGAAGCTATGGTGTTCTCTCCCTCTCTATGGAGTGAAAAACATGGGAGAAGCTAGCATTTATCATCTTAGAATGGTGTTATCGAGCTTTGTGATTAACAAGCAAAACAGTTTAATTGATTCAAATTCAACTACAAGAGTGATTTATGTTCTGTTCTGATCTAGACTCTTTTAATATCAGTGCCGACATGTTGGTTACAGGTTCGAAGTGGAACAGTCTAGACGTCATTGTTAAAAATTGAAGTCAATTTAACATCAAAAGTCAAGAATTGAGCAATTCTATGCTAGAGAATTTCAAAATTGAACAACGAAATCACAGAAAATCAAGCAAGATCATGAATAATCCTAGAATCCTACCCCACACTTAAACGGTTCTATGTCCTCACAGGACTAAACTAGAGTATAGAGATACGAAGAACCTGGAAGGTGATGGTCGGTGTAGTGGATGAACACGGAGCGTCTGGAGTAGAGCGGAGTGGCTACTCAAGTTCCTATAAAACAAAAACAACAAAAGATCAAAAGGATATCGGGACAAGTGTCCCGGATCCACACAGAATAAAAGTCGAACAAAGAAGGTTAAGGGAAATTTTGAAAATATTTTGACTCTTTTTTTTTTCTCTTTAAACGGCACAAATTCACGGCACGACACCCCTAAAGCAATCAAGAACGTCTCAGTTCAATCAGTTCAGAAAAAATCACACCAAAATAGCAGACACGCAAAACGAGGAAGACCAGAATTAAACTCATCGAAATTCAATAATCAACACATCAAAATATTAGAAATTGAAAACCCAACAACTAACCTTTAAGACATGACTCAAGAAAATGGACGGAAAGCGACGAAGTTGGCCAAAAACGTGAAAAGCTTGTTTCTGGGATAACCGGAGCTACAGAGCTCCGATTTGGGCGATCAAGTATTCGTTGGAATCAGACTGAAAAAAGGAAACTGATTATTTAAACAGACATAGGTTTTTTGCGAAAACTATGAAAGTTTTTGCTGAAAACTTTCTTTGAAACCCAAAAAAAAGACAAACGCTACTGTTTGAAAAAGAGAATAAGTATTTGGCGAAAACTTAAAGTTTTCACCGAATACTCATTTGAAAATTGTTTTTTTTTCAAAAACCTAACAGAAAACAAATCAAAACGAAAGGAAATTAAACTGACACTTTGGCTCCCCGAAACCGACGCGAATAACGAAAAAGACTAACTCAAAAATTCAAAAACGGACTCCAGCCGTGGGTTGCCTCCCACGAAGCGCTCTCTTTTAACGTCCTTGAGCTGGACGGTACCTGTTAGGGACCCCAACTCAAGAGCTCCTTGAAGTCAATCGTCTTCTTCAAGGTGTGCGGTTGAGTGCCATGTAGCACTCCAGAAGGGTGATGCAGCCGGTAGTGCTCCAGTAGATCGCGGTTCTGTTTGGATGACCAGTTCTTCTCGAATTCTCCTACTGGAGGAGGAAAGAGGTAGTACGGCGTGGCATGGTCAATGAGCTCCATCTTCTTCACTTGATGATCATCTAGAGGTCTTTTAGGATCGAGTATGTATACTTTCAAATCCTTGACGTCTTTGATTCCCACGTGCTCGTCTCTAGCTTGATCTATAGGTTGGCTCGGCGGAAGCTCAATTGAGGATATCTCCTCGATTTCTTCGTGCTCCTCTTCAGCTTCAACTTCAACATAGGTGAATTTCATGCTTTCAAGATAGACGAGCTTAACACCTTCATCAGCCACCACCGCCAACAATTCTTCATCGGATTCCTCTAGCTCATAATAGTAATGGACGGGCTCATCTTCTTCTTCGAACATCTCCTGAGCGTGTTCTTCCATTAATTTATTTGGTTGCTCGAGCTTGATGTCCATCGTGAGATGAGCTTGTAGTATTGCAGAGATATTATCCAAGGTGAATAGGGTTCTCGACGAGAATTGTTGATGTTCCTGAGCTTGTAGAATGATCTCTTCGTTATCTCTAGCGCCACTTTGATGTTCTTGTTGGTGTATCTCTTGGTTACCTTGTAGCATTGAAGAGATATTATCAAAGAGGGAGTCAAATCTCGCCGTTTGTTGTTGTTGTTGATGTAGCATCTCTTGGTAATCCTCAATAAACGGTGCTTCATTGACGTACCACTCTTGGTACTGGTCATCCCACCTGTAATCCAGCATAATCAAAACTCAAAAGCACTACCCAGGTAAATCATGGAAATATGGAGGAGAAATAAATGGTAAGGCGGAAAGGTAGAAGAATAATTTGCCAACCCTTCTTTCAAACAATTAGAAGAATCCCCGGCAACGGCGCCAATTTGATGAACGCGTTTTCACGCGCGTGTAGTCAAATAACTAATCTACCAAGGTAGACTAGATCGTATTCTACTCGAGGTCTCTTCTTCTTGTCCACTCAAATATGCTGGCAAATTACTCAGGTTTAAACACGTTGTGCGTGATGTGAGTTCCACGACTTTTAATCTAATAAACAAAGGAAATAAAAGACAGAAAGATTAAAAAGGTTGACTAACAGGAAGATAGACGAGCTAGATTTCGAATCCCCCTTAGATCACCAAGGCAACGACAATCACAAGACCAGCGGTTTTTAATTCTAATTGAATCGGTTTCTATACACCACCATAACTCCTGACCCTTAGGTTTAAGACTGGCGAACGTTCGCTCTATCCGATCTAGCTACCAAGATTAATTAGTCGCCCGGGTACGGTCGCCTCTCGCGATGACTAAACTAACTGGTGGAATTACTAATGATTTATGAGTTACTCTTTCAATGGATTAACCCTAACTGGTTCCTACGAAAGGCACACTCCAATGAATAGGTTAATTGGTTGAATTGATGTTTTAAAGAGAGGCGAGCGTTCGCTTCTATCCTCAGCTTAACAAGAATCTAAACTAGGTGATCAAGGAAGACAAGTTTATGCGCCAAAGCAGGGAAGATGTCTGGTGACTAACCCTAGCTTGCATAAACCTAATCTAGGCGACCAACCAGAAGAGAAACATAAACAATGAAGAACAAAACAACCATGCAAAGAGAAACTGTTGAACTTCGAATCTAATTACCGCCAATCCGTGACCGCTTTAAAGCCCTGTGTCACTTAGGGTTCATCTAATCTAAGCTCTACAAGTTCAGCTACTCATAACGATAACAGAAGAATCAAAGGCAACAAAGGAAATCATCGTACAGAGGAAGAACAGATAAGAACTGAAAAACCTAATTCTGACGACTCCGGCAAAGCTTCGATCTTCTGGATCTTCAACTTTAAGCTCCGAACTTTCCGAGGTGGAAGGATGGTGTCACGATCTCTCCACGGATCTTCGAACTCTCTAAACTCTATCTATCGACCCTAGAGTCGGCTGACTCTCAAAAGTCTGATTTGTGAATAGTTGTTGGAATAATCCTCTCCCTCTCGTTGGCTGCCAACTGATTCTTTAAATATGTAAGATTAGGGTTTTCCAACCCAGCCGCCGAAAAGGAAGGAGTTTTTGGCGAAAACTTCAGTTAAAATCTCCTGTGTGTTTTTCTTCAATAGTTTTCGGCAAAGACTTTAAGTTTTCGCCGAAAACATCAGCTGAATCTCTGTTGGGTTTCTTCTTGGATTTTCGCCGAAAACTATGAAAGTTTTCGCTGAAATATTCAGTTTAAAGCTGCTGACTTCGCCTGTGAGTTTCTTAAGGTATTTTCGCCGAAAACTATGTAGGTTTTTCGGCGAAAACATTGTGCTGGGCAGTTGGATCTTCGGTTCTGACTCCGGTTTGATTTCTGGTTCGATTCTAGTTCACTCCTTGAGGTCTTGAATACGTCCGTGGCTACGTAAATGATGGCAAAAACCTGTGCTATCACAAAAACACTAAAAAACCATCAAATAGACCCAAAGGGGCAAAGTAACCAAATCGGTTGGAAATAGAGTAGTTGAGTGAATATTTGCTATTCTACCCCTAAAACCACGTTTCAAGCAAGGAAATGTTGCTTAAATGAGGCTGAAAATCACGTCAAATCGAGTGTCATCAAAATACCCCACACTTAAGCTTTTGCTTGTCCTCAAGCAAACTGAACTAGAACACACTCAAATTCACAAATGACACGAGTTTAAATTGAGATTCAATTCTAACGATTTGGTTTAGACTGTTCCACGTAGAAAGAGTGACCTTTACATGCAAGAACATCAACCAAACAAGTTTTCGATCTCACTAATTTCTGCACACTTCAAGTAGTAGTTTTAACAAAGCTCGTTTCTTGGCAAAATAATTAGTTATAATTAACCGACTACGATAACACCAATTCTAATAAAAAAGACTTTAAGCTCTAGCCATGATGTGGATGTGGAGGTAAGAAAAGTGATGTGGCTATCGACTCAACTTCATCCGCCTCTAGATCTGTACGTTACATGTTATAGCTAGGACCGATTTAAACAACAATTTATTTTCAAGTTTCAACTTCTTCCTTCAATTTATTTACTGCATACTAGTGCTCGATACCAAACACTTCACTTAGGTGTTGGACCTGCCTAGCTCACAGTACTTGTGCCTATGCTAGTGCTCAACCCGAACACTTCACTTAGGTGTCGGGCTTGCCTAGCTTGATTTTCAGCACTTTAAAGAACTTAACATTGATTTGCACAACTTAATTACTTGATTTAACCATTTAGCCACTTGATCCTAGCTAGTTATAACTTTATACATTAGATTTCGAATTGGATAATTTCCGCCTAATCTCAAGCCACAATCATAGGTGATCAAATATAGAGTGAAAAACATGGGAGAAGCTAGCATTTATCATCTTAGAACGGTGTTATCGAGCTTTGTGATTAACAAGCAAAACAGTTTAATTGATTCAAATTCAACTACAAGAGTGATTTACGATCTGTTCTGACCTAGACTCATTTAATATCAGTGCCGACATGTTGGTTACAGGTTCTAAGTGGAACAGTCTAGACGTCATTGTTCAAAATTGAAGTCAATTTAACATCAAAAGTCAATAATTGAGCAATTCTATGCTAGAGAATTTCAAAATTGAACCACGAAATCACAGAAAATCAAGTAAGATCATGCATAATCTTAGAATCCTACCCCACACTTAAAACGTTCTGTGTCCTCACAGGACTAAACTAGAGTAGAGAGATAGAAGAACCTGGAAGGTGATGGTCGGTGTAGTGGATGAACACGGAGCGTCCGGAGTAGAGCGGAGTGGCTACTCAAGTTCCTACAAAACAAAAACAACAAAAAGATCAAAAGGATACTGGGACAAGTGTCCCGGATCCACACAGAATAAAAGTTGAACAAAGAAGGTTAAGGGGAATTTTGAAAATATTTTGACTCTTTTTTTCTCTTTTTAAACGGCACAAATTCACGGCACGACACCCCTAAAGCAATCTAGAACGTCTAGGTTCAATCAGTTCAGAAAAAATCACACCGAAACAGTAGACACGCAAAACGAGGTAGACCAGAATTAAACTCGTCGAAATTCAACAATCAACATGTCAAAAGATTCGAAATTGAAAATCCAACAACGAACCTTTAAGACATGACTCAAGAAAATGGACGGAAAGCGACGTAGTTGGCAAAAAACGTGAAAAGCTTGTTCCGGGGATAACCGGAGCTACAGAGCTCCGATTTGGGCGATCAAGTATGCGTTGGAATCGGACCGAAAAAAGGAAACTGATTATTTAAACAGACATAGGTTTTCGGCCAAAACTATGAAAGTTTTCACCAAAAACTTTCTTTGAAAACCAACAAATAAAAGAATAAGTATTCGGCGAAAACTTTAAGTTTTCACCGAATACTCATTTGAAAACTATTTTTTTTCAAAAACCTAACAGAAAACAAATTAAAACGAAAGGAAATTAAATTGACACTTTGGCTCCCCGAAACCGACGCGAACGACGAAAAAGACTGACTCAAAAATTCAAAAACGGACTCCAGCCGTGGGTTGCCTCCCACGAAGCGCTCTCTTTTAACGTCCTTGAGCCGGACGGTACCTGTTAGGGATCCCAACTCAAGAGCTCCTTGAAGTCAATCATCTTCTTCAAGGTGTGCGGTTGAGTGCCATGTAGCACTCCAGAAGGGTGATGCAGCTGGTAGTGCTCCAGTAGATCGCGGTTCTGTTTGGATGACCAGTTCTTCTTGAATTCTCCTACTGGAGGAGGAAAGAGGTAGTACGGCGTGGCATGGTCAATGAGCTCCATCTTCTTCACTTGATGATCATCCAGAGGTCTTTTAGGATCGAGTATGTATACTTTCAAATCCTTGACGTCTTTGATTCCCACGTGCTCGTCTCTAGCTTGATCTATAGGTTGGCTCGGCGGAAGCTCAATTGAGGATATCTCCTCGATTTCTTCGTGCTCCTCTTCAGCTTCAACTTCAACATAGGTGAATTTCATGCTTTCAAGATAGACGAGCTTAACGCCTTCATCAGCCACCACCGCCAACAATTCTTCATCGGATTCCTCTAGCTCATAATAGTAATGGACGGGCTCATCTTCTTCTTCGAACATCTCCTGAGCGTGTTCTTCCATTAATTTATTTGGTTGCTCGAGCTTGATGTCCATCGTGAGATGAGCTTGTAGTATTGCAGAGATATTATCCAAGGCGAATAGGGTTCTCGACGAGCATTGTTGATGTTCCTGAGCTTGTAGAATGATCTCTTCGTTATCTCTAGCGCCACTTTGATGTTCTTGTTGGTGTATCTCTTGGTTACCTTGTAGCATTGAAGAGATATTATCAAAGAGGGAGTCAAATCTCGCCATTTGTTGTTGTTGTTGATGTAGCATCTCTTGATAATCCTCAATATACGGTGCTTCATTGACGTACCACTCTTGGTACTGGTCATCCCACCTGTAATCCTGCATAATCAAAACTCAAAAGCACTACCCAGGTAAATTATGGAAATATGGAGGAGAAATAAATGGTAAGGCGGAAAGGTAGAAGAATAATTTGCCAACTCTTCTTTCAAACAATTAGCAGAATCCCCGGCAACGGCGCCAATTTGATGAACGTGTTTTCACGCGCGTGTAGTCAAATAACTAATCTACCAAGGTAGACTAGATCGTATTCTACTCGAGGTCTCTTCTTCTTGTCCACTCAAATATGTTGGCAAATTACTCAGTTTTAAACACGTTGTGCATGGTGTGAGTTCCACGACTTCTAATCTAATAAACAAAGGAAAATAAAAGACAGAAAGATTTAAAAGGTTGACTAACAAGAAGATAGACGAGCTAGATTTTGAATCCCCCTTAGATCACCAAGGAAACAACAATCACAAGACCAGCGGTTTTTAATTCTAATTGAATCTGTTTCTATACACCACCATAATTCCTGACCCTTAGGTTTAAGACTGGTGAACGTTCGCTCTATCCGATCTAGCTATGAAGATTAATTAGTCGCCCGGGTACGGTCGCCTCTCGCGACGACTAAACTAACTGGTGGAATTACTAACGATTTATGAGTTACTCTTGCAATGGATTAACCTGAACTGGTTCCTACGAAAGGCACACTCCAATGAATAGGTTAATTGGTTGAATTATGTTTTAAAGAGAGGCGAGCGTTCGCTTCTATCCTCAGCTTAACAAGAATCTAAACTAGGTGATCAAGGAAGACAAGTTTATGCGCCAAAGCAGGGAAACTGTCTGGCGACTAACCCTATCTTGCATAAACCTAATCTAGGCGACCAACCAGAAGAGAAACATAAACAATGAAGAACAAAACAACCATGCAAAGAGAAACTGATTGAACTTTGAATCTAATTACCGCCAATCCGTGACCGCTTTAAAGCCTTGGGTCACTTAGGGTTCATCTAATCTAAGCTCTACAAGTTCAGCTACTCATAACGATAACAGAAGAATCAAAGGCAACAAAAGAAATCATCGTACAGAGGAAGAACAGATAAGAACTGAAAAAGCTAATTCTGACGACTCCGACGAAGCTTCGATCTCCTGGATCTTCAACTTTAAGCTCCGAGCTCTCCGAGGTGGAAGGTTGGTGTCACGATCTCTCCACGGATCTTCAAACTCTCTAAACTCTATCTATCGACCCTAGAGTCGGCTGACTCTCAAAAGTCTGATTTGTGAATAGTTGTTGGAATAATCCCCTCCCTCTGGCTGGCTGCCGACTACTTCTTTAAATAGGTAAGATTAGGGTTTTCCAACCCAGCCGCAGAAAAGGAAGGAGTTTTCGGCGAAAACTTAAGGAGTTTTCGCCGTAAAACTTCAGTTAAAATCTCCTGTGTGTTTTTTTTCAATAGTTTTCGGCGAAGACGTTAAGTTTTTGCCGAAAACATCAGTTGAATCTGTGTTGGGTTTCTTCTTGGATTTTCGCCAAAAACTATGAAAGTTTTCGCCTAAATATTTAGTGTAAAGCTGCTGACTTCGCCTGTGAGTTTCTTAAGGTATTTTCGCCGAAAACTATGTAGGTTTTTCGGTGAAAACATTGTGCTGGGCAGTTGGGTCTTCGGTTCTGACTCCGGTTTGATTTCTGGTTTGATTCTGGTTCACTCCTTGAGGTATTAAATACGTCCGTGGCTACGTAAATGATCGGAAAAACCTGTGCTATCACAAGAAAACTAGAAAACCATCAAATAGACCCAAAAAGGGCCAAAGTAACCAAATCGGTAGGAAATAGAGTAGTTGAGTGAATATTCGCTATTCTACCCCTAAAACCACGTTTCAAGCAAGGAAATGTTGCTTAAATGAGGCTGAAAATCACGTCAAATCGAGTGTCATCATATGCCATGTGAACTTGATTGATTTCAATGGTACATTCCTTTGTCATTCAATGTATGAGAGTTGTTGGATGATGTTGATATAAGGTTTAGGGATTGTAATTGATGATTTGAGAGATTGAATTACTCAATTGCAACCATTTTCAATTGATTTCCTTGTTGGCATTTCTTCAAAAACTTGGTGTGCATTAGGGTTTTTGTTCAATTAGGGGTTGAAAGACCTTGTAATTGTTATTCTAATGTTCTATGATTGATATGAAAGTATCTTACATCATTGCCTTGTGTTAGAAGTTGTTGATTAGGAGTGTAGGTGTGTGAGCATTTCATTGAGCTTGATTAAAGCACCCATTCCTTTGTTTCTATAGCGAGAGCATAGTTCATGTGGTTTAGGAGTAGTGAATCAATTGTGCGAGAGTTCGTTGATTTTATATAAGTGTTGTGCGTGGCCAATTAATTACACATTGATGCTTGTGACTCAATTCGACTTTCATTACTCTTGAGCTTGAAGAAATCCCTTACTAAGTTGACCCTCTTCTCTCTTGTTTGAACCTCAAGCTTCCTTGTTAGTTATTGTCTTGTTTGTTTTAGTTTTGCTTATGCTTTTGTATCATTTTATCAAACCAAAACTCAATTCAAATGTCTAGACCGTCTACGAGTAGTGTGAGTATTAGCCATTGAGAGAGCCCTCGTGGAATATGACCTTGATTGTTAATAATCGTACTTTCATAGTTGATTATTGGTACGTCAAGTTTTTGGCGCCATTGTCGGGGACTTTCTCAATCCTAAGAAAGCATTTAGTAGTGGACCGATCTATTCACTTTCTTCCAATTTAGTTTTTGCTTCTTTATTACTTATTTGCTTGATTTTGTTATCCCACATTGTCGTGTTACTTTGGTGTTCTTGTTGTGCTTGTGTGTAGGTACCTCGTGCTAGTGCATGAGGCGACTCACTCGCCTCCAAGCACGACTTCAAGGTCTTGCGCAAGTGATTGAACCACCGTCCATCTCTCCTCCTCATTTAGTTCATAGCACCACACACAACAACATATCTCACCACGAGGATGAAGACAATCGTTCGGAGCACTCTCACCATACCAATGATGATGATCACTCACAAAGAGGTGCAAGACGTACCTTGGCGGACTATGCTCGCCCTACTCTTGAAGGGACCGCCTCTAGCATTGTTCGACGATCCATCAATGCTAGGAACTTTGAGCTCAAGGACAACATGATACAAATGGTTCAAAATGGGGTGGTTTTCAATGGCATTGATGGTGAATGTCTATCTAGGCATCTCAAGGACTTCTTGGACATATGTGACACGGTGAAGAATGACCAAGTGCACCCGGATTGTGTGAGACTTCGGCTTTTTCCTTTCTCGCTCAAGGGTAAAGCTAAGACATGGTTGGAGAACCAACCGAGTAGGACCTTCATCACATGGGAGGGCCTAGACGAAGCTTTTCTCGAAGAATTCTTCCCTCCTTATATGACGGATGCAATCCGAGACCGCAGTAACCACTTTACACAACATAATGGTGAGCTTTTTCATGAGACTTATAATCGGTTCCAAGCACTTCTTCGGTCTTTTCCTCACCACAACACCGCCGAGTGGACTTTGGCGGACATCTTTGCAATATCCCTTGATTAAGAGAATACAAGGATGATCAATCAAGCTGCCGGTGGTGACTTGAGGATGCTCACTCCTGAAGATGCTCTTAATCTCTTCACGGAGATGGCCAACAAGACAAGGAATTGGGCTAGACAACAACTCCCTAAGTCCAAATATGGAAGCGACACTCACTATGATTCTCGGGCCGTAAGTGTTGATGCACCAAAGGAGTCGTCTAGCTATGGGAAGAAGCTGAAGATACCGGGACACCGTGATGAGGAGGATCCCATGATTGCTCTCCTCATGTCGAAGATTGATGCTATGGCCTCACAAGTAAGTATTCTTACCATGTCTAAGCCTCCTTCTAGGACTTCATCATCTATGATTCCCACTCCTCCTTTGGATAATCATTGGTTGTTTCGGTGTTTTGTTGTGAGTGTTGTGGAGGTCAAGGCCATGATGTTAATGTTTGCCCTTCCGCTACTTCTGAGCCTAATCAAGGTGAATACATTGAGGAAGTAAACTTTGTGCAAGGTCAAGGATTCTATGGTAACTTCAACCCTCAAGGGAATTATCAAAGAGGTAACTACAACTGCTCTTGGAACCAAGGTGGTGGTTATAACAAGCCTACTCAAGGCTACCAAGGTCAAGGTAACAAGGGCTATAACCAAGGTAATCAAGGAGGATACCAAGGCTACACGAGGTACACTCAAGGGTACAACCAAGGTGGAAATCAAAGTGGTGGCCAAGGTCTTAATCCACCGGGGATGTATAACCACAAGGGTAGTGGACCACCCAGTTTCAACAAGCCTCTTCAAACCAAAGAGGGTGGATCTTCAACTTCTCAAGAAGACACTAATGCTGCTATTCTTCAACTCTTCAAGAATCAACAAGCTTCCATCTCCAACTTAGAAACTCAAATGGGTTATGTTGCCAAGGCACTCTCGGAAAGACCTAAAAGTAGTTTACTCGCTAACACCGAGATTAATCCCAATGGTCCTGAGGAGCTTATGACGGTAACATTGAGGAGTGGTAAACAAATCCAAGATGCCACATCTACGGTGGTACAAGCTCAAGGTGATGACTTTGTTTTGGTGCAAGATGTTGACTCCGATGATGACATGGACACTTTTCAAGTAATAGATAAAGGAGCCAAGGCTAAAGAAGTTTCTAAGACTCCCAATAAGGTTGGTTCTCAAGAGGCTACGACGAGTGCTATTCTGGTTTCTCCTCCCGCACCGGTTGTGCCTCCGTACAAGCCTAAGCCACCTTAACCTTCTCGCTTAAAGCTGGATTCCATGGAGAACGATTTCAAAAGGTTTGTTGAGCTTCTTGACAAAGTACAATTCACAATGCCTTTTGGGGAGGCAATCACCTAGATGCCTCAATATGCGAAGTTCATGAAAGAGGTCTTGACCAATAAACGCAAGCTAACAGATGTAACTTTGGCAAAGTTTAACGAAAAATGCTCCGCCATTCTCTCTAAGCGACCACCGAAAAGCTTAAGGATCCAAGTAGCTTTACTATTCCTTGCACTATTGGTGAACATGCAATAGTAGAGGCTTAGCCGATTTGGGTGCTAGTATCAATGTTATGCCATATTGCATGTTTAAGAAGTTAGGCCTAGGGAAACTAGAACCAACCCTAATGAATGTTCAATTAGCGGTTAAATCCATGAAATCTCCTCATGGTATTGTTGAAGATGTGTTGGTTAAGGTTGGTGCTTTTGAATTTCTTGTGGATTTTGTGATCCTTGATTCAATTGGAGATACCGATTTGCCCTTGATTCTATGACGACCTTTCTTAGCGACCTCTCGTGCCTTGATTGATGTCTATAGTGGTAGACTTACACTTAGAGTCGATAATGAATGCATGATCTTTGACCGTTCCAATGGCATGGAGTTCACATTGTCATATGCTAGTCATCATGATCCTAAGAATCCAAATGAGTTTGCTTCGTCTACTAATGGCACTAACCTTGTTCCTCATAGTCTTGCGGAGTTGTTTTCTCTTAATGATGTGCAAGAGAAAATTGATGAAGTAAAGGAGGTTCCAACTCCCGTGCCTCCAACGACACCACCTAAGGCTAATAAGAAAAGGGTGAAGAAGTCACTCGAGAAGAACAAGGGAGCCACACCGTTTGGTGAGACGAGCAAGTCTAAGAAACCACCCAATGAGAGGATCCACTCTAAGTGGTTTGGCCCCTTCTCCATTGCTCACACTTCATCATCCGGGAAATCCGAGCTCACACCTCCCGAAGTCGGTAAGATTCTCAATTTAAGTTCCGTGTGCCATACGAAGGTAACGACATCGACTTCAAAGAGGTAATGAGTTGGGATGGTTTTACTTAGCCTACTCCTTGTGCTATCGTCTAGCTAGAGACGTTAAAGAAGCGCTTCATGGGAGGCACCCCATGCTATCCTTACTTTTTTGCTTTTATGTTTTTGTGTTGTTTTAGCTCTTTGAATAATGCTTTGCAAGGACTTGGGAATCACTCTTCACAAATGATCTTCATGGGACTCTCTCACCGCTCTTGCCTCCTGCTCTTCTACCCGCGCGGTATTCTCGTTCTATCTTACTCTCTCTCTCTCTCTCTTGTGCATTGAGGACAATGCTCGTTCTAGTCGTAGGGGGAATTTGAGGTTTGGTATGATTGTTTGCCGGTAGAAGTAGAATCTTTTGCTTTCATAGTGGATGATTTATGTTAGGTAGCATGCCTAATTGTGTCTTTCTTTTCATCTACCTTAGCATGTTGTTACCATTTTGCATGCTCTACTATCACCTCTTATGCTTGTTGAATACTTAACTCGCTTAAACTCTATTCGCTTGGCAAGCCATTTGATTGTATGGTGAGAACATACGTGATAGCCGGGGTTTTCAATGTAAAGTGTGAACTAGTTTTATTCCAAATGCCTTTTAAACCTTTTTACAGCAAGACTGAAACTAGTTTTTGTTAAATTTGAGGTCTGGTAACTTGACAAAGTATTCTTATCTTTGATAGGTGCCAAAATTGTGTAGTGTTCAGTGTCGGTTGAAGTTTCCTTGAGTCTAGGACATAGGGTAGAAAAGTGAGGTACCCAATGCGTGAGTAAGATGACCTTTGTGTCCACTTGAGTGATAGACGCGTGTAGGAGCCGCATGGTTGAGATCCACCACGAGCTGGCAATACGTTGCCCGCCCATTGCTTAGTCCCCAAAGGGGAAGTCTCAGTGTGGCATTCTCTTTCTCAACCCCTCCCGGCGTGGGCAGGGTTTCGGATAACGCGGTCCCCAATGGGGCTGGCTGCTCCATACATGCGAGGGTCTCCCAATGCTCCTACTGGTAAGACAAAAGTTTCTAGTAAATTTTTTTTCCTGAAGTCGCTATTACAATAGAAAGACCAAAAGCGAAGAAAAAGTGAGATGCGGGAAAAAAAGTGAGATGCGGGAAGAAAAAGAAGGGGGGTAGAATTTGAAATAGCCTAGAGTCGCAAAAGCCGCAAAATCTAAAAATGTGAGGATGAGTGTACTACCCCCTCGGCACAGGTTGACCAATGTCGACCAGACCCCTTACTTTCGCCCCGTTCATGTGTAGGCTCCAGGAATAAGTGAACCGTCCAGTAACCGATGCTTTTATCAAGTTGTTCGACCTTATGTCTAGTAAGAACTAGTTTGGTTTTTGTTGTAAAAATGTTTTAAGGGTTGTTTGGTGAGATTTTGGATCCTTTACCTTGTTTAAACTCGGTCTATCAAAACGTGGTTCAACGAACTTAGAGATCTTTTGGCTTGTTTCAAATGGTTAGTGCGTTAGTGTATGTATTTACTCGCTTGAGGACAAGCATCGGGTTAGTTGTAGGGGAGTTTGATGTGATGTTTTTACTCTTGTTTTGAGCCTACGATTAACCTAAGAAACTCCCATTTTGATCGTGTTATGCCATGGCTTGTGTGCTTTTAGAGTTGTTTGCATAAAGTACACTTTTGTTGTCCAGAAGCCACTTTTGGACCCAATTCGTTGACTATCAGAGTTGTCTTTGTGCATTTTCAGTCCTTGGCATGGTAGTACGGGTTACAAGGAGCACATAGGATCAAATGGGAGCTCAATCGGAGCTAGGACGGAGGTGTTAAGGCCAATGCAAAATCGAGATTTGTGCACCTAATTCTACAAGAGTTCTCGGTGAGAATATCAAAGTTCTCGCCGAGAATGTTGAGGAGTTGAAGGCTATTTTGCGTCGAGAATGTCCAGTGGAATTTCAAAGATGTTCTCGGCAAGAACTTCAAAAGTCCTCACCGAGAACTTTGTGCTTTTCCGGCGTGCCTATTTAAGTCGCGACTCAGCGAGAATTGGATGATGGAGATTGATTCATTTGATTTGACACACATTTCATTCATTCGATCAACAAAAGTCGATTTCCATTCTCCTCTAACCGCCGATCCACCTCCACCTCTCAATCCTAGGAGTAATTGAAGATCAAAGTTGGAACAAGTGAAGCTAGAAGTGAAGTCTCTCAACTTGGAGTAGCAACTTGAAGTGCAAGATTGAAGGATCATCCATGGAAGCTATGGTGTTCTCTCCCTCTCCATTCCAGGTTTCCTCCATAGTTATGCTAGGCTAAACTTAGGGTTTAACTTAGTGAGATGGTGGATCATGTTAGGATAGATGAGTGATTGTTTGGATTGAGTCTTCCATAGTCATTGTGTAAGAAGTTGGTCCCTAATCTTGTGCTTGTATGCCATGTGAACTTGATTGGTTTCAATGGTACATTCCTTTGTATGAGAGTTCTTGCACTACAAAAAAACTGCTGTTTGACGTCGGTCAGACACGCGCTTTAGCGTCGGTCAATGACCGATGCCAAAATATATAGCGTCGGTCAGTAAGACCGACGCCAGATCGATAAACGCTAAACATTAGCGTTAGTCATTTGGTCAACCAACGCTAAAATGCGTGCCAACCGATGCTAAATTTGTTCTGGTCAAACCACCAACCGGTTGAGTGGTTAGCATTTAGCGTCGGTCGTTTTTGGTGACCGACGCTATGTTACAGGACTGACGCTAAATCGTGTTTGGCTGGTCAACAACGCGTTGACCTGTAGGGCATTTAGCGTCAGTCGTGACCGACGCTATTATAGGTTGACCGACGCTAATTTGTGTTCCAGTGGGCCTAATTCTGCTCAATTTTTTCCTATTCTCATACTCTTCTAGTGCCAATACCTGCATAAATTTTCCTGCATACATCGATTTCATTTTCACAATTCACTTTTCCAATCAATAAACATACTGAATAAACATACTGCATATAAATGTCGAAAACATCCTCCTAAAATATTCTCCTAACACATGCACCTAAAACATCCACCTAAACTTTTCAGCTACCTACTCATCCTCCTCTTCATCGTACGAGTCCATGTCCTCGACATCCATATCTGGGGGCATCCTCCCTTTTCCCTTAGAAGATGAACCCACCAACTGGCTGAGCCGCTGAACCTCCTCCTCCAGATGGCTCAAGCACTGAACCTCTGCCTCTAACACCCTCACTCGATCCTCGGCGGGACAATGGCCGAAGACGTGAGTGGTAGTAGCTGAACTACTACCCTGACTCGATCCACTGGCTGCTCCACCACGCCTCCTACTCATATTAACCTGAATAGACAAAGACAACAAATAATTAGAATTTGACTATTTTAAATTTACATATATCATATACTACATTACATTACCTGGGAGGGGGTCACGCCAGATCCCATACCGTGAACTCTACCACTGTGCTCCTTCGGATAGACAAGTCCGAGTGCATCGTTCGCAGAAGGAAATGTCGGGACTGTGGGATCACAGGTCAGCTCAAGAATCCGAGGCTGCACATTGATGACAAAAATGGGTTTCACAAACCAAAGTTAATTAAATAGGCACTATTGGAGATTGTTTTGTTAGATTGGAATAGGTGATCAAGTACTTACCACATTAGGATCAGTGTAAGTCTGATCCTTCTTTGTGTGAGTGATAGCATACAACTCACCTCTACTGGGCACATTTCCTCCCCTTTTAGCTGCCTACAGGTGTACGAACTAAACAATATCAATACACTTTCTAAAAGGTACTAATACAAAAAAATTATTAACAATTTGAACTGAATTATTACCAACTCCAGTCCTCTAACTCGCAACTTCTTTGACCCTCCAGTGTGGGGTGAGGTGTAAGTCCTCCGGGCATCTGAATTCTTGCGAGCTTTCTCCTACAAATTGTTATTCATTTAAATGATTTAAGTTGATATAATATATTTACATAATGACTAATTTGTAATCGACTTGCCACCATATCGGGTCTCAGGCGCATATCCATAAACTGTGCCCACATAGGTGCAGAGATCCTGCCCGGCTTGGTTGTATTGCCCACGCCCTAGGGGGCTCCACAAACTCCTCACAGTCAAAGTCCTGACCCGCTTCTTCAGCTTTCTTCTTCAATTTGTCCTTGTATGTGTTAACCACATATGTTCTCCATAGGCGGGTTTTGCAGTCCTTCCACTTCCTGCCAATATCCTCCATGATGTACTTAGTCGCAAGGTCTGTCATCTCTGGTGGCTCAATCACGATACAACGCTGCATCAAATTCAATGATTATAAATTAATATTTACTATTAAATTCACATAACACATGAATGAATTTATTATTTGAATACTTACAAACACAGTAGCCTTCAAATCATTCTTCTCTCCGTCCGTCACGTTGGGCCACTCCTCATACTGTAGTGGGATGAGGTTCTGGTCATTACCCAGCAAACCCGTGAACTGGCCCAACAGAGCGGCGAGGCCCGCAGCCGTAGGCCCTAGTGGCCCCCAAGGCATGATGACCTTCTTGCCATCACGAAGGCTTAATATCTGGCTACTAGCCATAGGCTCCTGAGTCCTAACTCCTGCTGGATCGATGAGCTCTACCATCCAAGGACCTGAACGATGAGCCATATCTGCAAATCCAAATCCAAATATTTATGTCAAACATTCGAGTATTGAATATAGAACAATAACACTTAGCTCAAAATGATTTTACCAAACACTAGTTAATCATCGAACTCTGCAATTCCATGCCTGGCTAGGGGTAGATCAGTGGAATTATCATAATCAGACAACTCTGGATTCATAATCATCTCACTCTTATGCACTAAGGTGCCTTCCTCATCACCCATGTCGTAGACATCTCTGGGTTTGATATGTATAGGAATACACCAGCCCTTATCCACCTTATCTTCCACATAGTAGACCATTCGGACCACCTTTGCTTCAATAAATGGCTCGTCATCTAAGCGACTTCCCGTGTATAGCAAGTGTGAGAAATTAAGTTGTGTGAACCCCAACCTATCTTTCTTCACATACCTTGGATTGTGAGTGTTATCCCATTTACACTTGAATAATACCACACGGAAATCTCCATAATAATTCAGCTCAATTATGTCTTCTAACTTTCCATAGTACGCGAGTTCGCTTGTGTGAGGTCGATTGTCCACTGAGCTAGAATAACTATGAGTTTCATAGTTGCCGTACACACCACTATTCTGAGTACTGAGACCCTTATCACGACTAACTGTATGGAAACGATAACCATTCACGTCGTAACCAGTAAACTGATAAGCTTGTCGAGAAGGTCTCGTGCCAACAATCTTAGATTATTCGAATTTACTACTTGGGTATCATCTAGTATCTGTGAAATGACAGTAAAAATAATACTGTATCACAAACTAAATGATTAGAAGTTGTCATCATGCAAAGGTTAATGAAACTCATAGTATACTTACACGACTCCTAAACCATTGCACAAAGTCTCTATGTACGGCTTTTTCAACTTCAGCTGCCGATCTTCCTCATAATCGATGTTTTGTGATTGCTTGGAACTCCCTAGTAATTCTCCATTAACATACAATAGAGAAGAATTAAAATAGAATAATAGTCACACCATAAGTGCAGTTTAGTAATGTACTTACTATAGGAAAGGACTGACTTCGTTAGCCCCTATAAGGACATGTCGGTGTGCTTGTAACCATTATGTATCATTTAACTTATAGGGTGTTCGCCACCAACATGACGTCCAATTGAAGGGAACTTGGATATGCCAAGGGATTCATCTCTCACTTGATCATGGAGTCGAGACCCACGGTTGAAACGAGTTTCAACTCCATCTTCGTAGTATAAGGAGGCGAATGTAATAATCTCCTCAGAAATCCAAACTTCTGCAATTGAACCTTCTGGCTGGGATCGATTTCTGACAAAAGATTTCAGCTTTCCAAGAAATCTAATTTCGTCAAGGAATTTGTTATTAGTAAAATAATAAAGTAAACACATAACAAATGCATGTAACCGATTGTTATATTGTACCTTTCTATAGGGTACATCCAACGGTAATAGACTGGTCCCCCAAGTCTAACTTCTTCAACTAGATTGACCACTAGATGAACCATTACTGTGAAAAAAGACGGGGGGAATGTCATCTCCAAACGACATAGAGCTACCACAATTCGTTCTTGTAATGCCATTGATGACACTCGATCTGACGTGATTATCAGCCTCATTTAAGCGACATTTCTTTGCTAAAGACATGGTTTTTAGGGTAGAATAACGAATATTCAATGATTGCCCTATCTCGTGCCATTTGTGTTACCTTGGCCCGTTCCGGGTCTATTTGATGGTTTTCTAGTGTTTTTTACGTTAGCACAGGTTTTTGCCATCAAATAAAGTAGCCATGGACGTGTCTAAGGCGTAGGAACCTCAAGGAATCAATCCGGAATCGATCAAAGGAGCCAATCAAGTCAAACCAAAAATCTGCCATTCACACTACCAGTTTCGGCGAAACCAGCAGTTCAAATCAACTGATGCCAAGAGAAGGATGGTTTCGGCGAAACCAATCAACTGCTCGGACCGAAAACATTGAACAGCCGGCGGAGCCCTAAACTCAAAGCCAGTTTCACCGAAGCTATCCCTATGGTTTTGGCGAAAACATCAGCTCAGCCCGGCCCAACTAGGGTTAAGTATTTATACTTAATCCGGCGGCCCGAGGAGAGGAGAGAGAGATCATAATTAATCATAATACAACTTTTCGAGATCAGATTTCTCGGAAGTTCGAGAGCGAAGAGTTGGAGTTCGAAGAGCCAGATAGAGATCGTGACGCCATCCCTTCCACCTTGGAGAACCAGAGCTAGGAGTGCAACTTACCGAAGATCGGAGTCTGTCAGAGTCGTCTGAATTAGGTTTTTCAGATCCTTTTCTGTTCTTCCTCTGAATGATGAACTCCTTCTTTGTCTTTGTGTCTTTTGTAATGATCATGAGTAGCTAAACCCTTTAGAGCTTAGACTAGATGAACCCTAAGTGACCCAGGGCTTTAAAGCGGTCACGATCGCCGGTGATTAGATTCGAAATTCAATCAGTTCTTTTTCATGTTTTATTCGTTCTCCATTGTTCATGTTTCTTGTCTGGATTGATCACCTAGATTAGATTCTTGTTAAGCTAAGGATAGAAGCGAACGCTCGCCTTACTTTAGAACATCGAATTAAACAATTAACCTTATAATTGGAGTGTGCCTTTCGTAGGAACCAGTTAGGGTTAATTCACTGCAAGAGTAACTCATTAATCACTAGTAATTGCACCAATTAATTAAGTCGTTGCGAGAGGCGACCGTACCCGGGCGGCTAGTTAATCTTGGCAGTTAGAACAGATAGAGCGAACATTCGCCGGTCTTAAACCTAAGGGTAAGGAGTTATGGTGGTGTCTTAGTAATTGATTGAATGAGAATCGAAATCCGCTGATCTGTTGATTGCCAATGCTCTGGGGAACGAAGGGGGATTCAAAGTCTAAGTTCGTCTGTCATTCTTGTTTCCAAACCCTATTTCGCAATCTGCTTTAGTTTAATCTTTTTAATTTTTCTGCATTCCTTAGAATTAGAAGTCGTGGAACTCACACCACGCACAACGTGTTTTTCCTTGAATAATTTGTTAGTTCTGAAGTAGCCAATCATTCGAAGGCCCGTGGAATACGATCTATCCTAGCTCTTGAGCTTGATAGTTATTTGATTGAACCTGCTCAGCACAACGACGGTTCCATCAAATTGGCGCCGTTGCCGGGGACTTCTTGTGATTGTTGAAAGAAGAACTGGCAATTTATTCTTCTATTTTCCATCTTTCATTTTTCCACCCACTTCGATTTTACGCCGGTATGTTTGCTTTTGTTGCTTGTAGGTTGTTCTACAGGTTCATGAACCGCTCGGTTGCTCATTCTCAGTTTAAGCCGGGTAATTCTGCTTCGGCGAAGAAACCGCGAGCTCAGAAGCAAGTCATAACCACACCGCCTACACCACCTATCCCTCAAAAGATTGAGGAGTTGAAGGAGAACTCCTCATCTTCATCCGCTTCATCCACTACTTCAGATTCACCACCACCCTCTCCTTCCGTACTAGTTGCTCAGCGCACCGTGGCGGATTACTGTAGACCAAATGCGGCTTACCTCCGAGCTAGCGTCGTCGTGCCGCACAATGATGACGACCCTGATTATAATATCACAACCTTCGTCCTGAACATGGTCACTAAGAATCTTCGATTCGAAGGGAAGCTGCAAGAAAACCCCCGCACACATCTGGCTAACTTTCTGGACATGTGCGAGACGTTTAAGAGCGGGAATCTCAGTAAGAACAATCTTTGCTTACGAGCTTTCCCATTCTCTCTTAAAAGCAACGCCAAGGTATGGCTCAGCTCGAAACCACTTGGCTACTACACCGACTGGGATCATCTAGCTCAAGACTTCATAGAAGAATACTATCCCCCTTCAAGAACTACATTCTACAAGGATAGTATCGCTAGATTCTCTCAGAAGGAAGGAGTAAGTTTACACGACGCGTGGAACGACTTCCAAGCGCTTCTCTCTGAATGCCCTCATCACGGATTCAACCAGGGGCAGCTAGCTGAAATCTTTGCCCACGGGATGAATGAAGAAACAGCTGAATGGGTCAACATCTTAGCTGATGGCGACTGCACAGCACTTGAACCAGAAGCTGCTCTACTTCACTTTGCGGACTGCGCATCTAAGTCCAGAAATAGGGAAAGACAGTTTGGAGCAGCCAAGAGTCAACCAAGTTGTGAAGATCAGATTAAGATCGCAGTACAGAAACAAATGGAAGAGATCCTCGGTACAACTAATAACTGGCCTAACAAGGAAGTCAACTTCATTGATCACAGCTTCACCAGGGATCAAAGAGGCTACTCCGACTACCGTCAGTTCAGAACACCTCCTCAACAATGGGAAGGCTCCTATGAGCGTCCTCCCTACAACTTCCAACTCAACCAGAGCCGAAATCAATACATGGACAATGGTTATCAAGATCCTTCCAGATTCACCAGAGTACAGCAGCCTCCGAATCTTATCTCTGAGGACAATTGGGAGAGGAGAATAGCCAGGAAGTTTGATCTAATTACAGCAAGACTTGATGATCACGAGGAAAGATTCAAAGCGCAAGCTCTTTTCAATCAAGAACAGATAGCATCTGGACAGAGAATAGAGGATATGATAAATAAAATTGCTAGTGCGATGGCTCGTATTCCCATTTTCAATCAGGCTCCGTCTCCAGACAGCTCCACTGTGAAGAACGAGCACGCTAAGGCCGTAACAACCAAGAGCAGTGAGCAGACCAGCCCGTCCAAGAAGGAGGAAATTCCCGTTTCCAATAAGGGAGAGTGCTCGGCTATCGTCGCTCGACCACCACCCATACCTATTCCAGCTAAGTGCCCCGACCCTGGTCCTTTTACTTTACCTTTGAGCATTAATGACATTGAAATCGAGCATAGGATAATTGACCTAGGTGCTTCTATAAATGTCATGCCTATGTGTTTATATAAGAAACTGAACCTAGGGGAATTACAACCTGCCAACATGAATTTAATGTTCGCTGACAAAACTCTAAGAGAACCTAGAGGAATGATCCAGGATGTAATCACTTGCTGTGGCCCATTCCGGTTTTTCGTTGATTATATAGTTATGGATACTCAAGAGACATATTCTACCCTTCTCTTGGGTCGGTCATTCATGGCGACAGCCGGAATTAATGTCAATGTTCCTAATGGCTCTCTAACTGTAAGGGTGGGGAAGGATACTGCAACATTCCATCTCAAGGACGGGATGAAATACATTCCTAAGGAAGAATTAAATTGTTTATCTGTAGAGATTGTGGAGTTGGCCTCGGTCAACTTCATTTCTAATGTTTCTTCCAGTGTCTCTAGATCAGTTGTTGCTACAAGCATTAAACAGGTCACTACGAAAAAACCAGAAATTTTGGTTCAGAAGCCACCTAAGAAGAAGAAGGAACTGCAAGCCTCTTCTAAACCACCGAGCAAACCTCGAGGAAAGAACAAGAAGACGAAGAACCAAATGGTCTGGAGACCAAAAGCTCCACCATCTTCCACCGAGCCAGCTGCACCACCTGTTAGTTCCGAGAAACCGGCGCCGGAACAAGTATGGAAGGAGAAGCCGAAAGCGTCTCCTAAGGAAGTACTAATGATCACCGATCCTGGTGATAACAAGCCGAAGATTGAAGATAAGAAGAAGCCGACAATCCTCATACCTTCCATCGTCACACTCAAGAAGGATGATCTCTCCAGAGAACTGTTCGGACCATTCAAGTTCGTTGATCATCTTCCCGACGGACGTACCAAGCTTTTGCATGCGAACGGGAAGAGATTCACGCTTACCGGAGAAGTCCCGAAGCTGTACTTTATGAACTCCGACGCGAGCGTGAAGGAGAATCTAATTTGGGATGTCTCCTAATATCGTCCAGGTATCGTCCAGCTCAAGGACGTTAATAAAAGAGCGCTTCGTGGGAGCCAACCCACGGCTGGAGTCAGTTTTGTTTTGTTTCAACCTTGGTCTTTTAGAGTCAGTTCGGGAGAGCCAAAAGTGTTAGTTTGTTTGATTTATTATTTTTCGTGTAGAGTCTGCATGTCATAGAGTCAGTCGCAAGTTGATTGAGGTCGTTCCGATTTTTCTGGATTTAACTGTGATTTTCTGAAGTTGGCCTGATTTACGAAAATATTTTAAACCCGAACAATTCAAAATTTTTGGCGAAACCACCTTTATTTTCGGCGAAACCAATCTTCAAATTTCGAACCTGTTCTCCTGTTCCTCATTTTCGGTTCAAAAATTTTCTGATTTCGGCGAAACCATCCCAACTAAAATTTTCGGCGAAACCGAGCTTCCATTTTCGGCGAAACCGCCTGTTCAAATCGGTCAATCCATTTTAACTAGTAGTTTCGGCGAAACCACCCCCCTACTTTCGCCGAAACTGATTTGCAAAATCACTTAATTTACCCTTTAAAAATCTGGTCCACTTCCTCTCTCCTTCTCTTATTTTCGCTCAGCCTACCCGAAACCCCCTTCTCCTTTTGAAATCGCCGAACGCCCCACTTTCAACACCCGCCGCCGCCGCCGTTTCACTCGCCGTCGCCGTCGCCGCCCACCGTCGCACCTCTTCCATCCTCATTCCAATCCCAGCAAGCCCTAGAACGTTCGAATCGGAGCTTTGCAGCTCCAGTTCTCCGAAACCCCAGTTTTCAAGTTTTTCACCTATTCCTCCCAACCTGTTCAGTTTTTGCTTCCATGGCTTCAAGGTCAGTTGTATAACTTTTCAATACGAATCTTTTGACATATGGATTGCTGAATTTCGTCAGGGTTGACTTTCGGTTGACTTTTTCGGTTTACCTCGTTTTGCGTGCCGACTGTTTCGTGTGAACTAGGATTGACTGAACTTATAGAACTGTTCTAGGATGCTTAGGAAGTTCCGTGCTTACTCTCCATATCATTTGGTCATGTGTTGCTATGCATACGATTGATTCTTTGTTAGGTTGACTTGTGAGATATGTCGGTTTGACTTTGAATTGTGTTGATCATTTGGCTGCCCCAAGTGTCCATTCTCGTTCATATTATCGTGCTTGCCAATTGAAATAATATTTTACCGTCATCTTCCGAGTTGTGACAGTCTTGCCATGATTAGGGTTCAATATGACTTAATGTTGACTTTCTAAATGTCGGTTTGACTTTTTGAACTCTTATTGCGCTTACCTGATTATAGTTGTTCTTAAGACTTGTGTTCTATTGTCTATGGATACCGGTTACCTTGCTTTGCTTACCCCACTTAGTTTCCCTCATTTCTTTGTGAAATTGAGTTTTTCTACTAAGTGTGGGGTAGGATCTTAGTTGACTAATCTGGTTTCACTTCTGGTTTTAGGAACACTTTTGAGCGCAGGACTAAGGCACGCCTTGATGGCGCCTCGAGCTCAGGAGCTGCCGCTCTCGTCACACCCGCCATTCTGGGCCCTCCACCTGCACTCCCTCGCCATGCTGGATACCATCCCACCATCGCCCGTCTACCGGACTTCTACTTTGGGAACTTCCAGAGGATCGAACACATCCGTGGAGCTGACGTGCGTCCTTTATCCATGGAGTCACTCCAGGAGCATGACGAGGATTCCTACCGGAACGTGCATGACGCCCTAGCACCGGCCGGTCTCCTAGAGCTGACCACTATAGCCGTCGAGTTCCCAGACATTGCTCTCTAGGAGTTCTGGGCGACATTTGACTTGGACGAGCATAAGAGGAGACGGGGCCAGAAGGTGATCACCTTCTTTCTTGGTGGGGTGTACAGGCAGCTCACCTACGATGAGTTTGCCGCTCATCTGGGCATCCCCTACGAGAACTATCACGATCACCACCTCGGTTGGGGCGATGATAATGACGACGAGGAGTTACACGCCCTCTGGAGCCACATGACAGGCGTGCCTGGCGATCGCCTCGAGAAGAACAACTCAGTTAAGTCTCTCTCTCACCCGCTCTATAAGTTTATTCATATGGTTTGGCGGAGGTCACTTTTATATGTCAGAGACAAGGATCGCCACCATATCCTTAAGGAGGAGCTCGTGCTTCACCGAGCCATCCGAGAGAGCTACCCTCTCCACCCCGGCTGGGTGCTCGCTCACATCTTCAGCCAGCGGACCAAGAGGAAGAAGCTACCACGCAAACTCTTGGGAGGCAACTTCATAGGTCAGCTCATCCTCTCATTCGGCATCAGCCATGAATATGGCCCTAACATTCCACGACACCCAATTATGACCGTTGGAGGAGACTTGGCGGTCGAGTACGACTTAGAACTCGACCTCAGTCCCCATGTAGCAGCAGATCCTCCACTCCAACCTGCGGTCGAGTCGGAGGACGAAGATGATGCTGAGGAGCAGCAGCCGCAGCCGCCGCCTGAGTTTCAAGATTATATACCCTCGCCACACCATCAGGCTGGGTACATCCACCAGTCGCCGCCGCACATTCCAGATCCACATTCCACCCCGCGGACATTGGTGAGTTATACGAGCGACTACAGGAGTGGTGCATCACCGACAACGCCACTCAAGAGGCGCGGTGGACTATTATGCAGCAACATATGCACCGAGCCGACCGGCGTTATGAGCGACAGCTGGAGTGGCAGCGACAGCTCGGCGATTACTTCCACTTCCCCCACCCTGACACCTCTGACCAGTGATGATCAGGTGGTGTCCTTTTCCTTCTCCTTTCTTTTTATTTATTCTTTTCGGACTTCGGTCCAACTTTTTTCTGTGTGGATCCGGGGCACTTGTCCCGGTTTCCTTTTTATGTTTCATTTGTTTTTGTTTTGTAGGCAGTTGGGAGATTCCCTTTGCTTCAGGTTCTGTTACACTCCCCTCTGCTCCGAGACTCCGTGCTTACCCTCTGCAATCAACCGTCCTCTTTCAGGTTCTTCCATTCCACTCTGAACTCTAGAATTAGTCCTGTGAGGACACAGTCCGATTTAAGTGTGGGGTAGGATGCTAGAGAACCTTGCATGAACTTGATTGCCCTTGATTGTGTTTTGTGTGCCTCGTGATTCCATTCCAGTCTCTCTAGCATTAGAATGGCTCAGTTCTTGATTTTTGATGTTAAGTTGTTGTTCAAACTTTCATAATGATACTTAGACTGCTTAACCTAGAACTTGAGAACCAACTTGTATGCTTTGATGCTAAATTGCCTGGTCAGAACAGAATTTTAAAATCACACTTGTAGTTTGTAGCCTTGATTGCACGAAAATGACCGAATCTGACTAGCAAACCAACTGTGAGCTTTTGATCCATTGCACGTAACTTGCAATTTAAATTCTTTCTGAGTGGTTTTCTGTTTACTTGAATGAGTTAGAATTTGCATGAAACCTACTCGAGACCACACGATGACACGAGTTCTAGAAGGATAGGGGCACCTAGATTCAGCTACTAAGCCAGATAGCCTACCTTAACGATAAAATCCACTAGGTTTAGACCCTTGAGCTTGGCCTGTTCTTTCGGTTCGATAATACATTACAGCCATTTCCCATTTCTTTCATTCCCCATTGATCCCCTGTGGTTGTAGTTCTAGATTGACCTACCGGAAGTCGGTTTGTGGTAACCTGCCTATAGCCATTAAACAGGTGGTCTTAGCTATCATGTCCAGACGTGTAAACCCCTCTAGCAACTAAAAGAAAAATCGGCACAAAAGAGAAAAATAAAGTAAGAAAAGAAGCAAGCTTCAGAAAAAAATGAAAAAAGAAGAAAATCAGAAAAAGTTCAAAGTTTAGTTCAAACAAAACGTACTTCTCCCTACAAATGGAAGAACGAAGTCGTAAGAAAAGTTGAAAAGAAAATTGTATGCAAAAGAAAAGAATAAGTGCTAGGTTGCTTGAGGGTATCATAGGACGAGCGTTCATCATTCCACCAGTGTTTGGTTAGACGGTAGGAAGCCATAGATTAGATTCGAGGGAAGTTAGTCGAAAGCTACACCGCACCAAGCCATCATCATTCATTCCCATCATCCATCTCATTATAAACCCGAGTAGTGTAGAATTCATTACGGTCCTAGCAGGGAAGTCCTTCTTGACTAGATACTCGTGTTGTCACAGTGGTGGAGATTTGGTCGAAATACAAACCTATGACAGAATTCGGTAACAGAAAACAATCGAGAGCAGAAACACGCCCTTAAACACAGAGAGTGAGAGTTCCCATTGTACTAAATATATCCTGTGTGAGAAGTCTGGTCGGTCAGGTCAAATTCGTGCATGATTGATTGCTAATTACTTGTCGTGTGCAGTTTATTAGTGAGACCAGGTAGTTTGGCTGATCAGTATGCATGTTAGGTTTCTTGTTTCTAGGATCGATCTGTCTAATAATTCATTGTGTTTGATTAAGCTCCAATTTAATCGATCTTATCATTTATGAACATGAGCGTTTCTATTCAGTTTGCTTGAGGACAAGCAAAAGCTTAAGTGTGGGGTATTTGATGACACTCGATTTGACGTGATTATCAGCCTCATTTAAGCGACTTTTCTTTGCTTAAGACATGGTTTTTAGGGTAGAATAACGAATATTCAATCGATTGCCCTATCTCGTGCCATTTGTGTTACCTTGGCCCGTTCCGGGTCTATTTGATGGTTTTCTAGTGTTTTTACGTTAGCACAGGTTTTTGCCGTCAAATAAAGTAGCCATGGACGTGTCTAAGGCGTAGGAACCTCGAGGAATCAAACTGGAATCGATCAAAGGAGCCAATCAAGTCAAACTGAAAATCTGCCATTCACACTACCAGTTTCGGTGAAACCAGGCCTCCATATTCGGCGAAACCAGCAGTTCAAATCAACTGATGCCAAGAGAAGGATGGTTTCGGCGAAACCAATCAACTGCTCGGACCGAAAACATTGAACAGCCGGCGGAGCCCTGAACTCAAAGCCAGTTTCCCGAAACTATCCCTATGGTTTCGGCGAAAACATCAGCTCAGCCCGGCCCAACTAGGGTTAAGTATTTATACTTAATCCGGCGGCTCGAGGAGAGGAGAGAGAGATCATAATTAATCATAATACAACTTTTTGAGATTAGATTTCTCGGAAGTTCGAGAGCGAAGAGTTGGAGTTCGAAGAGCCGGATAGAGATCGTGACACCATCCCTTCCACCTTGGAGAACCGGAGCTAGGAGTGCAACTTACCGAAGATCGGAGTCTGTCAGAGTCGTCTGAATTAGGTTTTTTAGATCCTTTTCTGTTCTTCCTCTGAATGATGAACTCCTTCTTTGTCTTTGTGTCTTTTGTAATGATCATGAGTAGCTAAACCCTTTAGAGCTTAGACTAGATGAACCCTAAGTGACCCAGGGCTTTAAAGCGGTCACGGATCGGCGGTGATTAGATTCGAAATTCAATCAGTTCTTTTTCATGTTTGATTCGTTCTCCATTGTTCATGTTTCTTGTCTGGATTGATCACCTAGATTAGATTCTTGTTAAGCTAAGGATAGAAGCGAACGCTCGCCTTACTTTAGAACATCGAATTAAACAATTAACCTTATAATTATAGTGTGCCTTTCGTAGGAACCGGTTAGGGTTAATTCACTGCAAGAGTAACTCATTAATCACTAGTAATTGCACCAATTAATTAAGTCGTTGCGAGAGGCGACCGTACCCGGGCGGCTAGTTAATCTTGGTAGTTAGAACGGATAGAGCGAACGTTCGCCGGTCTTAAACCTAAGGGTAAGGAGTTATGGTGGTGTCTTAGTAATTGATTGAATGAGAATCGAAATCCACTGATCTGTTGATTGCCAATGCTCTGGGGAACGAAGGGGGATTCAAAGTCTAAGTTCGTCTATCATTCTTGTTTCCAAACCCTATTTCGCAATCTGCTTTAGTTTAATCTTTTTAATTTTTCTGCAGTCCTTAGAATTAGAAGTCGTGGAACTCACACCACGCACAACGTGTTTTTCCTTGAATAATTTGTTAGTTCTGAAGTAGCCAATCATTCGAAGGCCCGTGGAATACGATCTATCCTAGCTCTTGAGCTTGATAGTTATTTGATTGAACCTGCTCAGCACAACGACGGTTCCATCAGCCATCATCAGCATATATGGTTCTTGCTATTTGTGCGAACCAACTGTTGATGATCTTCGTCGACTTCTTGATCAGAGTGCTCATCATGGATTTTCCGGCATGATTGGTTCAATAGACTGCATGCACTTGGACTGGAAAATTTGTCAAATTGCGTGGGTTGGTCAATATACTGGACACCACAAGAAGCCCACCATCGTCCTTGAAGATGTTGCTTCATATGACACTTGGATTTGGCATGAATTTTTTGGAACGCCTGGTTCCAACAACGACATTAACACTCTTTGCGTGTCATCGCTCTTTGTTCGAGCGGTTTGTGGATCTCTTCCACAAGTCACATTCAAGGTAAACAGAAAAACTTACAATTAATGTTATTATCTTGCTGACTGGATTTACCCTTCTTGGGATGTCCAATCATTAGGAGAAATTATGATGACATGCATAATATTGCACAATATGATCGTAGAAGACCAAATGAGTGACGAAGGAGATGACTCGATCATAAGGGTAGTATATGAGAGTAATCCAAATGTCACACGAGACCCCCTCCCGAACGTGACACACCAACACTCACTAAATATATGGCGAGGCATAATAGGATTCGTGACCGCCCATCACAACACGCTTGTGAAATGACTTGGTTGAGCATTTTTGGGAAAAACTAGGGGTGAGGAACAAATGCTAATGTGTTAATGTGTCCACGCGTGTGTGGTTCATGTATGTCTATTTATGTCATGTTTAATGTATGTTTGTTCAAGTTGTGGTTGATGTATCTTTATCAAAAATAAATATGCACTTGTATTAAATTAGTAGAACATACAATACACAGTACATAGTACATAAACAACAAGAAAGTACACTACAAGACAATGAACTTAAGCAAGTAAGAAAAATTGCACTCGCATTACATATCAGGGGAGTAAGTGTCATCCCATGGGTTGGTGGAGTGGGATGTGTTTGGTGTTGTGTTCGGGTCGGAATGGTAGGACGCCAATATCACATATTTTTGTGCTTGGAACCATGGTCGAGTACTAGGACTTACTTGAGAGATATCCATCATCATTATGTCCATGTCTTGCTTCCTCTTGTCCCTTTGCGTATCTCGCCTTCTCTCGATCTTCCCTTTCAGGTGCCAATTTCATATGCTCTTTCGAGTTTGCCACCAAACCTTTTTTCCCAAGCCGCGTCCAAGGGGTCTGAAGTTCCTTTTTTCTTTCTCTTTTGCTTGTCACGACTGTCGGGGGTGAGACGAAAATGAGACTCGTTAGATGGATTGGTGGGAGTCTCACTTTCTTTGAATGGGGCGGAGGCGGTGCCATTGGTGGAATTAGTTTCACGGGACGAAAAAATTGTTGCATGAACTTTGAACTATTCACAAATATGTAACAATAATGCCCGAACTTGAACGACTTCCCTTTGTTGTCCGCTTCGAAATTACTTTCACTTGAAGGTCCTAAACGCAAATAACAAACTGTAAGCAAGCATGTAAAAAAATAAAATATAGATCATAAGAAAAAAAGAATGTAACCACTAACCACATCGGTTTGATATCCGCTTGTTGGTGTCGCTTGAGCCCGTCGCAAGCATGCTTTCCAAAGATGACATTGAGTGTGATTAGGTTGTAACGAGATTGAAACCCAATCACGCTATGCTCTATCCCGAAACCTTTATTTTCAAAATTTTGATGAATCTTTTCCAAAAATCATTTTCGATTTGGCCATTGCCGATGAACCCTTCCTCTAAAACTTCAACCCAAGCTTTAGCCAAGAATTCATTCTCGGCCTTAGTCCAATTTGGCCCTCGAGTTGTCATGATTAACGTTTGAGAGAATTTGATGGAAGAAGATATGAGATTGTTGATGACACTCGATTTTACGTGATTATCAGCCTCATTTAAGCTACATTTCCTTGCTTGAATCTCAGGTTTTAGGGTAATTTGGCATGTTTTCACCTAATTGCTCTAATTCTTGTCGTTTTGGTTACTTTGGCCCGTTATGGGTCTATTTAATAGTTTTCTAGTGTTTTTTAGATTACACAGGTTTTTGCCGTCAAATACGTAGCCACGGACGAGCTCGAGAAGCGAAGGAACCTCAATGAATGGCCCGAGATCAATCCAGAAGTCAACCAAACTAGAAGAAAGCACTGCCCCGATTTTAACTAGAATTTTCGGCGAGAAGTCCAAAGTCTTCACCGAAAACTTATGCAAAAATCGCACAGTCGAAGACAGGAGATCCAGCCAAGGTTTCCACTGAAGTCTTCAGTGAAAACTCTCAAGTTTCGCCGAAAACTTATTCCTTTTCCGGCTGGGATTTTGAAACCCTATAAATTCTAAACCGGCAGCCACAACCAAAGTACGACTCTTTTTCGAAAGAAGCCTACCAACACTACTTTTTCCAAGGATTAATTTCTAGACTTCAAAGTTCGAGAGAGAGTTTAGAGACTTCGAGGAGCCGGGAAGAGGTCGTGATGCCATCCTTACATCTTGGAGAGCTCGGTGCTAGGAGTTGAAGATCCAGGAGATTGAAGCTTCACAGATTCATCTGAAATTAGGTTTTACAGTTCTTCTCAGTTCTTCCTGTTTGAAGATGTATTCTTTGTTTGTCTTTGATTCCTTTGTATTGGATATGAGTAGCTAAACTCGTAGAGCTTAGACTAGATGAACCCTAAGTGACCCGAGGCTTTAAAGCGGTCACGGATCAGCGGTAATTAAATCCAGTTCAATCAGTTTCTCTTGCATGTTTGGTTTGTTCTTAATTGTTTTTGTGTTTCTTCTCTAGCTTGATCACCTAGTTAAGATTCCAGTTAAGCTGAGGATAGTAGCAAACGTTCGCCTCACTTCAAAACACCAAATCAACAGTTAACCTATTCATTGGAACAATTTCTCTTCGTACGAACCAGTTAAGGTTAATCTGCTGCTAGAGTAACTCATTAATCACTAGTAATCGCACCAGTTAGTTTTCCGTTGCAGAAGTGAATGCACGGGCGGTCAATTAATCTTGGTAGTTAGATCGGATAGAGCGAACATTCGCCAGTCTTAAACCTAAGGGTCAGGAGTTATGGTGGTGTCTGAGAACTGAATGATTCGTGATTGAAAACCGCTGGTCTTGTGATCACCAATTGTCTGGTGATCTTAGGGGGATTCGAAATCTTAGCTTGTCTGTCGCTTTGTTAAGTCAATCAATCTTTCATTTTGCTTTCTGTTTTCATTTCAATTTCTCTACTTCATAGACTAGAATTCGTGGAATTCACACCACGCAAACTTATTTTAAACCCGAGTAATTCGCCGACTCATTTGAGTAGACGATTAGTCGAGACCCGTGGAATACGATCTACCTTGCTTTGTGCTCGGTAGTATTTGACTACACGCGCGTGAAAACGCGTCCATCAAATTGGCGCAGTTGCCGAGGAGTCTTCTAATTGTTTGAAAGAAGAGTTAGCATTTTATTCTTCTACCTTTCCATCTTTCATAGTTCATCACACTTCGATTTTACACCGGTTTCGTTTGTTTTTGTTCTTTGCAGGCTGTTCACAGGTTTATGCATCAACGCCCGAATACTCATTCTCAGTCTAAGTCTATCAAGTCTTCTACTTCAGACAAGCCAGGTAGTTCTGCTCCGACTATGCAACCGCGAGTTCCGAAGCAATCTACTACCATCCCGCCTTCATCTTTTACTCCAATTAAGATCGAGGAGCCGAAGGAGAGCTCCTCATCTTCATCTTCATCCACTTCATCCACCGCATCACTTTCGCCACCACCTTCTCCTAGAATGGACGACCAGCTACCGCTTCCTCCACCACCACCGACTCAGAGAAGTCTTGCCGATTATAACAAGCCGAGCGCGACTAGCGTTTGATCATCTATCTCTATGCAGCTCGATGAAGATGATCCCGACTATGAGATTAAGATTCCCTTACTGGGAATGATCTCTAGGGACGTCCAGTTTGAAGGAAGGCCGCACGATAACCCTTGCAGTCACTTGGCGGAGTTCATTGCTCTTTGCGAGATATTCAAGAATGGGAATCTCGATAAGAACACCTTGTGCTTGCGAGCCTTTCCATTCTCTCTTCGAGGCCTCGCTAAGAGATGGTAAAATAGCAAGCTGATTGCACTCGATTTGACGTGATTATCAGCCCCATTTGAGCGACATTTCTTTGCTTAGGACATGGTTTTTAGGGTATAACAACGAATATTCAATCGATTGTCCTTTCTCGTGCCATTTGTGTTACCTTGACCCGTTTCGGGTCTATTTGATGGTTTTCTAGTGTTTTTATGATAGCACAGGTTTTTACCATCGAATACGGTAGCCAAAGATGTGTCTTAGACGTTGGAACCCCGAATAATCACACATAAATCAATCGGAGAGATCGCTCAAGTCAAAGAAAACGCCAGCCCCATTTACACATGTATTTTCGGCGAAAATACCCTTGGGTTTTCGCCGAAAACGAAAGAAGGAATCCACTGCCCCGAGTAGGAAGAAGTTTTCGCCAAAATTCCTCTATTATTTTCGGCGAAAATCCCAGTTGAAATCAGAAAATCTCGGGTAGGTATAAATACAGAATTCGGCGGCTAATGAAGGAAATCAATCAATTAACACACACACAAACTAAGACAGGGAGAGACAGGGCGAGTGGATAGAGTTCGAGGAGCCAAGAAAGATCGTGACGCCATCCATCCACCTAAGAGAGCCAGTGCTAAGAGTTGAAGATCCAGCAGATTGAAGCTGTCAGGAAACATCGAAATTAGGTTTTACAGTTCTTCTCTGTCTTCCTACCTAAGATGTATTCTTTGTTTGTCTTCGATTCTTCTGTATTGAATATGAGTAGCTAAACTCGTGTAGCTTAGTGATGCTGCAGTTTTAGCGGTATCAAATACTACCAAGCTGTGAAGCTAGGGTAGATCGTATTCCACAGGGTTTCTTCTAATTGACTACTCAAAGAAGCTGGCAAATTACTCAGGTTTGAACACTTAGTGCGTGGTGTGAGTTCCACGACTTCTAATCTAATGAACAAAAGAAAATAAAAGACAGAAAAGTAAAAGGTTGACTAACGAGAAGATAGACGAACTTAGATTTCGAATCCCCCTTAGATCACCAGAGCAACGACAATCACAAGATCAGCGGTTTTCAATTCTAATTCAATCAATTACTAAGACACCACCATAACTCCTTACCCTTAGGTTTAAGACCGGCGAACGTTCGCTCTATCCGTTCTAACTACCAAGATTAACTAGCCGCCCGGGTACGGTCGCCTCTCGCAACGACTTAATTAATTGGTGTAATTACTAATGATTAATGAGTTACTCTTGCAGTGAATTAACCCTAATCAGTTCCTACGAAAGGCACGCTCCAATTATAAGGTTAATTGTTCAATTTGATGTTCTAAAGTAAGGCGAGCGTTCGCTTCTATCCTTAGCTTAACAAGAATCAGATCTAGGTGATCAATCCAGACAACAAACATGAACAAGGAAGAACAAATCAAACATGAAAAAGAACTGATTGAATTTCGAATCTAATCACCGCCAATCCGTGACCGCTTTAAAGCCCTGGGTCACTTAGGGTTCATCTAATCAAAGCTCTACAAGTTCAGTTACTCATATCGATAACAGAAGAATCAAAGGCAACAATGAAGATCATCATACAGAGGAAGAACAGATAAGAACTGAAAAACCTAATTCTGACGACTCCCGCGAAACTTCAATCTCCTGGATCTTCAACTTTAAGCTCCGAGTTCTCCGAGGTGGAAGGATGGCGTCACGATCTCTCCACGGATCTTCGAACTCTCTAAACTCTATCTATCGACCCTAGAGTCGGCTGACTCTCAAAAGTTTGATTTGTGAAAAGATGAATAATGATTAATTATGAGTTGATTCCCCCTGGCTGCCGGCTGCTTCTGTTTAAATAGTACGATTAGGTTTCAATACAGCGCGGATTTGGGAGGGATTTTGGCCGAAAATATCAAGCTATTTTCGGCGTAAACTTTAGTTAAAATCCCCTGTGTGATTTCTTCTAGGATTTTTGGCGAAAACTTAAGGAAGTTTTCGCCGAAAACTTCAGTGTAAATCAGCCTGTGAGTTTCTGTAGGTAATTTTCACCGAAAACTGTGTAGTATTTTTGGCGAAAATATTGTGCTGGGCAGTTGGATTTTCGGTTCTGAATCCTGGTTTGATTTCTGGTTCACTCCTTGAGGTCTTGAATACGTCCATGGCTACGTAAATGATGGCAAAAATCTGTGCTTCCACAAAAACACTAGAAAACCATCAAATAGACCCAAAAAGGGCCAAAGTAACCAAATCGGTAGGAAATAGGGTAGTTGAGTGAATATTTGCTATTTTACCCCTAAAACCACGTTTCAAGTAAGGAAATGTCGCTTAAATGAGGCTGATAATCACGTCAAATCGAGTTTCATCACTTAGATTAGATGAACCCTAAGTGACCCAAGGCTTAAAGCAGTCACGGATCGGCGGTGATTAGATTCGAAGTTCATTCAGTTTCATCTTTCATGTTTGATTTGTTCTTCGTTATCTGTGTTTCTTGTCTGGTTTGGCCACCTAGATTAGATTCTTGTTAAGCTAAGGATAGAAGCGAACGCTCGCCTTACTTTAAAACACCAAATCGAACAATCAACCTTATAATTGGAGTGTGCCTTTCGTAGGAACCGATTAGGGTTGATCCATTGCTAGAGTAACTCATTAATCATTAGAATTTGCACCAGTTAAGTTAAGTCGTTGCGAGAGGCGACCGTACCCGGGCGGCTAATTAATCGTGGTAGCTAGATCGGATAGAGCGAACGTTCGCCAGTCTTAAACCTAAGGGTCAGGAGTTATGATGGTGTCTATGAACTGAATGAACTAGAATCGAAAACTACTGGTCTGTTGACTGCTGTTGTTCTGGTGATCTAAGGGGGATTCGAAGTCTAAGCTTGTCTGTCATCTTTCTAGTCAATCAATCAATCTTCAATCTTTCTTAGCTTTAATTCTCATTTTAAATTATCTTTGCATTTTAGTATAGAAGTCGTGGAACTCGCACCACGCACAACCTGTGTTTAAATTTGAATTAAATTGCCAACACCTTTGAGTAAGGAAGTAGAGGAAACCCCTGGAATACGATCTACCCTAGCTTTTGTTAGCTTTGTTAGTTATTTGTTTGAACGCATCACAACGACTGCGGTTCACCAAATTGGCGCCGTTGCCGGGGACTTCTTCTATTTCGTTGAAAGAAGAGTTGGCAATTTTATTCTTCTACCCTTCCATCTTTCATTTTCCATTACACTTCAATTTTACACCGGTTGTGTTTGTTTTTGTCTCTTGCAGGTCATAGCAGGTACAGAAGCAGATCACTTCCGTTCCCTCTTCCTTTACCGCAATGGTTACTTTTAAGAGTGTTGCGGACTACAGTAAGCCGCGCGCATCTAACCTTTGATCACCCATCACCGTGCTCTCTAATGACAATGACCCTGACTATGAGATTCAGATTCCTCTCTTGGAGCTAATCTCTAGGGACATACAATTCGAGGGAAGACCAGATGATAATCCCTGCACACACATAACCAACTTTTTGGCTGTCTGCGACACCTTCAAGACTGGGAACCTCAATAAGAATGCGTTATATCTCCGAGCTTTCCCGTTTTCTATCAGAGGTGCTGCTAAGCAGTGGCTCAGCAGTAAACCGCCAGGTCACTACACTGACTGGGAGACATTAGCTCAAGATTTTGTTGAGGAATACTTTCCTCCTGCAAGAACAACTGCTTATAAAGACCGCATCTCCAGATTCACTCAGAGAGAGGATGCAAGCCTCTATGACACTTGGAATGAATTCCAGTCTCTTCTCTTTGACTGTCCTCACCATGGGTATGAACAAAGACAGCTGGCTGAATTCTTTGCTCGTGGTATGCGTGAAGAATCTTCAAAGTGGGTCAACTCCCTAGCTGGCGGAGATTGCACCGCCTCACTCCTCAGGATGCTCTTCTACATTTTGCTAGCTGTGCTTCAAAGTCTAGAAACTGGGAGAGGCAAAGAGAAGGAACCAAGAGTCAGATAAGTGTTGCAGAGCAGATCAAGGCTACCGTCTTTTCGGTTGACTGTGGATGGTGTGGATCATGTGCTCATAACGGCGGAAGCTACCTCAACTTCGACACAACCGAAGTCTGGTCTACAGAAGAGATCAACTTCATCGATCAGGGTTTCGCTAATAATCAGAAAGGCTATGCCGGTTACAGAAACTACGTGCCACGGAACCAGAGCAACCGGTTAGTAGATCCTTATTATAGACCTCCAGGATTCATTGGAGGACAACACCAGTCTCAGGCTAAGCCGTACTACAATAGAGACATGGATTATGAGAAGAAGTTTGATCAGATTATGAGCAGACTTGACGACCACGACATTCAACTAAAAGCTCAAGCTGCACTCAATCAAGGACAGAGAGCTCAGAGCCAGAGGATAGAGGATGCTATAAGTAATATGACTAAACTCTTTACTAGCAATCCTCTCCTTAACCCAGAAACATTTCAAGCAGACTCCTGTACAAAGAGCGAACACGCTCAAGCTATTACCACCAGGAGCGGCAAACAAACAACTGATCCCAAGGCTCCAGAACCTGAAGAAATGCCAGATACCAGTGCCGCCATGGATATGCCAGAAATTGAGGATATCACAGAAGAGGAAGAAGAAGCATCTGCTCCTCCTCCTCCTCTGCCTAGGACAGCTCCTGAGCCTGTTTTGGCGCCATATGTTCCTAGGATTCCCTTCCCAAAAGCTGCAAGGAGCAAGGCTAAGGATCACGACACTCAGTACAAGAAGTGGTACAATGTTCTTAAGACTGCAGAGATCAAGATACCAGTGACTGAAGCTGTGGAAATCATACCACCTCTTGCGAAATTCTTTAAGGATCTCGTGAAGAAAGTGAAGAACGGGGAGGCGTACTCTATCACGCTTACTAATGAATGCGCGTCTATTCTCGGTGCGGCATCTCCCATTCGACAACCACCACCACCCCCAGCTAAGTGTCCTGATCCCGGTTCTTTTACATTACCATGCATCATTAACGACATTAAAATTGATCGCAGTCTGGTTGATTCTGGTGCTTCTATTAATGTTATGTCTGTTTATCTATATGAAAAGCTGAACCTAGGAAAATTAAAACCGATCACTCTGCATCTCGTGTTAGCCGATAGGTCTGTCAAACTACCTAGGGGTATAATAGAAGATGTAACTGTTTGCTGTGGTCCGTTTACTATAATGGCAGATTTTGTTGTTTTAGATACTCGTGAGTTAGACGGAACGCTTATCCTAGGTCGACCTTTCTTAGCAACTGCTGGTGTGAAAATAAACTGCAAACAAGGCCTGTTAACTCTAAGTGTAGGTCAAGAGAGTGTCGCATTCTGCATTAAAGTTAGCATGAGATATTCTGTTGCCCAAGATGATAAATGTTATGCTGTTGATCCCCTAGAGTTGGCCTCAGCCAACTCCCTTACTAATGCTTTATCTAGTGATCCGCTAGAGTTGTGTTTGATTTCAGGAATTGATAATGCGTTAGACGATCCAGAGCAGTGCTTATGGCAAGATGAACTAGACGAACAGAAGGCGACATTCACACCCACCACTGCGCCTATACATATTGAGCCAGCTTCGAGTCGGATTACCACTTCATATGAGAATCCGCCAGAACTTACTTTGAAGGAGCTGCCTGACCACTTAGAATACGCATTTCTGGGGCAAGACTGCCAGCTACCTGTCATCATCAATTCGAACTTGTCTCCCGAGCAGAAAGAGCAATTGATCGGGCTACTCAAGAAGCATGTCCGAGCTATTGCCTGGCAGTTAGCAGACACCAGAGGCATCTCTGAAACCTTCTGCAAACATCGGATAGTTGTTGATGAAGAATTCAAACCAGTTAGACAACCCCAACGCCGACTTAACCCTCTGATGTAGGAAGTTGTAAAGAAAGAGGTACTCAAGCTTCTAGATGCCGGTATCATCTATCCTATTGCCGACAGTCCTTGGGTCAGCCCGACTCAAGTCGTTCCGAAGAAAGGAGGAATCACAGTCATCCCTAATCCAAAGGGTGAACTAATTCCTACCCGAACAGTTACCGGATGGAGAGTCTGCATCGATTATCGACGACTCAATGATGCCACCAAGAAAGATCACTTCCCGCTGCCGTTCATTGATCAGATGCTCGAACGATTGGCTGGTCATGAATAGTACTGCTTCTTAGACGGGATGTCCGGTTACTTTCAGATTCCCATTGAGCTTGACGATCAGGAGAAGACGACCTTCACATGCCCGTTTGGTACGTTTGCTTATCGTCGTATTCCTTTTGGTTTATGTAATGCTCCCGCTACCTTTCAGAGATGCATGCTTGCTATATTCAGAGATCTGGTAGAGAATGTGGTGGAGGTGTTCATGGACGACTTTTCCGTCTATGGAGACTCATTTTCTAAATGTTTGGCTAACTTGGATAAGGTGCTAGCTCGTTGTGAGGAAACCAACCTGGCACTTAGTTGGGAGAAATGTCATTTCATGGTTACAGAAGGTATTGTTCTTGGCCATAGAATATCTAAGACAGGTATAGAATTCGATCGTGTTAGGCTTGAGACCATTGCCAGCTTACCGCCGCCGACCTCAGTTAAAACAGTTCGAAGTTTTCTCGGTCATGCTGGATTCTACCGGAGATTCATCAGAGACTTCTCCAAGATCACTCTTCCAATGACGAAGCTCCTTGAGAAAGATGTTCCTTTCATCTTTGACAAAGCCTGTCTTGAAGCTTTTGAGACCTTGAAGACTCAACTCACCACCGCACCGATTCTTACAGCACCAGATTGGAATCTTCCGTTCGAGATCATGTACGATGCTAGTGACTTCGCCGTTGGCGCGGTTCTTGGTCAGAGAAAGGAGAAGAGATTTCATCCTATCTACTTTGCAAGCAAGACACTCAATGATGCTCAACGAAACTACACTACTACGGAGAAAGAGCTTCTGGCTATCTTTTTTCCTTTGATAAGTTTAGACAGTATCTGGTTCTTTCACATACCATTGTCTACACAGATCATGCTGCTCTGCGCCATCTATTAGCCAAACATGATTCAAAGCCACGTCTGATCCGGTGGATCCTTCTACTCCAAGAGTTCGACATAGAAATTAAAGACAAAAAGGGAGCAGAAAATCTAGCAGCGGATCATCTTTCCCGATTGGAGGAATCACAAACAGGTAAGTCTACTACCCCCATCAATGATTCTTTCCCTGACGAGCTATTGCGTGTTGAAACGTATGAACAGGTTAACAGCATAGCTATTGAGCCCGGGGCAATTCCTCACGCTCAAGATCTGAGTAATGTCGCCGATTCAGATGAGCCTTGGTATGCTACTCTGGCTAACTATCTCTCGCACGACATTGTACCCCCTGAGCTGGATTTCAATGCACGAAAAAAGCTCTTTAAAGAAGCCAAGTCATACTTCTGGGATGAGCCTTTCTTATACCGCATCAGTCTTGACGGGATGATCCAGAGATGTGTCTCTTACACTGAAGCGGCTGACATCATGCGTAAGTGCCATGAAGGACAGTTCGGAGGACACTTTGGAGGAAACCGCACGGCAAGAAAGGTACTCGAAACAGGTTTTTATTGTCCTTCAATTTCTAGTGACTGCGACGTTTTTGCTCGACGTTGTGATGCATGCCAGCGATCAGGTAACATCTCAAACCGTAATGAGATGCCCCAAATTGTTTCTTTAACTGTTGAAATTTTTGATGTTTGGGGAATCGATTTTATGGGTCCGTTCACACCCTCCAACGGAAACAAGTACATTCTTGTAGCCGTTGATTACGTTTCTAAGTGGGCTGAGGCTGAAGCTCTACCCACTAATGATTCTAGAGTGGTGGGTCGGTTCCTTACCCGTCTTTTCACGCGTTTCAGTTCACCTCGCTTCATCATAAGCGATAGGGGTACCCACTTCCACGGACAATTCGACCGGGTGTGCAAACGCTTTGGCGTCACCCACCGAATGTCCACGGCTTACCACCCTCAAGCGAATGGTCAGGCGGAAGTGACGAATCGTGAGCTCAAGCGGATTCTTGATAGGACAGTTGGCCGGTCTCGCAAGGACTGGTCATCTAAGCTCAATGATGCCTTATGGGCTTATCGAACTGCCTACAAGACTCCCATCGGTACCTCACCGTATCAGCTGGTCTATGGCAAGTCATGTCATTTACCAGTTGAGTTTGAGCACAAGGCATTCTGGGCTAACAAAGAGTTGAATATAAGCTATGCAGTAGCAGGTAATAACCCCCACAACCAGATCGCTGAGCTTGAGGAGCACCGTCTCCACGCTTATGAGAGCACGAAGCTATACAAAGAACGCACCAAGAAAATTCATGACTCTCAATTGAAGACGATCAAGCAGTTCTACCCTGGAGAAGAAGTGCTCTTATATAACTCTCGATTAAAGCTCTTTCCAGGTAAGTTGAAATCTCGATGGTCTGGCCCTTATACCGTGGTCAGACAGACACCCTTAGGCAGCGTCTACATTAAATTGCACGATCAAGAGCCGTTTGTGGTCAACGGGCATAGGCTTAAGAAGTATCTGCAAGGGTTAGCCGTCTCTTCCATCGACGTGCACTACTTCACGTCGGAACCGTGACACGATTCCAGGTATCGTCTGGCTCACGAACGTTAAACAAGAGCGCTTCGTGGGAGGCAACCCACGGCTGGAGTCAGTTACTTTTCGTTTTGAGTCGTTTCTGTTGTAAACCCCTTTTGAAAAAAAAAAGACCCAACCGCCGTTTTCAAATAAATTTTCGGCGAAAATGTGTCATTATTTTCGCCGAAAATGTGTGTTCAAAATCAACCTGTTTCTCCTGTTCAGACTTCTCGGACCGAAACCCCCATATTTTTGGCGAAAACTATTTCCTCATTTGAACTGGGATTTTCGCCGAAAATCCAACATTATTTTCGCCGAAAACTTTCCCTCTTTTCACCTGTATATAAGGACTCCGTCGGTTTTCATTTTCGCGACTTTCATTATCAGCCCCATCCAAAAAAAAAAACAGAAGCTGTTCGCCGCCGCCGCTTCCTTGACCGCCGACCAGCCGCCACCGCCGCCTCATTCCCAGCAGTAGCTGCCCTATCCCCTTGACCAGCCCTCTTCCAAAACCCTAGAATCGGAGCTTTTCAGCTCCGGTTCCGGCCGACCTAGTCTTCAAGTTTTTCATCGATTCCTCGGATTTCCGATTGTTTTCTCGAGTCATGTCTACACGGTTAGTTGTTCAGCCCTTGATTGTGAATCTTTTGGCTTTTTTACTTTAGGTTTTCGGCATGGTTGACTTCGGTTGACTTTTTGGTTCTCCTTCATTCTTCATGATTGCTTTGTCGGTATCAATTGGCTAGGTTCTGGTATTGTTTTGTGGCCTTTTCTGAAGCATGACTTGTTGTCTGTGAGATCGTGTACATGAATCACTCCATTATTCATGCTTGCTATATGAATTGACAGTTCTTTCATCCTATATCTTGATTCGATGATCTCTCGGTTAATTCATTTACCCCAACTTGTTAACTTAAGTGTGGGGTAGATTCTTATCATCTAATGCTGGTCATCTCTGAGTTGTGCTTTAAAGGGCTCCCAAGCGTTTTAAGACTACCAGTGCAGATAGAGCGCAGCGATCCTCAGCTCGCCAAAGCAAGACACCACCTTCCCGACGACCCGCACCAGCTGCACCAAAATCGACAGCTGTGGCCATCATTCCCGAGGATGCGCCGACCCCTGCGACTCCTATTTCATCTATTCCGACACCTGCCAATGGGGCTATACATCCTTTCATCGCCGCCCTGGAGCTGCACCAGCTAGAGGTCTTTCAGAAGATCAATGACATTCCTCCGGCTAAGGTGGCAGTTCTTTCTCTTGACAGTCTCAAGGCGCACAATCCGGCTTGGCACTCTACCATTGACACCGCCCTTCATAAAGCCGGTTTGCGAGTGCTGACAACTCACGGCTCCCCCTACCCGCTTGTCGCCCTCCAAGAGTTCTGGAGTTCATTTTGGTGCCTCACCCCGAAGCCCATTCGCGAGCAGAAATTTGTTTCCTTTCGCCTCGATAGTGTTCTTCATGAGAAGTCCCTTCGCGAGTTCGGCCGCCTGCTGGATCCGCACGTCAACCTCAACACAACATTAGCTGGCTTCGAGGACACATACTCCATCACGAGTGCTCCTTACCCAGACGTGTGGAGATGGGCCTGCTGCGAAGATGATATCTCCCCTATCGTCAATCCCACGGTCGGTGACATCTTCCACCCTATTCTTAAATTTCTGCATTATGTTTGGGTGCAATCTCTGTGTTATTGCAGCAAGACAAGCCGTCACCACGTTTCTTTGGAGGAGCTGGTATTGTTCCGTGCTTTAGAAGTGGATGTCAACCTGCATCCCGGATGGTGGCTTGCACGATTCTTTCACAAGCGCACTACCGCCAAGAAGCTTACTTCTGAGCTTCCAGGAGGGCCCTTCATTTCAATTCTGATCGACAACCTCCAGCTCGGTGACAAATAGGGTCCCGACACTCTTCGTGTCCCGGTTGAGCATGTCGGTGCTGAGCTCGCCATAGCACGGGGCATCGACCTTTCGGCAGACTTTGAGCATTGCACGTCCCTCCCTCACCGAGCCCCCCAGTCAGTTGACCGCCCGCCGTCGCGAGCGCAAATCACCGCGGAGATGAATGAGAGGCTAGCGCGTATTGAGAAGTGGCAGATAGACTACTCGGCTGGTTCGTTCAATGGCAGAAGGACCGAGTAGCACATGAAGAGACTCAGAACGAGCGTTGGTCCATTCTTCAGCAGTTCATGGCCAACCAGTCAGCCAAACACAAGGACGAGCTCGCATGGCGACAGCAGATGGGGCAGTGGTACACCATTCCCACTCCACCCCCTCCCGCGGAACAGTGATCAGGTTGTTTCTATCCTTTTCCTTTTCTTCTCTTTCTTCTTTTCGGGTTTCTACCCAATTTTATTCTGTGTGGATCCGGGACACTTGTTCCGGTGTCCTTTTGATCTTTTTGTTGTTTGTGTTTTGTAGGATTTTAAGTAGCTACTCCGCTCCGCTCTGGACTCTCCCCGTTCGTCCGCTACACCGCCCTCCACCCTCCAGGTTCTTCGTTTCTCTCTCCTTTAGTTTAGTCCTGTGAGGACACAGAACAGTATAAGTGTGGGGTAGGGTGTTAGATAACCATGCATGATCTTGATTGCCTATCCTTGTGTGCCTCGTGATTCCTGTCCAGTCTCTCTAGCAATAGAATGGCTCAGTTTTTTATTTTTGAGGTTAAGTTGTTGTTCAAACCTTCATAATGATGCTTAGACTGCTTAACCTAGAACTTGAGAATCAACTTGTATACTTTGATGCTAAACTGCCTGGTCAGAACAGAATTTTAAAATCACACTTGTAGTTTGTAGCCTTGATTGCATGAAAATGACCGAATCCTACTAGCAAACCAACTGTGAGCTTTTGATCCATTGCACGTAACTTGCAATTTAAATTCTTTCTGAGTGATTTTCTGTTTACTTGAATGAGTTAGAATTTGCATGAGACCTACTCGAGACCTCACGATGACACGAGTTCTAGAAGGATAGGGGCACCTAGATTCAGCTACTAAGCCAGATAGCCTACCAAACGATAAATCCACTAGGTTTAGACCCTTGAGCTTGGCCTGTTCTTTCGGTTTGATAATACATTACAACCATTTCCCATTTCTTTCATTCCCCGTTGATCCCTTGTGGTTGTAGTTCTAGATTGACCTACCGGAAGTCGGTTTGTGGTAACCTGCCTATAGCCATTAAACAGGTGGTCTTAGCTAATATGTCCAGACGTGTAAATCCCTCTAGCAACTAAAAGAAAATCGGCACAAAAGGAAAAAAATAAAATAAGAAAAGAAAGAAAATTTCGAAAAAATGAAGAAAAGAAAAATCAGAAAAGTTTCATAGTTTCTAGCTAAATAAAACGTTTTTCTCCCTACAAATGGAAGAACGAAATCAAAAGAAAAGTTGAAAAGAAAAAAAATGTATGCTTGCAAAGAAGAAAATAAGTGCTAGGTTGCTTGAGGGTATCATAGGACGAGCGTTCATTATTCCACCCGTGTTTGGTTAGACGGTAGGAAGCCGCAGATTAGATTCGAGGGAAGTTAGTCGAAAGCTACACCGCACAAAGCCATCATCATATATTCCCATCATCCATCTCATTATAAACCCAAGTAGTGTAGATTTCATTACGGTCCTAGCAGGGAAGTCCTTCTTGACTAGATACTCGTGTTATCACAGTGGTGGAGATGTGGTCGAAACGCAAACCTATGACAGAATTTGGTAACAGAAAATGATCGAGAGCAGAAACACGTCCTTAAACACAGAGAATGAGAGTTCCCATTGTACTATATATACCCTGTGTGAGGAGTCTGGTCGGTCAGGTCAAATTCGTGCATAATTGGTTGCTACTTACTTGTCGTGTGCAGTTAGTAGTGAGACCAGGTAGTTTGGCTGATTTGTATACATTTTAGGTTTCTTGTTCTAGGATCGAGCTGTCTAATAATTCATTGTGTTTGATTGAGCTCTAATTTAACCGATCTCTTCATTTGTGAACATGAGCGTTTCTATTCAGTTTGCTTGAGGACAAGCAAAAGCTTAAGTGTGGGGTATTTGATGGCACTCGATTTGCAGCGCGATGAAGATGATCCCGACTATGAGATTAAGATTCCCTTACTGGGAATGATCTCTAGGGACGTGCAGTTTGAAGGAAGGCCGCACGACAACCCTTGCACTCACTTGGCGGAGTTCATTGCTCTTTGCGAGATATTCAAGAATGGGAATCTCGATAAGAACACCTTGTGCTTGCGAGCCTTTCCATTCTCTCTTCGAGGCCTCGCTAAGAGATGGTAAAATAGCAAGCTGATGGCACTCGATTTGACGTGATTATCAGCCCCGTTTGAGCGACATTTCTTTGCTTAGGACATGGTTTTTAGGGTATAACAACGAATATTCAATCGATTGTCCTTTCTCGTGCCATTTGTGTTACCTTGACCCATTTTGGGTCTATTTGATGGTTTTCTAGTGTTTTTATGATAGCACAGGTTTTTGCCATCGAATACGATAGCCAAGGACGTGTCTTAGACGTTGGAACCCCGAAGAATCACACATAAATCAACCGGAGAGATCGCTCAAGTGAAAAAAAAACGCCTGCCCCATTTACACATGTATTTTCGGCAAAAATACCCTTGGGTTTTCGCCGAAAACGAAAGAAGGAATTCACTGCCCCGAGTAGGAAGAAGTTTTCGCCGAAATTCCTCTATTATTTTCGGCGAAAATCCCAGTTGAAATCAGAAAATCTCGGGTAGGTATAAATACAGAATTCGGCGGCTAATGAAGGAAATCAATCAATTAACACACACACAAACTAAGACAGGGAGAGACAGGGCGAGTGGATAGAGTTTGAGGAGCCAGGAACGGATCGTGACGCCATCCATCCACCTAAGAGAGCCAGTGCTAGGAGTTGAAGATCCAGCAGATTGAAGTTGCCAGGAAACATCAAATTAGGTTTTACAGTTCTTCTCTGTCTTCCTACCTAAGATGTATTCTTTGTTTGTCTTCGATTCTTCTGTATTGAATATGAGTAGCTAAACTCGTGTAGCTTAGATTAGATGAACCCTAAGTGACCCAGGGCTTAAAGCGGTCATGGATCGGCGGTGATTAGATTCGAAGTTCATTCAGTTTCATCTTTCATGTTTGATTTGTTCTTCGTTATCTGTGTTTCTTGTCTGGTTTGGCCACCTATATTAGATTCTTGTTAAGCTAAGGATAGAAGCGAACGCTCGCCTTACTTTAAAACACCAAATCGAACAATCAACCTTATAATTGGAGTGTGCCTTTCGTAGGAACCGATTAGGGTTGATCCATTGCTAGAGTAACTCATTAATCATTAGAATTTGCACCAGTTAAGTTAAGTCGTTGCGAGAGGCGACCGTACCCGGGCGGCTAATTAATCGTGGTAGCTAGATCGGATAGAGCGAACGTTCGCTAGTCTTAAACACAGGAGTTATGATTGTGTCTATGAACTGAATGAACTAGAATCGAAAACTACTGGTCTGTTGACTGCTGTTGTTCTGGTGATCTAAGGGGGATTCGAAGTCTAAGCTTGTCTGTCATCTTTCTAGTCAATCAATCAATCTTCAATCTTTCTTAGCTTTAATTCTCATTTCAAATTATCTTTGCATTTTAGTTATAGAAGTCGTGGAACTCGCACCACGCACAACCTGTGTTTAAATTTGAATTAAATTGCCAACACCTTTGAATAAGGAAGTAGAGGAAACCCCTGGAATACGATCTACCCTAGCTTTTGTTAGCTTTGTTAGTTATTTGTTTGAACGCATCACAACGACTGCGGTTCACCACAAGCCTCCCGGTTACTACACCGACTGGGACAAGCTGGCTAAAGATTTCATTGAAGAGTACTTTCCTCCTTCCAGAACAACTACCTACAAAGATAACATCTCCAGGTTCAGACAGAAGGAAGGAGTAAGCTTATACGACGCTTGGAATGAATTCCAAGAGCTCCTCTACAGCTGCCCCCATCACGGTCTCGAGCAAAGGCAACTAGCTGAGACCTTTGCTCGAGGAATGAACGAGGAGTCATCCAAATGGGTCAACTCCTTAGCTGAGGGAGATATCACTGCTCTTACACCAGAAGCAGCTATGCTTCACTTTGCTGATTGCGCTTCCAAGTCAAGGAATTGGGAGAGACAGACAGATGGAGCTCGAAGCAAGCTCAACATTGAAGAGCAAGTTAAGGCGGAAATCGAGAAGCACTTGAAGAACTCTACCACGCCTATCAAGCCTCCATCCGCCTCTGTTTTTGTTGCTGACTGCCAATGGTGCAGCGCCTGTGCTCACAACAGAGATCATTGTCAGAATTTTGGTAGAGCAGAAGTCTGGTCTGCCGAAGAAGTTGACTTCATTGGTCAAGGCTTCACCAACAACCAACAAGGTTATACTGGCTACCGACAATTCCAACAACCGCAACAACAAGGAAGCTTTCAAGAGCGACCTCCTTACAACTCTGGAGCAAACCAGAATCAGAATAACCGACCACCTGGGTCGTTTCAAGATCAGAAGCCTAACAATCAAACTGGAGGTATCTACCAACCGCCCCACCGGAACCAAGGCAACTACGATACAGCTCCTGGGAATCGCTAGAACTAGTATCTGAACAACAACTATCAAGGTGAGCCTCAGAGACGCCGCCGCATGACAACAAGGACATCGAGTTGGATAAGAAGCTGAATCAGATCATCGCTAGGCTCGATGATCATGATAGCCAATTCAAGGCTTAAGCTCTCCTAAATCAATAACAGATCGCGCAAGGCCATAGAGTGGAGAGCCAAGTGAACAACATCGCTAGCATGCTCTCTATTGGTCGCCCCTTCGGTAAGCTACCGAGCCATATAGAAACAAACCTGAAGACCGAGAACGTGAAGACTATCTCCACTTGGAATTGCAAGAGTTCGGCCGCTATTACCTCTTCCAATCCGGTCATGATTTCTGATGTTGCATCTGTTGTTACACCGGAGATCGAGGAAGACGAAGAGGAGACTCCTTCGCCAAAGCCTAAATGCGCACTTGAGCCCCCTCTTTCTCCGTATCAACCAAGAATCCCATTCCCCAATGCCTTGCGAGGTGGGAGAATCGAGCAACACAGTTCGCAGAAGAAGAAGGAAGCATCCTCCATGCCTTCTAAGGAAGAATGCTCCGCCGTTCATGACCAGAAGCTCTCCATACCAATTCCAGCTAAGTGTTCCGATCCTGGTTCCTTCACTTTTACCTTTAATCATTAATGACATTGAAATTGAGCATAGTCTGGTCGATCTAGGTGCATCCATAAATGGCATGCCTATGTGTTTGTATGAGAAGCTCAACCAAGGTGAATTAAATCCTACTAGCATGCATTTAGTGTTCACTGACAAGTCTTTAAAGACGCCTAGTGGGTTAGTTAAATACGTAATCACTAAGTGTGGTCCCTTCACCTTCTTAGCGGATTATGTAGTAATGGATACTCGGGAGGAGGATGTTACTCTTCTGATAGGTCGACCTTTCATGGCAACATCTGACATGACAATCAATGTACCTAACGGCTCGTTGACATTAAGGGTCGGAAAAGACACTGTAACATTCCGCCTTAAGGAGTACATTCCCATGGGAGAAGCTCATTGTCCTTCTGTTGAAACTGTGGAGTTGGCCTCGGTCAACTCCGTTACTAATGTCGTCCCTAGTGTTTCTCCAAAGATAGCTGTCTCAGGTGCTGAACAGGTTATCAAGCAAAAGAAGAAGACGTTAGTGGACAAGCCAAAGAAGAAGGAGGAACTAAAAGCCTCCTCTTCTAAATCATCACAAGCTAAGAATCATGGCGAGGCAAAGAAGAAGAACAAAGGAAAGACCAAAGAGGTGTGGAGGCCAATCATTAAACCTCCTCCTACCAAGCCGATTGCTCCTCCTTCTTCTGCCAAGCCACCAGAGAAGGACGTACAGCCGCAAGATCTGTTTGGACCCTTCGAAGTAACCGGGGACCTTCCCGACGAATGAACCCAGTTGACTCATTTCAATGGGAAGCGCTTCTTACTCATTGGCGGTAAACCGAAGCTGTACTTCGTGAATTCCGACGCTAGCGTGAAGGAGATCCTGAGTTGGGATGTCTCCTAACGCCATCCAGGTATCGTCCAGCTCAAGGACATTAAGCAAGAGCGCTTCATGGGGGGCAACCCACAGCTGGAGTCAATTTGTGAATTCTTGAGTCAGTCTCGTTTCTAGAGTCGGTTCGGGGGAGCCAAAAGTGTCCTTTGTGTGGTCTTTTATTTTCCTTGTGTGTGATGTGTGTCCTCGGTTCAGTTCCAATTTATTTGGGATTGTTCCGACCTTTGTTAATTTTGTTTTAATTTTTCAAAGTTTGCCAGAATTTCAGAAAATATTTTAAACTGCAGGTCATAGTTTTCGCCGAAAAATTGCACTTCTTTTTGGCGAGAACTCCTCTTTGAAACCTCCTGTAAATTTTTGACCAGTTTTTTATATACTTCACGGCGAAAAGTTCATATTTTTCGCCGAAAACTTTTCTTAAAACCGGCAAACAGTTTTTCAAGCTTTTCTTCGGCGATAACTTTCCATTCTTTTCACCAAAAACTTTCAGAAAAGCCAAAAATCTTTCCCCCTTATCTTTTCATTTTGGCCCGATCACTCTCTCTTTCTCATCATTTTCGAAAACGCAAACCACAACCCCCTCATTTTTGTCACCGCTGCTTTAAAACCCATCGCTGCCAATTTTCTGACCGCCTCCAACCACCGCCGCTCACTTCCTCTCGTTCCCCTGATCATTTTGACACCTAGATCGTCCGAATCGGAGCTCTCTAGCCCCAGTTCCACCCGAAACGCCATTTTTAGTTTTTCGCTGATTCTTTCTCGTACGTTCGTTTTCAGCCAACATGTCTTCAAGGTTAGTTGTTGGGTTTTTCATTGCGATTCTTTTGCCGTGTAGATTGCTGAATTTCATTGAGTTTGACTTCGGTTGACTTTTCGGTCTACCTCAATTTGCGTGCCTGCTATTTCGGTGTGATTTTTGCTGAATTTTTGAACCTAGATGATCTAGTATGCTCAGGGAGTGTTGTGCCATGATTTGATGATATTTGAACGAGAATTGCTATGCTTAATTGATGATTCTATTACGGTGTTGACTTTTGTGGACTTTCGGTTTGACCTCTTATTGTTAAAGCTCATATGATTGCCCGGTCCATTTCTATACGTGCCTATCGATGTTTGATTGCTGCTGAGCCTATAATTGTGCCTTATGATGCCTTTGACCGTGGTTAGCTATGCGTTATTGCCAAATTTTGCAAGGTGTTGACTTTTTCATGAATGTCGGTTTGACTTTGAATGAATGATGTGCATTGGCTGCCCTGTTTATCCCTTTGCCTCCCCCATGATAACTTTTGGTTACCGGTTGTTAGATTAGCTTGTCCCCACTAGGTTTCTCTCATTTCTTTGTGAAACTGAGTTTTTCGACCAAGTGTGGGGTGAGATTGGTTTGCCTAATGTGGTTTCAATTTTTGATATCTTTTAGGAACATGGGTAAGAGGCCGAGAGTCACACCTAGTGGTCCAGGATCCACCTCTGCCACTCCTGATGCCGGAGCTAGTTCTAGAGCACCCGCTCTTATCATTCCTGCCATCCACGATCCTCCACCGGCTTTCCCGAACCGCCAAGGGTTCCACCCCTTCATTGCCAGGTTGCTGGAGCACTACTTCGAGCACTACCAGAGGATCCAGCACACACATGTAGCTGACGTGCGCCCTCTCTCCCTAGAGTCTATCCAGGAATATGATGAGGCGTGGTTCGAGAACGTCTCCGGCTCTCTCGCAGCTGCAGGACTTCTGAAGCTGACCACCATTGCGGACGACTTTCCTATTCTCGCACTCCGGGAGTTCTGGGCCACCTTTGAGCTGGACATTCACAAGTCCAGGCAGCACAAAAAGGTCATCTCCTTCTTCCTCGGTGGGGGTGTATAGAGACTTCACCTATGACGAGTTTGCCGACCACCTCAGCATCCCACACGAGCACTATCACGGCCACCACCACGGCTGGGATGACAACAAAGCAAGGGGCCCGATCTATGATGCACTCTAGAGCCACATCATGGGAGTGTTGGGTGCCTAGACCACAGACAACAACTCCATCAGTTCGGTCTCTCACCCCCTTTTTTGTTTTGTTCATGTTGTGTGGCGTAGATCCTTGTTGTTTGCTATAGAGAAGGATCGCCACCATATCTGTCGAGAGGAGCTTATACTCTTCAGAGCTATCTACGAGGGCTACCGCCTCCACCCAGGCTGGGTACTCGCCCGTCTGTTACATCAGAAGATCAAGTGCGTAAGGCCTCCATCCCTCCTACTCGACGAAACCTTCATTGGTCGCCTTATCACCAACCTTGGCCTCAACCAGTCATGGGAGCCTGGGGTCCCACGCCACATAGTACAGACTGTTGGGGAGACCTGGTGGTGGAGTATGACCTGTAGTTTGACATCGGGCCTCGGGAGACGGTACCTCCGCCTCTCTACCTAGGGGTCGAGTCGGACGAAGAATATGATTATTATGAGCCTCAGCCAGATCCGACATTTCACCACCAGATACCCCCGCAGCAGCCGCTTGCGGGGTATGCACACCAGTAGCACCCTCACTACCAGGAGCCTCTGCAGATACCTCCCGGTGATTATGGGGAGCTGCTCAGCCAGATCCGAGGTTGGCAGATCGACCACACTACCACCCAAGACGCACGTTGGCTAATCACCCAGGAGCACATGCGCCAGCAGAACACCAGATACGAGGAGAAACTGGCGTGGCAACAGCGGATCGAGGATTTCTTCCACACCCCGCCACCACCCCCACCTGATCAGTGATCAGGTTGTATCCTCTTCCTTGTCCTTCTTTTTATTTATTCTTTTCGGATTTCGGTCCAATTTTGTTTTGTGTGGATCCGGGACACTTGTCCTGGTTTCCTTTTGATATTTTGTTTGTTTTTGTTTTGTAGGCCCCTTTTGGCAGCTTCTCTCCACACTCTGGACGCTCCTTGATCATCCCCTACACCAACCATCTCGGTCCAGGTTCATCTATTACTCTCTACTCTAGTTTGGTCCTGTGAGGACACAGAACGGATTAAGTGGTGGGTAGAATGTATAAATTGCATGATCTTGTGTGAATATTCTGTGATTTTGTGGCTTATCTGATTCCACTAGCTTAGAATTGCTCGATTCTTGACGTGTGATGTTAAGTTAGTTTTCAATTTTTCACAATGATGCTTAGACTGCTTAATCTAGAACCGGTAATCAACTGCTTGCATCGATGCTAAATTTCCTGGTCAGAACAGAAAGTTTCATCACTCTTGTAGTAATTCACTTTGATTGCATGATAATGACCGAATCCGACTAGCGAACCAATAGTGAGCTTTTGATCCATTGCACATAAACTTGCAATTTCAATTCTTTTTTAGTGGTGTTCTCGTACCTTGAATGAGTTAGAATTTGCATTAGACCAATTCGAGACCACACGATGACACGAGTTCTAAGAGGATAGATGCACCTAGTTGAAGGTACTTAATCCAGATAGCCAACCTAACGATAAATCCCTTATGTGTAAACCCTTGAGTTTGGCCCTTCTTTCGGTTCGTTATACATTATAGCTAATCCCCATTTTTCATCACCCCGTTGATCCCTTGTGGTTGTAGTTCTAGATTAGCCTATCGGAAGTCGGTCTATGGTAACTTGCCTATAGCCATTTAAACAGGTGGTATTAGCTATTATGTACAAACGTGTAAACCCCTCTAGCAACGAAAAGAAAATCTTCACAGAAAAGAAAAGAAATGAAATAGAAAAACCCAAAAAGTTTCAAAGTTTCAAAGTTAGTAGTATAGTGCAATAACGTTCTTCTCCCTACAAATGGAAGAACAAAGTAAAAGAAAAAAAAATAAAAGGAAGAAAAATCAGAAAATGAGAATTTCGAAAAAATAAAATAAAGTGCTAGGTTGCTTGAGGGTATCATAGGACGAGCGTACACTATTCCACCCGTGTTTGGTTAGACGGTAGGAAGTCATAGGCTAGATTCGAGGGAAGTTAGTCGAAAGCTGCACCGCGCCAAAGCCAATTCCACCATTCACCCCTTCATCCATCTCATTATAAACCCTTGTATTATAGGAATCGTTACAGTCCCTTGCAAAAGTCCTTTTGACTAGTTACTCGTGTTGTCAAAGTGGTGGAGATTGTGGTTGAATTGCAAACATACGACATACTTCGGTCGAGGAAGTTATTGAGTGCAAAAACACGTCCCTAAACACAGAGCACGAGAGTTCCCTTGTACCAAATATTATCTGTGTGAGAAGTCTGGTCGGTTAGGTCGGATTCGTGCATGATTTATGTTTACTATATGTTTGTGTGCAGATAATTAGTGAGACCAGGTTGTTTGGTTGACGTGTAAGCATGTTAGGTCACTTGTTCTAGAAGTAGCGGTTTAATAATTCTTTGTGACTGCTTGAACCTTAACTTGATCGCTATCGTCATTTGTGAATCTGAGTGCGTTCTAGTTTAGTTTGCTTGAGGAAGAGCAAAGGCTTAAGTGTGGTGTATTTGATGACACTCAATTTTACTGATTATCAGGCTTATTTAAGCTACATTTCATTGCTTGAATCTCGGGTTTTAGGGTAATTTGGCATGTTTTCACCTAATTGCTCTAATTCTTGTCGTTTTGGTTACTTTGGCCAGTTATGGGTCTATTTGATGGTTTTCTAGTATTTTTTAGATTGCACAGGTTTTTGTCATCAAATACGTAGCCACGGACGAGCTCGGGAAGCGAAGGAACCTCAAGGAATGGCCCGAGATCAATCCAGAAGTCAACCAAACTAGAAGAAAGCACTTCCCCAATTTTAACTAGAGTTTTCGGCTAGAAGTTCAAAGTTTTTGCCGAAAACTTATGCAAAAATGCACAGCCGAAGACTGGAGATCCAGCCGAGGTTTCCTCTGAAGTCTTTGGCAAAAACTCTCAAGTTTTTGCCGAAAACTAATTCCTTTTCCGGCTGGGATTTTGAAACCCTATAAATACTAAACAACCGGCCACAACCAAAGTACGACTCTTTTTCGAAAGAACCCTACCAACACTACTTTTTCCAAGGATTAATTTCCAGACTTCAAAGTTCGAGAGAGAGTTTAGAGAGTTCGAGGAGCCGGGAAGAGATCGTGACGCCATCCTTCCACCTTGGAGAGCTCGGTGCTAGGAATTGAAGATCCAGGAGATTGAAGCTTCACAGATTCATCTAAAATTAGGTTTTACAGTTCTTCTTTGTTCTTGCTGTTTGAAGATGTATTCTTTGTTTGTCTTCGATTCCTTTGTATTGGATATGAGTAGCTAAACTCGTAGAGCTTAGACTAGATGAACCCTAAGTGACTCGGGGCTTTAAAGCGGTCACGGATCGGCGGTAATTAAATCCAGTTTCAATCAGTTTCTCTTGCATGTTTGGTTTGTTCTTAATTGTTTTTGTGTTTCTTCTCTAGGTTGATCACCTAGTTAAGATTCTAGTTAAGCTGATGATAGTAGCGAACGTTCGCCTCACTTCAAAACACCAAATCAACAGTTAACCTATTCATTGGAAAAATTTCTCTTCGTAGGAATCAGTTATGGTTAATCCGCTACTAGAGTAACACTACAAGAAAACAACACATTAGTCACAGTTTTTTTGTGCCTTTAGTCACGGTTAAAACCGTGACTAAAAAAATTAGTCACGGTTTAAGAAACCGTGACTATATTGATCAAATTTTGTCACGGTTTTTGGGTAAACCGTGACCAACTTTAGTCACGGTTTTTGGGTAAACCGTGACCAACGTTAGTCACGGTTTTTGAGTAAACCGTGACAAACGTTAGTCACGGTTTTTGGGTAAACCGTGACTAAAGTTAGTCACGGTTTACCCAAAAACCGTGACTAAGTTTAGTGATCAAATTGCAAGGGCATAACTTTGCAGTGACCCAAATAAACACCATGTCCCCTTTGGTCACTTAACTTTATTGAATTGTAATTTTAATTATTCCCCTTTTGGTCACATAACTTTATATGGGTCTAATTTTAATTATTCCCCTTTTGGTCACATAACTTTATATGGGTGTAATTTTAACATTATTCGTGTCCATTGAATCCAGGTGCCGCCGGCGAGCTTCCGCCGCCGTTGGCGCTGCTCCCCTGCCTCCGCTTCCACTGTGGTAACCCACGTGCCGCCTCTATCCCCTTCTCTCTCACTCCTCCTTCGATTTCCTCTGTTGTTGGGTGGGTGCTAAGGATTCGGAGCTCGGTTTAGTCGGTTGAAATCAGGCTTAGGAGGAAGAAATCGGAGCTGCGTTTTTAGGGTTGAAATTGAAGCTGGGTTTTTAGGGGAAATCAAAGATGGGTATTAAGGGGAAATCGGAGCTGCATTTTGAGGATGAAGTCAGAGCTGCGTTTTGAGGTTGAAGTCGAAGATGAATCGGGAAATATGGGCTTTGTTGGATGAGAGATTTGGAGGAGAGGGAAGAGGAGTTCTGGGTTTAGTCGGAGCTAGAGGGGAGATCTGGGAGGTCTTGGTGAAATCGAAACTAGAGCTGGAGGGGAGATCTAGAGGAGAGGGAAGAGGAAAATGTGAAGAGAGGGAGGAGGATGAAGAAGAAGGGATCAGTTGCCATGGAAGGAAGAGGATGAAGAAGATGATCTGGATGGTGTGGTGTGGAGGAGAGAAAGAGTATTAAAAAAAAGTAAAAAATAATTAAAGAAGTGTGATTGGTGTTTGGGAGGGGAATTAGGATGATAAGAAAGAATGAAGAGGGTGAGGAGGAGAGAGAAGAGTGATGATCCGCGTGAGAGGAAGAATGAAGATGATGATTGGATTGCCAGCGTGGCATTGTGGGCTGCTTTGGTAAATAACTTTGTCATGGTTTATTAAAAACCGTGACAAAATTAGTCACGGGTTATTGTAAACCGTGACTAATTGAAAACCGTGACAAAATTAGTCACAGTTTACAATAACTCGTGACTAATTTTGTCACGGTTCTTATAAACCGTGGCAAAATTAGTCACGGTTACATAAAAACCGTGACAAATTGGTCACGGTTTTTAAAAACCATGACTAATTAGTCACGGTTCACAAATCCGTGACTAAAAATCCGTGACCAATCATCAATTTTGTTGTAGTGTAACTCATTAATCACTAGTAATGGCACCAGTTAGTTTTCCATTGCAGAAGTGAACGCACGAGCGGTCAATTAATCTTGGTAGTTAGATCGGATAGAGCGAACGATTCGCCAGTCTTAAACCTAAGGGTTAGGAGTTATGGTGGTGTCTGAGAACTGAATGATTCGGGATTGAAAACCGCTGGTCTTGTGATCGCTAATGTTCTGGTGATCTTAGGGGGATTCGAAATCTATGCTTGTCTGTCGCTTTGTTAAGTCAATCAATATTTCATTTTTCTTTATGTTTTTATTTCAATTTCTCTTCTTCATAGACTAGAAGTCGTGGAACTCACACCACGCAAACTTGTTTTAAACCCGAGTAATTCGCCGACTCATTTGAGTAGACGATTAGTCGAGACCCATAGAATATGATCTACCTTGCTTTGTGCTCGGTAGTATTTGACTACACGCGCGTGAAAACGCGTCCATCAATTGTGAAATGTAATAATCAACCCAACATGTATTTGTAGATGACTACAACATATGAATTGGAAAAAAAATGAGTTTTCAATATGACCGTTGGGCATGGTCAATTGTGTCTGTGTACACAATTGAATCCTACTACCATTTTCCAACTGTTGGAAGAATGAAGCAAAATGAATTTTTTCAATTATGTTGCATGTACCAATCAAATGAAGTCATGTGGACTCCACCACCACCACCCACCTCCAACACATTAAATTGGTGGTCCCACTTCATTAAATTCAATATAGCAGAATGACACTTTTTAGCATAATACCATTATAGCTTCACTTATTGTATAGCACTAAATCTAAAATTTTGTCAATTTGGCAATTGAACTCTCCTTAGGCTGTCTTCAGCCCTATTGCCAAAAATACAAAATGGCAATTCAGTGCCTAAAACCATCCTCCAACCCAATAGCAAAGTAGCAACTTGCTAAAAATTGGATGACTAATTGGCTAAATAGCAAAGAATATGCCCATTGGTCATATGCATATGTAAAAATGGACCCTACCACTAAATGAATAAAAAAATAAGGGACCCCACCACTAAATGAATAAAACAAATGGAAAAGGCACATGATCATAATTATTTGTCCATCTTTAATTGTTCTTCTATATGATTTTAAGTGAGTTTCGATTCGCAGAACAATTATTTGAAGATTACTTAATAGATATAAATATTTTAAAAAATCACAACGGCCATAAAAGCACAAGAATCGAAATAATGACTATAAACGATCATAAAACGACTAGTACAATGCTAATACAAATCCAAATGCACAAGAATTGGATTAACGGCTAGTACAATGCTAATACAAATCCAAATGCACAAGAATAGAAATAACGGCTATAAACGGTCATAAAATGACTAGTAAAATTGCTATAAATTCATTGGTTCTCCTCACAATTCACACAACACTACTCTTATTAAAATTGCTATCAATTTGTACACACTCTCTATTTTACACATCTCTTCCACATTCGTCATGAGCAAAAGAGGAGTTAATTGGTCCGTTGATGAAGACCGATCCTTTTGTCGTGCTTATTGCAAAATTTCTTGCGATGGAGACATAAAGGTTGAGCAAGATGGTCATACTTTTTGGGGTAGGATCGAGACGACACACAAGGAATTCGGTCATCCTACCGAACGTACTCAAGGCTCAATGGTATCCTGATTCCAGGCTATAGGGAAAACTTGCAGCTCATGGAAATGGTCATTGAGAAAGGCCAACGAGCTTGGGTGAAATTGGTGAAGAGTCTATTGAGGAATTTGGTGAATAATACATGCTGAGTTTGCTGAATCGTATATGTGAATTATTTGCTTGGATGAAATTTGGATTTTATAGGCCAATGAGTTGGATGATGTTTTGGACTGGTGATTTGATGCATCAATGGAGGGAGGTGAATTATTTTGCTCATACTAGTGGAAAATTATGCACAGAAGTGATTTGATGCAACAGTGAGACAATAATGACAAATAGAGGTGGTGAGAAAATTCAAAGATGTTATGAATAATATTGTAGTGAATGTTCATGATTCACATAGGATGCTACCTTCACATAGGATGCTTCCTTAACATTGATCATAAGAATCAATGTCTTTCATGACCCATTCTTCTCCCCATTCATGTTTAATTATATGAGCCCATTCATGACTCATTATTCTCTCTATTCATGTGTAATTACATTAGCCTATAAGAGTTATGTATTATGTGCCTATAAATAGAGCACATCATTGTATCTATTGGTATGAATAAAGAAGAAGCAATTCTCTCATCTTTCTCTCTTGTGTTTTCTCTCTATTTCATAGTTCATAGTTCTCCATCACTTTCATAACACGTTATTAGCACGAAGCTCTGCCCACTTGGAGATTCACGAAGCTTTACTCCTTGGAGAACAAGATCGTCATCATAAGGTATAAACTCTGTATTATGAAGTTTCAATTAGTTATTGTTCATATGCGTTATTATTTTATTGTTTCTATTCGTGAAAGCTATTCGTTATGATGATTTGGAAACAATGATGGTTGGATGTTGGAATTATTTGAATATCAATAGTCTATAAGACTATATGTCATTTCACAAAGAGAATGTATCCAACACATATGCTACAACATTTCTTCAATTCAAAGTAGCAAAATATTATTATGATTCATGTGAGAAAGATTGGTATTTGAACCAATGCTTTGGAATATACAATTGCATTCCATGAGAATATATAAGTGTACCAAGATACACATGTTATCAAAAGGAAGTCTCAAATGTTGATGATTCATGAGACATAATATCATTCCTTGATATGAATGGTTATAATCATATGTCTATAAAGTGACAATATCTATGTTTCCAAAAGTGAACAAAAGAATACATTTATCTTTGATTTTGATGGTCATAAGAATGAAATTTCAAGTGTCTTTCACAAAACTTGAAAGAGAGAATGAATATGATCACATAATGGTGATACAACTATCAAATTTGTTTGGATGATCATAGTCCGAATGACACTCTTACGATTCCCTATATTGGGGGATCTACTACCATTAGGACACCTCTTAGTGTCCTCATATCAGGACACCCCTTAGAGCCATAGGATTAGAGGGTAGATCTAATGGTCTAAATTAAAAGGGACAAAATAGTCATTTGGAATTGGTATATATAGTAAATCATATTAGGGTTTCACCACAAACCCTAATTCTCTTTACAATCAGCCAAAGAACCTCTCTTCCTCTCAACCCTACTTCCTCCAATCCCGTTGCCGCTGCCTTGCCATCTCCAGCCCCTCCACCGCCGCCAACGTCTCCTATGTAGCCCTGCCTTACCATCTCCAACCCCGTCGCTGCTGCCGTCTGTCTTACATCGACGTCAATCTCCAGATCTCGAGCATTCGACCCTTACAGCATCACAAAGCGACCCACCTTCGTATGGAAGCATAGCTCCCGGAGGAGTTGGAACAGCAGCATGGCGGCGGCGTCGCCACCACCTAGCCAATAAGTCATCGTCACCCAGTCGTGAATCTCCGATGAAAGGCCAACCCATTATTTCTATTAAACCTAATTGGAAACTACGTAATAAGGTCGTCGCCAATCTACCCACCGCCACCACCACCATTAATCTAATCATGCAGTATTGTTTTTTATAATGGCGTGGATTTTGTTCCCTGTTGTATAAACTCACTTAGCTTGGCTTTTGTCCCTGCTATATAAACTCACTTCATTTTTCTTTCTTTTTCTATAGTTAATATACTTAACATTCAGATCTCAAAAAATCTGGATTACTTGTTTCTATTTCATGATATTAGAAGATTGTTCCAAATAGATACTTGTGGAACATTGTTCTAAGTTGTCGTTATTGGTACCAAGTTTCATATAATATGATTTGGTTTGGTTGTGTTCCGATTTCCTAATCAGGAGAAATTCTTCATCTTCATCTTGTTCTTGCTAGTTTAAAGTGTTCTGTTTCCGTAATGGATTAATATGATGTTCCAAAACAATAGTAGTGGAACTATTCCAAAACAATAAAAGAGAGGAACTGTTCCGAAATAATAAAAGAGGAACTGTTCCGAAATAATAAAAGAGGAATTGTTTCGAAATAATAAAAGAGGAACTGTTCCGAAATAATTTCCACAAAAAGTGTCATCATAATCTCCATAAAATCACAGCGGTACATTAACGACCATTAAATAATTTTCAAAAAAAGAGTGGAGTAAAGTTTGGAACTAATTAGTAGGATATTGCTAAATTAACTATTAGGGAAATTGATTACCAAATAAAGATTAATACTTCTGAATAAATATTAGGGAAAGTGAAGAAAAAATGAAAATTGTGATCATAAAAAAAATCAGAATTAATTAGTTACTAAAAATCTGTGACATTAAAAAAGAATGGAGCATAAATGGAATTTTTATACTTAAATTAATTAATTACACTTAAAAAATCTGCATTATAACTGAAAATTCGAAATTTAGGTAATAATTATCATTATAGAAAAAATCAGAATTAAAAATCTACAATATCTCAAACAATGAAATTACCCTTATATCCATTTAATATTGACCTTAAGATCTATAAGATTTAATCGTATGGCTCTAAAAGGTGTCCTCATATGAGGACGCTAAGGGGTGTCCTAACGGTAGGAATTTCCGATTTTATATAGGTTGATTGTTAACTTTTCACGTTGAACAATTTTAGGCCACTTAACCTCTCGATATCTTGATGTTATCGCCGATGAAGAACTCATTGTATTCGCTAGGGGTGGAAATCGGTCGGGTAGTGGTTAATCGTAACCGGTCAAACCGGTTACCCATAACCGTTATTTGCCTAAATCATGCATCGAAACCGTACCCAAAACTAAGAACCGGTTAGCCATAACCGATTGGTATGCGGTTACAATTTTTACCGGTTAGCCGATTTCAGCAATAAAACAGAATTGCAGCAGAACTGGATGTTAGACTTAATTGGGGGATATAACACCATGATTGCACTGCTACAGATATTGGACTAGATTTTACATATAAAACCGAATTGTAGCAGTAGTTTCATCTGAGAAGAGAACCAATTGCAGCAGCAGCAGTAGCAATTGCAGAACTGGATTTTTGATCCGACACTCTCAAATGAATGCAAGAGCAAGTCTGATTGGATGTATAGCAACGTCAAAAGATAAACGTGATGTTCATAATTCGCGGTAGAGCACTGAATCTCTACACATGTGTACCAGGCTCATTATTAGAGATCCAATCTGCAAAGAACTTGCTCTTCTTCACCAAAATGGAGGAGTGGCAGTAGAACGCTTCTGAGATTGCTTCCGAGTTCTTCATCGAACCACTAGATCTTCAATCGAGTTCTTCAATCCTTCCGTTTTCGCATCTATGTGGAAAAGGCTGGATTTCACATATATGTATAAAAGGCTGGATTTCACATCTATTTCACATCAATATACCTTCAGAGTTCAGATCTAGAGACCATTAGCAGCAAAACCCCAACCTCATCCCCAAGTAGAATGATTCTTGAGCTAAGAGAGCATCATCAGCCTCCACAAGTGCTTCTATGAATTATCCATTTGAAGCGTGAGAAAGAAAAGAACCGAGAAAGTAAAGTACAAACTTATGAACAGAGAAGAATCGAAGAATAACTCAATAGGAAAAACCAATGTCCATGTGCTGCAGAACACAATGTCCATGTATATATATATATTAAATAAACTAACCAGCACTAAAAAAAAGACGAAGGGTGGTTTGGTTGATGGAATAGAGTATGGGAATTGGATTTCAATTCCCGGTCCAATGAGAATTGTAGTGCAATTATTTGAGTCAATTCCCAAAGAGAATTGTTGAATTCGTCTTCTTTTGTAGAAACATCTTCAAACAATCTGCCCGTACTGTTTTCCTAGATGGCATATCAAACATAGGACATGTAGTTTCCATCAACCTCTTAAACCCTACATGTTCGACAAATCGGAACGACAACTCATTCAACATAATCATCGCTGCAACAACTTGTCAGACCAAATCTTGATTATATCTCCAATTAGCTACCCTTCGAGCTTTTTCATCATCTAAAATAGGCACAGATTGTAGATGCATTTGACCATCCCTTTAAACTCTTTTCCTCCTACACATCCGAGTATGGTTTTTAAGAGAAGTCGTACCATTATGTCCAGGATCAGCTTTGAGAATTGTCGGACAAAATAAGCATTGAGCCCTGTGCTCTCCATTCTCATCTTGAAATGTCTTAAACTTTGCCCACCAAGGAGATCTCTTGCGATATGATTTTTCAGGTCGTCCCTCTCCACTCTTTGGTATAGTAGGTACCGATGCAGCTAGTTGTTGTTGTGGTGTTGAATTCACAAGAGGTGGTACTGGTGTTTGTGTGTTGGTGTTGGGTGTTTGGAGTGGCACCACGTCTAGCATCACCAGCTCGTCTCTTCATATTTTGACGATGCCGTAAAGAAGTTTGTGCATTCTTTTCCTTAGTAGGACGTGGTTGACTATTATTAGTCATCTGTAAAAGGTAACATGAAACAAATAAGTTAACTTAATAATCAGTAAACTATCAAATACCCAGATTCCTATTAATAATGTTGTAACATTGCAACATATAGTATTTGATTGAATCACTGCTGACTATTATCGTTTTACTGCTAGTCTGCTACAGTGATTCCTATTAAGCATCACCCCTATTATTTCTTAATCTTCATTTCACTTTACTATTTAATTACTTTAATTTGCAGTGAAGACGACTGATCAAACATAATAATATTCTTTCCTTGTATCATGCTCGCTAAGCATTTCTCTATCTAATTACTTTAATTTGCAGTGAAGACGACTGATCAAACATAATAATATTCTTTCCTTGTATCATGCCCGCTAAGCATTTCTCTATCTAATTACTTGATTATTTGATTGAATACTATTATGTTGGGTATTTGACGTGAAGAAATCATATAAAGAACCACTACTTTTAGGACTCGTTTATATCAGCTACAACATTGCAGGTGGCTTTATAGGGCTATTAAGCATGGTGCTTAACCCATAACAACCGTCTGATTCATCCTACGGTTCAAGATGGAGTTCACCCGCGAGGGGTATTTTGGGCAAAAAAAAGTATTACGAATCTGACACGTAAACAGTACAAATCTGACATTTTCTGTCACTATATAATTAAGAAATCACCATTCTTTCTCTCCATTTTCAAAATTAAAAATTCTTCATTTCCCTCTCTTTTCTCTCTCCTTTTTTCTCTCAAATTTTCATAAACAAAGAAGAAATTTGTGAGCTTATTATGCCGGGAAATAGAACGTCGGAGCTAGATCTACGGATGAAAACGCCAGGGGAGTGCATACAACCCTCACAATGTGTACGAATCTCTATATTTTCATATTTTTGTGTTAAAATTTATGGGTTTTCTTGTTCTTCATGTTCTTTTCTTGTTGGAGGGTGCCAAAAATTGATTTCGTGTTCTTCATGTTACTTTAGTTGCTTTTATCGTTTGTTTTGATAGTGTATTTGTAATACTTTCGTAGTCGTTCGTTGAGATACGTTGAGTTTCGTAACATTTGATTTTGTAATGTTTTTTTATCTATTTTCGTAATATTTTCGTAGTTGTTTCGTAATATCTATTTTCGTAATATTTTTTATCTATTTTCGTAATGCTTTCGTAGTTGTTTCGTAACACTTTCGTGTTCTTCATGTTACTTTCGTAATACTTCCGTGAGAAATCATCATTGTTTCTCTCTTCATTTTCAAAATTCAAAATCCTTCATTTCCCTCTCTTTTTCTCTCTCCTTTTTTCTCTCAAATTTTCCTGAATAAAGAAGAGATTTGTGTGTTCATTATGCCGGGAAATAGAACGTTGGAGCTAGATCTACGCATGAAAACGCCAGGGGAGTGCATACAACCCTCACAATGTGTACGAATCTCTATATTTTCATATTTTTGTGTTAAAATTTATGGGTTTTCGTGTTCTTCATGTTCTTTTCTTGTTGGAGGGTGCCAAAAATTGATTTCGTGTTCTTCATGTTACTTTAGTTGCTTTTATCGTTTGTTTTTATAGTGTATTTGTAATACTTTCGTAGTCGTTCGTTGAGATACGTTGAGTTTCGTAACATTTAATTTTTGTAATGTTTTTTTATCTATTTTCGTAATATTTTCGTAGTTGTTTCGTAATATCTATTTTCGTAATATTTTTTATCTATTTTCGTAATGCTTTCGTAGTTGTTTCGTAACACTTTCGTGTTCTTCATGTTACTTTCGTAATACTTCCGTGAGAAATCATCATTGTTTCTCTCTTCATTTTTAAAATTCAAAATCCATCATTTCCCTCTCTTTTTCTCTCAAATACTTTCGTAGTTTTTCGTAACACTTTCGTGTTCTTCATGTTTCTTTCGTAATGCTTTCGTGAGAAACCATCATTGTTTATCTCTCCATTTTCAAAATTCAAAATCTTTCATTTCCCCCTCTTTTTCTCTCTCTTTTTTTTTCCTCTCAAATACTTTCGTAGCTGTTTCGTACACTTTCGTGTGTTCATGTTACTTTCGTAATACTTTCGTGAGCAACCATCATTGTTTCTCTCTCCATTTTCAAAATTCAAAATCCTTCATTTCTTTCCCTATCTTTTTCTCTCATTTTCGTAATGTTTTCCATATGGTTTTGTTTCATATCTGTTTTCCATATGAATTAAGTAGCCAAGTATTACGAATTAAGTAATCAAGTGTTATGAATTAGTATTGTTCATGTTTTTTTGCCCTTGGTTTGCATTTACTGACTTTTTCGTTTGTAACTAATGAATTTCATCTTATTTCTTATTGCAGAGGTACCTAAATAAAAAGACGACGAGCGTTGGTTTACTGGTTTTCATGTTCTTCATGTTCTTTTCTTCTTGGAGAGTGTCAAAGATTGATTTATAAATTAATAAATTTATGTACTTATTGTTTTGATAGCTTGAGTAAAATTAAATCAAAATGTACAAAGATACCGCGTATAAATTATTGTGTATCATGACATCCCCATGTGATACGAACCTACATAACCAACAATTACGATCCTCCCAATAAACTAATACGAAATTGGTTCTCAAACGTTACGAAACATGTTATAGAATCATACAAATAGTCGTATCAGCTATCACTCACATTCGTACCAATTTGACAACTATAAAATTTGACAACATATTTTCAGGTTTGCATGTTAAGAACTATTCCCCGTTGAGATTACTGATCTTGTACTTGCTCTGGAAGAGTAATTCATTCATGTAAGGTTAAGAACAATAAAACCATAGAGACAATCTCCTGCGTGAGAGGTCCTGTTAAATCATTCAGCAGTGGTTGTTGGTCACGGTATTACAAAAGTGTAACTCAATATGTTACGAATAAGTTGGCTAAAGTGTACAAATCTGACAAGTTATGTATACGAAAAAAGGGAGGATGTTTGAAATTGACAAACATTGTGTCGCGATCGCTGGGTGTTCTTCATGTGTTGCCACGGTTTTACACCTGATTATGTACTTCGACAACACTTTGAACCTTTGGGAAGCTAACCTAACCTTCTTCTCATTATGCCTCATCTCCTGTGAAAAAAACACTATAACAATTACAATCATTCTACTAAACAAATAAGATTTGTTGCAAAAAAAATTATGGAATCTAAAAAAAATTAACATTGTAGGATCAAATCGTCCCGTTACTTGAAAATGTAATTAAAATCCATAACAGGTTATTGTGTATCATGACATCTCCCATGTGATATGAACCTACATGTCCAACAATTACGAACCTCCCACATAACTAATACGAAATAATTATGAAACATTATGAAACATGATCTCAACCCATACGAAACTTGCTATAAGCCTATACGAAATTGGTTCTCAAACGTTACGAAACATGCTATAAAACCATACGAATCATGATTTGTAACTTGAATCAACTAAATTCGTAACTACATATAAATTCCTAACATAACTGATACGAATTCCTAACATAACTGATACGAATTCCTAACATAACTTTACTAATACGAATTCCTAACATAACTGATACGAAATCTAAAATGATTAATTTCTTAAACACTATCAAGAGTGATATCATTAGATTCGTAATTTAATTAGAAGACTTTTGATGTTAAAATTACTAAAAATCATTCAAATTGTAAGTGTTATGTTAATTTTTTATCAATAGAAGAAAGAGAATAGAAAAATTGAGTACTCTCTTTCCTACTTTTCTGTCACTTTTCCCACCACTTTAACACATTTACGAGATTACTATTTTACCCTTCTGACACTTTCATTGATCATAGCCATTGATCTTGTGGGCCAAGCTCATGAACGGCCGAGATTTCATTAAGCACCATTAAACACCAATCCCATTAAGCACCTGACTATTTTCCGGCTTTATGCTTGTATATATTATCATTGTTTATTTGTTTTCAAAGCAGCTGCTACAGCTAGCCTACAACACTGATTCAATCAAATAAATAAACAATACCTTCTTTTCTCCTTTATGTCGTCTCTGGACGCCACACGTACAACACTGCAGTCGACAAGTCAGCACCACCAATAGGCAAAAGTCCAACAGCTTTCTGCTCCACCACTAAGAATTGAGAAGCGTGAAAAAGTTTATTTACTTTGAGGCTCAAAGTAAGCTAATGCATCGCCTATCTAGCTGTAGGTATTATTTTGTTAGGATTTTTCTCTTTTCGTTCAATAGAATTAGGGGTAGGGACGGTAATAATTAATAAAGTTAATGCTTAATTAATAGTATCGGTTACAACCGGTTCCTGTCGGTTAAACCAAAATAATAACCGTAAAAACCGCAAACCTGAATTCAGCCATAATCAGGAACCGCAACTGGTTGAGTGGTCGGGTATCGGATACCCATAAACCGGTTTGACCGGTTTGGGTCTGGTTAACCCAGAAAATCAAAAATTGATTTCGACCCCTAACCCACACAAGCTAAAGGTAAGGGACACAAGGATTTAACGTGGTTCGGAGAAAATTTTCCTCCTACTCCACGGGCGGCAACCAACACACAAATTCACTATCTTGAGTGGTTATAAAGACTGGGAAGTGGACACACGCTCTCCTAACTCTACAAGAGTTTATCTCAACTCACAAATGGATGATGAGAATGGTGATCTCTACGTCATTCTACCAAAGTCTTTTTTAGGCACACACTCCACTCATTAGATGAGTAGATTCAAATCACCTAATCAATCCAACTATTCATACATGGAATCACACAAATGAATTTTTCCAAGTTCACTCTTGGAGAATGTGTTCCATGTACGTATTGAATGCTTGGTGCATTCACAACCTGTTGAGCCATATTTGGGAAGCCACTGAATAAGGAAATCTGCAAAACAAGAAGATCTGCTCACAAAGAGAAAATCAAGGAAGCAAAGCCAAAATAGGAAACTTATCTTAAATTTCCTCTTCCATTGCTCACCAACGGCTACACTATCAAATGAAGATTGATCTCCTTTTTTGCTCAATTCACTATATATTGAAGGCCTTGAAGAAATCAGAAGGTTAAGCCTTTTGATTCGAATAAGCAAAATAGAGAAAGCTAACATCGGAGAGATCATAAGCTAAAGTGTACGAGATATAGGTGGTGCAAGTGGGGATCTTACGTAGTGCTGTACGGGGAGTAAGCACTCAAACCATTCGATTATTTGTATCTTTGTGTTTGTTATTCAATCAATAAGAAAAAAATATTGAAGGAGTTCCTTCGAGCGTGGACGTACATCAAAGCTAATAAGCTTGGTGGAACCACGTTAAAAATCGCGTGTCCAAGTTCGTTTTACTTTGATTTTTCATTTCTGTCGATTTTCACTCAGTTACTCATTTGGGCCGATCAAAGCACATCCCAATACTTTTTCAACTGACCTGATTATTTCAGCCCACATATATAAGCCAAAAAGGAAATCGTTTTTCAGCATCTGCTGTGTTCCATACGATTCCTTTGTCTCTCTCACTTCGAGCTACACTAGGGTTTTGTTTCGACAACAAACGACTACGATTTTGATCAAGAAAAGAAGGGACTCGAGTCCAAAAATTGGTATCAAAGAGGGTCACAACAACGATTGAGTCGACGATTCATTGGTGCTAAAGACTCCAGGTGTACTCGTGCCCTTTCACTTTCGTTTGCTTTTCGACTTGTTCTTTTTTGCTGTGCAAGATGAATCTATCTGGTGAATCGTATATTACAGCTAGTGTTGTGTTTCTTGCAGATGGATTCTCACAGAATCAGCCTCCCAAGTTCGAAGGGGCTCACTATGGATAGTGGGAAAACATGATGGAGCTTTTCATCAAGTCTTCCAATCCGGCTCTGTGGAAAATCGTCATCGATGGTCCAACAGAGTTAAAAACTCAAGCTGATAAATGGTCTTATGATGACATGAAAAATGTGCAACAGAATGCTCAGGCTATGAATGTTATGTACTGTGCTTTGGGAAGAGAGGAATTTAATAAGGTTTCTAGCTGTAAATCGGCAAAGGAAATCTGGGATAAATTATGTGTCACATATGAGGGAACTAACTTAGTTAAAAGTTCAAGGATTAATCTATTGAAGCATGAGTTTGAATTATTTCAAATGAATACTGGTGAATCTATTCGTGATATGTGTGATAGGTTTCAGAATATAGTCAATAAACTCGAAGGTCTAGGAAAAGTCTATGAGAATGAGGATCTAGTCAAAAAATTATTTGGTCCTTGCCGAAGCAATGGAGACTTAAGATTACTGCTATTGAGGAGTCTAAAAATCTGGCTGATATCAATTTGAATGAATTATATGGTTCATTGATTACTCACGAGGAAGTTTTAAAAAGAGAAGAAGTTTCTGACGAACCTAAAGGAATAAAGAATATTGCTTTTAAAACTGAAGTTGAGTCTCTTGATGATGATCTGGATGATTATGATGATAATGAATTGTCTTTGCTTAGCAAACATGTTAGTCGTCTTTTCAAGTTTAAACATGATAAAAGAAAAGGTGGGGGTAACTGGAATAAGCCGAAAGGATCCGAGTCTGAGAGTCCTAAAGACACTAGAAACTCATCTAAAAATAGTGGAAAAAACAAAAAAAAGAGTTTAGTGTGCCGACTAACAGTGCAGGTTGCTTCAACTGTGGAAAAATTGGACACATTAAGGCTGAATGTCCTTGGGGAAAAAAGAGAAAAGGCCTTCCAAGGTACTTGGGATGGTTCTGACAGTGATGAAGAAGCATATGATAATGAAGAAGTTTAGGCATACATGGCCACAACCACTGATGTCAAAATCTCTCAGGAGCTTGAACATAAGCTCGAGGTAAGCAAAGAGTTCTCCCCTTCTGATTCTGAAACTGAATGTGAAGATCTAAGTCAAGAAGTTCTTTTAAGTACTATTCAGGATATTACTCAAGAGTTTATAAATGTTAAGAGGAAGTTTGTCTGTCATAAAAAGAAATTGAAGGACAAAACTCATGAAACACAACTTATCTCTAACGAGCTGAAAAGTGTTCAAGGTCATCTATCTACATCAAAGTTCTATGAACGAAACTTAAGAATGAACTTAAGAAACCTATATAAACAAAATAGGGAGTTCAGAGGTTATTTAGGGTATAATGATTTATTTTGTCTAAATCCTAGATATCCTATGTATCTTGAACCAAGGCCTAGAAATGAAAACTGTTATGATGAAAGGAACTTTGGTAGTTCATATAACAGATATTCTACTGTTTCCAAAAAAGGGCATCCAAGCTTGTCTAGATGCCTAGACAAAAATGACTATCTTTGTTTCAGGTGTGTGACTAGGCGAAGTCTGATTTTTTGTTCTGACTGGTCAGACCAATTCACGCGTAATTTTCTCCTGGGTTCTAGGCGAAAATCATTATTTTTGTACATAGTTTGAAAACGTATTTATTTGTGTAACTAGTTTAATATTTTTATTTATTTAGGTGAAAAGGCCCTATATGTTGAATGATTAAAATTTGTAAAGGTAGATAACTTGTAAACTTTGTACTATTTTGTATAGATAAATGTTAGATAATCATCTACAACTGCATTTTTTTCCAACATGGTAGATCATTATCTCTACAAAATTTGTTATTTTTCGTTCAAATCATTTTATATATCGTTTAACGACATGAAGATTCTTATCCTCGAAAAAACAAGATATTAGAAACATGTTTATCTATCAAAACGTCAGTGAAGGTAAACCTGTACCCCCACTTTTAGTGGAGGCACCAGATCGTTCACCAATTAATCTTAATGGTAGAATGGTATAATTGGTTTTGACACATAGGTTAGAGCCCTTCTAACAAATTTCCACATCGTCACTCAGTTTTAAATCAAAATTCAATTATTTTTCTTTCTTTTCATTAAATGATGAATGTCCCCAGAAATATTTTTGACGTATTAGATTTTGTGATAAATAAACTCAGGCTCATATAACACTTTTTTTTCTCTCTCGTATGAGAGCCCCTACCCCTGTTGAGGGTTTTTAGGTTTTCCTTTTTCGCTCTTCGTCTTCCACGTATCGCACCGCAACGCAAAGATTCACCGCCGCCTTTCTTGCTGTCTCGATATTTATGTCACGTTTGGGTTTCCTCCCTGCTCACCGTACACCTCTGTCTGACGGTGTATTGCGAGGCCTCCGTTGTTTTCGATCGTTTCGATGAGCAAACTCCTGGAGCTAGGGTTGAGGTTGGGCTTTCGTGACTTGAAAACGAGCACTTGTTTCGGTATGACGGATCCCACAGGAACCATGGAGGAGCAACTGCGACGAATGGCTCTGTTAGAGGACGACGAGGATCTGGACTTGTCGGATATCCTTACTGAGGAACCACTTACTGATCGAAGCTACAACTTTAATGCCATGCGAACCCTAATGGCAAATATCTGGAAGCCAGGGAGAGGTATCTCAATTGAAGATAGAGGAGAAGGCCTCGTCCTGTTCCATTTCTATCATCCGATTGACCTACGAATGGTCATGGACGAAGGACCTTGGTCGTTTGACAACAACCTGCTTATGCTATATGAGCTTAAACCTGGGGACAATATTCAAGAAGTTCCGCTGATGTATGCAGCGTTCTGGGTACATATCACCAATCTTACGTCCGACTTTTGATAAGAATTTTACCAAGGTCGTATTCCACGAGGTCCTCACATAAGCTAATACTCACAAAGTTCATGAATGGTCTAAACATTTAAAATTGAGTTTTGGTTTTGAAAGAGAACAAATCAAAAGCATAAGCAAACAAGGAAAAACTAACAAGTGAAATCGAGGATCAAACAAGAGAGAAGGGAGTTTAGCTTAGCAAGGGGTTTCTTCAAGCTCAAGGTTCATGAAAGCTGGATTGAATCTCAAGCAACGATGTGTAAACTAATGACCATGCAATTCACTCAAGTACAATCAACGAACTCTCGCACAATTGACTCTCTACTCCTAGACCAAATGCACCATGCTCTCGCTATGTGAACAAAGGTAATAGAGTGCCTTAACTTGCTCAATGAAATGCCAAAAACTTGAATTCTATGCTAACATTCATCTAGCACAAGGTAAATGATGCAAGACACTCTCATGTCAATCATATAACACTAGTCTAGCAATCATAAGGGTCTCTCAACCTTCAAATGAAAGAAAACTCAATGCACACCAAGTGTTTGATAAAATGACAACAAGGAAAACAAGCTCAAAATGGTTGCAATTGCATAATCCAATCTCTCAAATCATTCAATTACAATCCCAAGACCTTAGATCAACATCAATCAATCATTCTCATGTATTGAAAGACATAAACAAATTATCAAAGGACCAAGTTAAGTCCCAAGAACAACAAGCACAAGGTCTAGGATCATCATCTTACACAAATGGCTATGAGAAACTCAATCCATACAATCAATCATCTATCCTAGCTTGATCCATCCCCCACTAAACTAAACCTAAGCTTAGCCTAGCACAACCATGGAAGAAACCTGAAATTGAGTAGAGGAGACCATCCTTGCTTCCATGGAGGATCTTCCTACTTGGCTCTTCAAGCTCCAATCCAAGCTATGGAGGACTTCACTTAGATCCTTGATCTTCAAGTTGATCAACAAGGGAGGAGGGATGGTGTTTGATTGAGAGGAGAATGGTGATTGGCGATTGTTGAGTTGAGAGAGAGAGCGAGACGGCTGTGTAAAAATTAGAATGTGTATCCCCCTTTAATTTTCGTCCGCGGCCGCTTTAAATAGCACGCTGGAATTGCTTGGAATTTTCGGCGAAAATTCCACAACATTTTCGCCGAAAATATCTTTGAAAAACACCGAGCGGCTTGGCTTTTCTTCACAGATTTTTGGCGAAAACATTGAAGAGTTTTCGCCAAAATTTTCTTCATAAATCGGAAGTCCGCCTTCTGTGATCTCCTATTTGCAATTGCCGAGAGTTTTCGGCGAGAACTATAAGGTTCTCGCCGAAAACTTGAGTACAAAACCCTGCACTTTTCTCGATTTTGCAACGGCCATATCTCCTCCGTCCTAGCTCCGATTGACCTCCCGTTTGATCCTACGTGCTCCTTGTCACCAGTACTACGATGCCAGGACCTGAAAATACCAAGAAAACAATTCCAATAGATACAGAATTGGCCTCAAAGTGGCACTTGGACAACAAAAGAGCACTTTGCATAAAACTTCCATAAAAGCAAATAAATCATGGCAAAATGAGATCAAACATGGGAGATCCCTAGGCTAATCAAGGACTAAGAGTGCACCAAATATAGTCACATCAAATTCCCTTACGACTAAGCTTTGCTTGTCCTGAAGCAAATGAATTAGAAAACATCCAAGTCCACAAACGACAAGATCGGTCACATTGAGATTCAAGCAATAACAATTTCGCTTAAACTGTTCCACGAACAAACTTAACCTACACATGCAAGAACATCAACCAAATAACTCTAGACCTCACTAATATCTGCACACTTCAAGTAGCGGTTAATTGGGATACAGAAAAACTGACCACGACAACACCAACTCTAATCAAAAGGACTTGAACTCGGGAAATGGAACGGATAAGGCGGGGGTAAGAGAATTTTTGAGAGTGATGAGTGATCATGATGTGGCTATCGACTCGACTTCATCCGCTTCTAAACCCGCACTTTACAAACTCTGGCTAGGATCAAGGGCTACATTTGAGAACTTTTTTTTTCTCTTTTCTTTCCATTTTCATTCATTTTTTCCTTCTCTTTTTTCTTACTGCATACTAGTGCTCGATCCAACACTTCACTTAGGTGTTGAACCTTCCTAGCTCACAGCTTTTAACTTTGCTAGTGCTCAACCCGACACTTCACTTAGGTGCCGAGCTTGCCTAGCTTTTCTTTTCTTTTGAGCATTTTCTTTTGCCACTTGATCCTTAGCCCCTTACAACTTTAACACAAGATTTCGAATTGGATTCCATCTAATCTCAAGCCACAATCACGAGGGATCAAAAAGGTTGAAGAAAAACATGGAAAAAGGGTGAAAATTCTGATTGCCTTCATCATCTTAGACCGGTGTTATCGAGTGGTACAAAAACACGTATCAAACCAATCAACCAACATACAAGAGTGATAAAGTCTATGTTCTGGCCTAGACTCATTTGATATTAGCTCTAACATGCTGGTTATAGGTTCCAAGTAGGACAGTCTAAACATCATTGCGAAAGCTTGAAATCAATTAAACACAAAAGTCAAGAACCGAATGATTCTACAATAGAGGAAATTGACATTCAATTAAGATCATGCAACTCATCAAAGCATAGCCTTAGATCTCTACCACAAATAATCACACCAAACCTCAAACTCCCCTACGACTAACATGAGCATTGTCCTCAATGATCAAGAGAGAGAGGGTAAGGTGGAACGAAGTTACCGCGTTGGTAGAGAGGAGCATAGGACGCCAAAGTAGAGGAAGAGTCCCATGACGCACATTGTGAAGAGTGATCCGCCTAAGTGCTTGCCAACATCTTATTCAATGAGCTAAAACAACACTAAAACATAAAAGCGAAAAGGTAAGGATAACACGAGTTGCCTCCCATGAAGCGCTTCTTTAACGTCTTTAGCTAGACGAAACCAAGAGCACTCAAGGCATAACCAAGGGTAAAACCTCAACCGCACCAATAGTATCATTAACCACATAATGTTTAAGTCGATGGCCATTCCCTTAAAAGGCTCGATTTGGGATGGAGAGATTACCTCGACGGTTCCATAAGGAAATACTTGAGTTACCGTGAATGGTCCGGACCAATGAGATCTCAACTTTCCAGGAAAAAGCTTGAGCCGAGAGTTGTATAGGAGGACTTGGTCACCAATTCTGAAATCCTTGCCCGGCTTCAATCGGGAGTCATGAATGAGCTTCGTCCTCTCCTTGTATAGCTTTGCACTCTCATATGCATGATGGCGATACTCTTCGAGCTCATGTACCTGAAACTTACGCTCTTCTCCTGCGAGACTCATATCGAGGTTTAGAAATTTCAACGCCCAAAGAGATCGGTGCTCAACTTTTACCGGCAAATGGCAAGCTTTACCATAGACCATCCTATAAGGAGTAGTGCCTAAAAGGGTCTTATAAGCTGTAAAGGTAGGCCCATAGAGCATCATCAAGCTTCGTCGACCAATCTTTTCGTGATTGGTCGACCGTTTTCTCCAAAATTCTCTTAAGTTCCCTATTAGTTACCTCGGCTTGGCCACTAGGTTGAGGGTGATACGAGGTAGACATCCGATGAGTGACACCGAACCGTCGGCACACCCTATCGAATTGTCCTTGAAAATGAGTACCTCGATCACTAATAATACACGAGGAGCACCAAAACGGATGAACAACTTAACAAGAAACTTCCCTACAACTCGGGCATCATTGGTAGGCAAAGCTTGTGCCTCCGCCCATTTAGACACATAATCAACCGCAACTAATATATACTTGTTACCATGCGAAGGAGGGAACGGTCCCATGAAATCAATACCCCAAATATCGAATATCTCTACTACTAACGAAACATTTTGAGGCATTTCATCACGAGAGGAAATGTTACCTGAACGTTGACAAGCATCGCAAGACTTGACATAGTCTTGACAATCTCGAAAGATCGAGGGCCAAAAGAATCCGGATTCAAGTACCTTGCGAGCCGTGCGATTTGCCCCATGATGTCCACCCGTAGGACCGGAATGGCAATGAAGTAAGATGTCCTTCGCTTCTCCATGGGTAACACATCTTCTAATCATCCCATCGGAGGCAACTCGAAACACAAAAGGATCGTCCCAATAGTAATGCTTCAAATCCGCAAAGAACTTCCTTTTGTCTTGAGTGGAGAGACCCTCCTTCAAGTATCCACTAGCAAGGTAGTTAGCTAAATCCGCGAACCACGGTTCCTTGAACTCCAAAGTTGCTAACGCGAATAATAGCTCATCAGGGAAGTTGTCATTGATTTCTTCATTACTGTTGTGTACCATCTCAACTTCTTTCAACCGAGACAAGTGATCGGCGGCTACATTCTCGGATCCCTTCTTATCTCGAATTTCAATGTCAAACTCTTGCAACAAAAGAACCCATCGAATCAATCTTGGTTTAGCATCGGTCTTAGATAGAAGATACCTCAAAGCTTGGTGGTCCGTGAAGACAATAGTGTGAGAAAGCACCAAGTAGGACATAAACTTATCAAAAGCAAACACTATGGCCAAGAGCTCCTTCTCCGTAGTTGTATAATTCCTTTGAGCTTCATTGAGAGTCTTACTTGCATAGTATATTGGATGGAATCTCTTGTCAATTTGTTGGCCTAGAACCGCTCCAATAGCGTAATCACTAGCATCGCACATCAACTCAAATGACTTTGACCAATCCGGAGCAATGAGTATAGGAGCATTTGTGAGTTTACCCTTTAGGAGTTCAAAAGCTCACATGCATTCATCATCAAATCGAAATTCCACATCCTTCTCGAGAAGCAGAGTCATAGGAGTAGTGATCTTAGAGAAGTCTTTAATGAAGCGCCTATAGAAACCGGCATGCCCCAAGAAACTTCTCACGGCCTTCATAGAAGAAGGTGGAGGAAGTTGAGAGATGGTCTCTAGCTTTGCCTTATCAACCTCAATGCCTCTTCGAGAGATCTTGTGACCAAGAACAATTCCCTCATTGACCATAAAATGGCACTTCTCCCAACTTAACGCGAGATTGGTCTCTTCACAACGATGCAACACCTTCTCAAGGTTCCTCAAACAAAGATCAAATGAGTGCCCAAAGACCGAGAAATCATCCATGAACACTTCCATGATATCTTCCACAAAATTATCAAAGATGGCAAGCATACATCGTTGGAAAGTAGCGGGAGCATTGCACAATCCAAATGGAATTCGGTGATAAGCAAACGTACCAAAAGGGCATGTGAATGTGGTCTTCTCGATGTCCTTCGGTGCAATCGGTATTTGAAAGTATCTGGACATGCCATCCAAAAAGCAATAGTACTTGTGACCGGAGAGACGCTCGAGCATTTGATCCATGAAAGGTAGAGGAAAATGATCCTTCCTTGTGGCCTCATTGAGTCGACGATAATCTATGTAAACACGCCACCCCGTGATCATCCTTGTCGGGATGAGCTCATTCTTGTCGTTAGCTACCACCGTGATTCCTCCTTTCTTGGGAACAACTTGCACGGGGCTAACCCAGGGACTATCCGAGATAGGAAAGATAATCCCTGCATCCATAAGCTTAATAACCTCTTTCTTCATGACCTCTTTCATGTTAGGATTCAATCTTCTTTGAGGTTGCACAACCGGCTTGAAATCTTCCTCCATGAGAATCCGATGTGAGAAAAATGTGGGACTTATACCTCGAATATCCGAGATTCTCCACGCAATAGCTCTCATATACTTCTTGAGGAGCTCCACTAAACGGTCCTTTTGCTCGGGTAGGAGATTTGAATTGATGATGACCGGTAGCTTAGAATTTGGCATTAGAAAAGCATACTCTAAATGAGTGGGAAGAGGCTTGAGCTCAAGAGTAGGTGGTTCTTCATAAGAGGTCTTCACCCTTTCTACCTTCGGAAGAGCAACAAAAACTGTTTCACTCTCCAACTTGTCTCCCCCTTCATCAAGGTAAGCCACCTGAGCTTTTAACTCTGGGGTGTCTAAATGTTCCTGCACATTCATTCGAAGGCAAACATCCAAAGAATCTTGACACACAAAGTTAGAAATACTACACACACTAGCCGAAGCAATAGTATCACACGAGTACTCTAAATCATCTTGTGCGTGAGCAAATTTCATGCCATCGGCTATGCAAAATGTGACACTCTCTTGTCCTACTCTCAATGTCAATTTCCCATTATGGACATCAATTAAAGCATGAGAAGTAGCAAGAAATGGTCTACCAAATATCAATGAGACATCCACATCATCGGTATCAATGACCGCAAAATCAACTAGGAAAACAAAAGGACCAACTTTAACTAGCACATCATCAGCAATCCCCCTAGGACTCTTGGTCGACTTGTCCGCAAGTTGAATGTACATACGAGTAGGATGAAGATTACATAACCCTAGTTTCTCAAATATGCAATAAGACATGACATTGATACTAGCACCTAGATCCGCAAGACCATTAGCCAAAGAGGTATTACCTCTAGCACAAGGGATAGTAAAAGTACCTGGATCCTTAAGCTTTTCCGGTGGACTCTTGAAGAGAACGGCGGAGCATTCCTCATTGAGGTGAACTATAGATGTCTCCGGTAGCTTCCTCTTGTTGGTGTAGAGTTCCTTCAAGAACTTAGCATATTGAGGCATCATAGTCATAGCTTCGGGAAACGGAAGAGAAAATTGCATTTGACTAAGCCTGGTGAACCGTCGTTGTGCTGAGCAGGTTCAATCAAATAACTATCAAGCTCAAGAGCTAGGATAGATCGTATTCCACGGGCCTTCGAATGATTGGCTACTTCAGAACTAACAAATTATTCAAGGAAAAACACGTTGTGCGTGGTGTGAGTTCCACGACTTCTAATTCTAAGGAATGCAGATAAATTAAAAAGATTAAACTAAAGCAGATTGAGAAATAGGGTTTGGAAACAAGAATGACAGACGAACTTAGACTTTGAATCCCCCTTCGTTCCCCAGAGCATTGGCAATCAACAGATCAGCGGATTTCGATTCTCATTCAATCAATTACTAAGACACCACCATAACTCCTTACCCTTAGGTTTAAGACCGGCGAACTTTCGCTCTATCCGTTCTAACTACCAAGATTAACTAGTCGCCCGGGTACGGTCGCCTCTCGCAACGACTTAATTAATTGGTGTAATTACTAGTGATTAATGAGTTACTCTTGCAGTGAATTAACCCTAACCGGTTCCTACGAAAGGCACACTCCAATTATAAGGTTAATTGTTTAATTCGATGTTCTAAAGTAAGGTGAGCGTTCGCTTCTATCCTTTGCTTAACAAGAATCTAATCTAGGTGATCAATCCAGACAAGAAACATGAACAATGAAGAACGAATCAAACATGAAAAAGAACTGATTGAATTTCGAATCTAATCACCGCCGATCCGTGACCGCTTGAAAGCCCTGGGTCACTTAGGGTTCATCTAGTCTAAGCTCTAACGAGTTTAGCTACTCATGATCATTACAAAAGAAACAAAGGCAAGGAAGGAGTTCATCATTCAAAGGAAGAACAGAAAAGGATCTGAAAAACCTAATTCAGACGACTCTGACAGACTCCGATCTTCGGTAAGTTGCACTCCTAGCTCCGGTTCTCCGAGATGGAAGGGATGGCGTCACGATCTCTATCCGGCTCTTCGAACTCCAACTCTTCGCTCCAGAACTTCAGAGAATTCTGATCTCCAAAAGCTCTGTTTTTCCGAATTATGAGTTGTCTTTCTTATTTGGGCCGCCGGGTTAAGTATAAATACCTAACCCTAAATTAGTCGGACCAGTGTATTATTTTCGCCGAAAATTCCTTAAGAATTTCGGCGAAAATTCCTTTAAGTTCAAGGGCTCCGCCGGCTGTTCAATATTTTCGGTCCGAGCAGTTGAGTGGTTTCGCCGAAACCATTCTTCACTTGGCACTGGCTGATTTCAACTGCTGGTTTCGCCGAATCTGGGGGCCTGGTTTCGCCGAAACTGTAAGTGTGAATGGCAGATTTTCGGTTTGACTTGATTGACTCCTTTGATCGATTTCGGTTTGATTCCTCGAGGTTCCTACGCCTTAGACACGTCCATGGCTACGCTATTTGATGGCAAAAACCTGTGTTAACACAAAAACACTAGAAAACCATCAAATAGACCTGAAACGGGCCAAGGTAAAACAAATGGCACGAGATAGGGCAATCGATTGAATATTCGTTATTCTACCCTAAAAACCATGTCTTAAGCAAAGAAATGTCGCTTAAATGAGGCTGATAATCACGTCAAATCGAGTGTCATCAAATACCCCACACTTAAGCTTTTGCTTGTCCTCAAGCAAACTGAATAGAAATGCTCATGTTCATAAATGATAAGATCGATTAAATTGGAGCTCAATCAAACACAATGAATTATTAGACAGATCGATCCTAGAACAAGAAACCTAACATGCATACTGATCAGCCAAACTACCTGGTCTCACTAATCAACTGCACACGACAAGTAATTAGCAATCAATCATGCACGAATTTGACCTGACCGACCAGACTTCTCACACAGGATATATTTAGTACAATGGGAACTCTCACTCTCTGTGTTTAAGGACGTGTTTCTGCTCTCGATCGTTTTCTGTTACCGAATTCTGTCATAGGTTTGCATTTCGACCACATCTCCACCACTGTGACAACACGAGTATCTAGTCAAGAAGGACTTCCCTGCTAGGACCGTGATGAATTCTACACTACTCGGGTTTATAATGAGATGGATGATGGGAATGAATGATGATGGCTTGGTGCGGTGTAGCTTTCGACTAACTTCCCTTGAATCTAATCTATGGCTTCCTACCGTCTAACCAAACACTGGTGGAATGATGAACGCTCGTCCTATGATACCCTCAAGCAACCTAGCACTTATTCTTTTTTCTTTTGCATACGTTTTTCTTTTCAACTTTTCTTACGACTTCGTTCTTCCATTTGTAGGGAGAAGAACGTTTTATTTGAACTAAACTTTGAACTTTTTCTGATTTTCTTCTTTCTTCATTTTTTTTCTGAAGCTTGCTTCTTTTCTTACTTTATTTTTTCTTTTGTGCCGATTTTTCTTTAGGTTGCTAGAGGGGTTTACACGTCTGGACATGATAGCTAAGACCACCTGTTTAATGGCTATAGGCAGGTTACCACAAACCGATTTCCGGTAGGTCAATCTAGAACTACAACCACAGGGGATCAATGGGGAATGAAAGAAATGGGAAATGGCTGTAATGTATTATCGAACCGAAAGAACAGGCCAAGCTCAAGGGTCTAAACCTAGTGGATTTTATCGTTAAGGTAGGCTATCTGGCCTAGTAGCTGAATCTAGGTGCCCCTATCCTTCTAGAACTCGTGTCATCGTGTGGTCTCGAGTAGGTCTCATGCAAATTCTAACTCATTCAAGTAAACAGAAAACCACTCAGAAAGAATTTAAATTGCAAGTTACGTGCAATGGATCAAAAGCTCACAGTTGGTTTGCTAGTCGGATTCGGTCATTTTCATGCAATCAAGGCTACAAACTACAAGTGTGATTTTAAAATTCTGTTCTGACCAGGCAATTTAGCATCAAAGCATACAAGTTGGTTCTCAAGTTCTAGGTTAGGCAGTCTAAGCATCATTATGAAAGTTTGAACAACAACTTAACATCAAAAATCAAGAACTGAGCCATTCTAATGCTAAAGAGACTGGAATGGAATCACGAGGCACACAAAACACAATCAAGGGCAATCAAGTTCATGCAAGGTTCTCTAGCATCCTACCCCACACTTAAATCGGACTGTGTCCTCATAGGACTAATTCTAGAATTCAGAGTAGAATGGAAGAACCTGGAAGAGGACGGTTGATTTCAGAGGGTAAGCACGAATCCAGAGAGCGGAGGTAAGTGTAACATAACCTGAAGCAAAGGGAGTCTCCCAACTGCCTACAAAACAAAAACAAATAAAACATAAAAAGGAAACCGGGACAAGTGCCCCGGATCCACACAGAAAAAAGTTGGACCGAAGTCCGAAAAGAATAAATAAAAAGAAAGGAGAAGGAAAAGGACACCACCTGATCATCACTGGTCAGAGGTGTCAGGGTGGGGGAAGTGGAAGTAATCGCCGAGCTGTCGCTGCCACTCCAGCTGTCCTGCCATCATGTCGCTCATAACGCCGGTTGGCTCGGTGCATATGTTGCTGCATAATAGTCCACCGCGCCTCTTGAGTGGCGTTGTCGGTGATGCGCCATTCCTGCAGTCGCTCGTACAGCTCACCAATGTCCGCGGGTGGTGTTGCGGCTGGTGAGTATGGGCCGGAAATGGATCTGGAATGCGCGGTGGCGACTGGTGGATGTACCCAGCCTGATGGTGTGGCGAGGGTATATAATCTTGAAACTCAGGCGGCGGCTGCGGCTGCTGCTCCTCAGCATCATCTTCGTCCTTCGACTCGACCGCAGGTTGGAGTGGAGGATCTGCTGCTACATGGGGACTGAGGTCGAGTTCTAAGTCGTACTCGACCGCCAAGTCTCCTCCAACGGTCATAATTGGGTGTCGTGGAATGTTAGGGCCATATTCATGGCTGATGCCGAAGGAGAGGATGAGCTGACCGATGAAGTTGCCTCCCAAGAGTTTGCGTGGTAGCTTCTTCCTCTTGGTCCGCTGGCTGAAGATGTGAGCGAGCACCCAGCCGGGGTGGAGAGGGTAGCTCTCTCGGATGGCTCGGTGAAGCACGAGCTCCTCCTTAAGGATATGGTGGTGATCCTTGTCTCTGACATATAAAAGTGACCTCCGCCAAACCATATGAATAAACTTATAGAGCGGGTGAGAGAGAGACTTAACTGAGTTGTTCTTCCCGAGGCGATCGCCAGGCACGCCTGTCATGTGGCTCCAGAGGGCGTGTAACTCCTCGTCGTCATCATCATCGCCCCAGCCGAGGTGGTGATCGTGATAGTGCTCGTAGGGGATGCCCAGATGAGCGGCAAACTCATCGTAGGTGAGCTGCCTGTACACCCCACCAAGAAAGAAGGTGATCACCTTCTGGCCCCGTCTCCTCTTATGCTCGTCCAAGTCAAATGTCGCCCAGAACTCTTGGAGAGCAATGTCTGGGAACTCGGCGGCTATGGTGGTCAGCTCTAGGAGACCGGCCGGTGCTAGGGCGTCATGCACGTTCCGGTAGGAATCCTCGTCATGCTCCTGGAGTGACTCCATGGATAAGGGACGCACGTCAGCTCCACGGATGTGTTCGATCTTCTGGAAGTTCCCAAAGTAGAAGTCCGGTAGACGGGCGATGGTGGGATGGTATCCAGCATGGCGAGGGAGTGCAGGTGGAGGACCCAGAATGGCGAGTGTGACGGGAGCGGCAGCTCCTAAGCTCGAGGCGCCATCAAGGCGTGCCTTAGTCCTGCGCTCAAAAGTGTTCCTAAAACCAGAAGTGAAACCAGATTAGTCAACTAAGATCCTACCCCACACTTAGTAGAAAAACTCAATTTCACAAAGAAATGAGGGAAACTAAGTGGGGTAAGCAAAGCAAGGTAACCGGTAATCATAGACAATAGAACACATGTCTTAAGAACAATTATAATCAGGTAAGCGCAATCAGAGTTCAAAAAGTCAAACCGACATTTAGAAAGTCAACATTAAGTCATATTGAACCCTAATCATGGCAAGACTGTCACAACTCGGAGAATGACGGTAAAATATTATTTCAATTGGCAAGCACGATAATATGAACGAGAATGGACACTTATGACAGCCAAACGATCAACAACAATTCAACGTCAAACCGACATATCTCACAAGTCAACATAACAAAGAAACAATCGTATGCATAGCAACACATGACCAAATGATATGGAAATGAAGCACGGAACTCCCTAAGCATCCTAGAACAGTTCTATAGGTTCAGTCAATCCTAGTTCACACGAAACAGTCGGCACGCAAAACGAGGCAAACCGAAAAGTCAACCGAAAGTCAACCCCGACGAAATTCAGCAATCTACATGCCAAAAGATTCGTATTGAAAAGTTATACAACTGACCTTGAAGCCATGGAAGCAAAAACTGAACGGGTTGAGAGGAATCGGTGAAAAACTTGAAAACTGGGGTTTCGGAGAACTGGAGCTGCAAAGCTCCGATTCGAACGTTCTAGGGCTTGTTGGGATCAGAATGAGGAGGGGAGAGGTGCGGCGGCAGCCGGCGATGGCGGCGGCGAGTGACACGGCGGCGGCGGCGGGTGTTGAAAGTGGGGCGTTCGGCGATTTCAAAAGGAGAGGGGGGTTTCGGGTAGGCTGAGCGAAAATACGAGAGGGAGAGAGGAAGTGGACCGGATTTTTAAAGGATAAATTAAGTGATTTTGCAAATCAGTTTCGGCGAAAGTAGGGGGGTGGTTTCGCCGAAACTACTAGTTAAAATGGATTGACCGATTTGAACAGGCGGTTTCGCCGAAAATGGAAGCTCGGTTTCGCCGAAAATTTTAGTTGGGATGGTTTCGCCGAAATCAAAAAATTTTCGAACCGAAAATGAGGAACATGAGAACAGGTTCGAAATTTGAAGATCGGTTTCGCCGAAAACAAGGGTGGTTTCGCCTAAAATTTTGAACTGTTCGGGGTTAAAATATTTTCGTAAATCAGGCCAACTTTAGAAAATCACAGTTAAATCCAGAAAAATCGGAACGACCTCAATCAACTTGCGACTGACTCTATGACATGCAGACTCTACACGAAAAATAATAAATCAAATAAACTGACACTTTTGGCTCTCCCGAACCGACTCTAAAAGTCCAGGGTTGAAACAAAACAAAACTGACTCCAGCCGTGGGTTGCCTCCCACGAAGCGCTCTTTTATTAACGTCCTTGAGCTGGACGATACCTGGACGGTATTAGGAGACATCCCAATTCAGATTCTCCTTAACGCTCGGAATGAGGACTGTCGGTTTCTCTTTTTCTTTCTTCTTCGGCTTGTTATCACCAGGATCGGTGATCGTTAGTACTTCCTTAGGAGATGCTTTCGGCTTCTCCCTCCATACTTGTTCCGGCGCCGGTTTCTCAGAACGTGTTGGTGGTGCAGCTGGCTCGGTGGAAGATGGTGGAATTTTTGGTCTCCAGACCATTTGGGTCTTTGTCTTCTTGTTCTTTCCTCGAGGTTTACTCGGTGGTTTAGAAGAGGCTTGCAGTTCCTTCTTCTTCTTAAGCGGCTTCTGAACTGAAATTTCTGGTTTTTTCGTAGTGACCTATTTAATATCTGTAGCAACAACTGATCTAGGGACACTGGAAGAAGTATTAGTAACGGAGTTGACCGGAGTCAACCCCACCGTTTCAACAGCTAAGCAGTGAGATTCTTCATTCCTAGAGTCATATTTCATGCCGTCTTTAAGACGGAACGTTTTCGTTTCTTTACCAACTCTTAAAGTCAAAGAACCATTAGGAACGTTAATATTCATTCCAGTAGTAGTCATGAAAGGTCGACCTATGAGAATAGTAGCGTCATCTGTACTAGTATCCATAATCACATAATCAGCTAAGAACGTGAACGGACCACATTTGGTGACAACGTCTTTAATCTCTCCCTCAGGGGTTTTAAGCGATCTGTCAGCAAAGACGAGTTGCATACTGGGCGGTTCAAGTTCCCCTAGTTTTAATTTTTCATATAGACTCACAGGCATGACATTAACAGATGCTCCTAGATCAACTAAGCAACGTTCAATTTCAACATCATTGATGACCAAAGGCAAAGTAAAAGAACCAGGATCAGATAACTTAGCTGGATATGGAGAGACAGGTTTCTTAATACGAATGTCAGGATATCCTTCCTTGTTCCCCTTCATGCCAGTCTCGATCCTTGCGTTTGGCAGCAGTGCTCTAGGAAAGGGAGGTTTCACGACGTACGGTGCAAGAGGAGGATCCTCCTTAGGCGCCGGTTTCTGTTCTTCTTCTTCCTCTTCTTCCGGAGTTTCAGCGATCCTGCGTAAAATAGAATAAGCATCAGCAATTAAGTTCGGGAGTTTTCGAGCAGTTACCATTTTAGCCTGTTCTTTTCTCGAATTTGGCTCTGTCTGGCTTGGAAGCTGGCCAAATGGTCGACCAGATGCTAGCATGCTCGAGATGTTGTTCATGACTTGCTCAATTCTTTGTCCAGATGCTATCTGTTCTTGATTGAGAAGAGCTTGAGCCTTGAACTGACTGTCATGATCATCGAGTCTTGTGATGATCTGGCTGAGCTTCTTATCCAGGTCACTGACATTATTATCTCTTTGATGCTGCTGTCCTGGATAGGTATTGTTAAGATATTGATTCTGGAGATTGCCAGGAGCAGTTCCATAATTACCCGGATTGCGATGCGGCGGCTGGTAGACACCTGCCGGCGGATGGTTAGGCTTCTGATCCTGAACTTGACCAGCCAGGCGGTTATTCTGGTTCTGGTTATGATTGGCGCCAGCATTATAGGGAGGTCTGTCGTGATAGTTCCCTTGCTGTCTGAAGTTACGATAACCGGCATAACCATTCTAATTATTAACGAAGCCTTGTTGGATGAAATTTACCTCTTCGGCAGACCAGACTTCTGCCTTACCAAAATTCTGACAACGGCCTCCGTTATGTGAGCAAGCTCCACACCACTCGCAATCGGCAACATAGACAGAAGCTGCCGGTGGCTTGATTGGTGTGGTAGACTTCTTCAAATGCTTCTCTACCTCTGCCTTGATAGCTTCTTCGAAATCTAGCTTGCTCCTCGATCCTTCATATTGTCGCTCCCAGTTCCTTGACTTGGAGGCACAGTTTGCGAAGTGCAGAAGAGCAGCTTCAGGAGTGAGTGTAGTGCAATCCCCTTCAGCTAGAGAATTGACCCACTTGGCAGATTCTTCTCGAAGTCCTCGAGAGAAGATTTCAGCTAACTGCCTCAGCTCGAATCCATGATGAGGGCAGGTGTAGAGAAGTTCTTGGAATCGATTCCAAGTATCATATAAACTTTCTCCTTCTTTCTGGGAGAATCTGGCGATGCTGTCCTTGATGGCGGTTGTTCTGGCCGGAGGGAAGTATTCTTCAACAAAGTCCTGAGCCAGAGTATCCCAGTTAGTGTAGTAGCCAGGTGGTTTGCCAGTAAGCCACCTCTTAGCAGCGCCTTTCAAAGAGAACGGGAAAGCTCTCAGACAAAGAGTGTTTTTGTCGAGGTTTTCGTTTTTAAAAGTATTGCAGAGATCAAGGAAGTCTGCAAGATGAGTGCACGGATTGTCCAGGGGCCTGCCTTCAAACTGTAAATCCCTAGAGATCATGGTCAAGAATGGAATCTTGATCTCATAGTCAGGATCTCCTTCAATGCGCGGAACGGCAATGGCAGATCGAACGCTAGTCGCGCTCGGCTTGTTATAGTCTGCTAGACTCTTCTGTGCAGGTGGGGGTGGCGGTGGTTGATCGCCGTTTGGTGGTAATCTATCGGTCATGGTGGGAGATGAAGGGGGTGAAAGTGACTCGGTGTATGAAGCAGATGAAGAGTGCGGTGAAGACGGAGATGAGGAACTCTCCTTCGGTTCCTCGATCTTGATCGGAGTGATGAATGGATTGGATCTGCCTTCCTTCAGAATCTGTGATCGTAGAGGTGTAGCAGAACTGCTTGGATTTCCTGCAATCTTAGCCTGTTCGGTCTGAGAGCGACTCCAAGGACGGTGAGGCATACACCTGTAAACCTACAGATAACAAAGACAAACAAAACCAGTGTAAAATCGAAGTGAATGGAAAAATGAAAGATGGAAAGTAGAAGAATAAATTGCTAGATCTTCTTTCAACAATCAAAAGAAGTCCCCGGCAACGGCGCCAATTTGGTGAACCGTCGTTGTGCTGAGCAGGTTCAATCAAATAACTATCAAGCTCAAGAGCTAGGATAGATCGTATTCCACGGGCCTTCGAATGATTGGCTACTTCAGAACTAACAAATTATTCAAGGAAAAACACGCTGTGCGTGGTGAGTTCCACGACTTCTAATTCTAAGGAATGCAGAAAAATTAAAAAGATTAAACTAAAGCAGATTGAGAAATAGGGTTTGGAACAAGAATGACAGACGAACTTAGACTTTGAATCCCCCTTCGTTCCCCAGAGCATTGGCAATCAACAGATCAGCGGATTTCGATTCTCATTCAATCAATTACTAAAACACCACCATAACTCCTTACCCTTAGGTTTAAGACCGGCGAACGTTCGCTCTATCCGTTCTAACTACCAAGATTAACTAGCCGCCCGGGTACGGTCGCCTCTCGCAATGACTTAATTAATTGGTGTAATTACTAGTGATTAATGAGTTACTCTTGCAGTGAATTAACCCTAACCGGTTCCTACGAAAGGCACACTCCAATTATAAGGTTAATTGTTTAATTCGATGTTCTAAAGTAAGGTGAGCGTTCGCTTCTATCCTTAGCTTAACAAGAATCTAATCTAGGTGATCAATCCAGACAAGAAACATGAACAATGAAGAACGAATCAAACATGAAAAAGAACTGATTGAATTTCGAATCTAATCACCGCCGATCCGTGACCGCTTGAAAGCCCTGGGTCACTTAGGGTTCATCTAGTCTAAGCTCTGACGAGTTTAGCTACTCATGATCATTACAAAAGAAACAAAGGCAAGGAAGGAGTTCATCATTCAAAGGAAGAACAGAAAAGGATCTGAAAAACCTAATTCAGACGACTCTGACAGACTCCGATCTTCGGTAAGTTGCACTCCTAGCTCCGGTTCTCCGAGATGGAAGGGATGGCGTCACGATCTCTATCCGGCTCTTCGAACTCCAACTCTTCGCTCCAGAACTTCAGAGAATTCTGATCTCCAAAAGCTCTGTTTTTTCCGAATTATGAGTTGTCTTTCTTATTTGGGCCGCCGGGTTAAGTATAAATACCTAACCCTAAATTAGTCGGACCAGTGTATTATTTTCGCCGAAAATTCCTTAAGAATTTCGGCGAAAATTCCTTCAAGTTTAAGGGCTCCGCCGGCTGTTCAATATTTTCGGTCCGAGCAGTTGAGTGGTTTCGCCGAAACCATTCTTCACTTGGCACTGGCTAATTTGAACTGCTGGTTTCGCCGAATCTGGGGGCCTGGTTTCGCCGAAACTGTAAGTGTGAATGGCAGATTTTCGGTTTGACTTGATTGACTCCTTTGATCGATTCCGGTTTGATTCCTCGAGGTTCCTATGCCTTAGACACGTCCATGGCTACGCTATTTGACGGCAAAAACCTGTGTTAACACAAAAACACTAGAAAACCATCAAATAGACCCGAAACGGGCCAAGGTAACACAAATGGCACGAGATAGGGCAATCGATTGAATATTCGTTATTCTACCGTAAAAACCATGTCTTAAGCAAAGAAATGTCGCTTAAATGAGGCTAATAATCACGTCAAATCGAGTGTCATCAAAGCCGCTCCACAAACTTCTTAAAAACCTTCTCAAGACCATCCTTCGTCACTCGAGAGGGGTATGGAAGCTTAGGCTTGTATGGAGGTACAACCGGTGCGGGAGGAGAGACCGGTGGTGTACTCGATGTAGCCTTACTAGGTTCCTTGGCAACCTTAGTACTCATATTACCCGTAGGAGGTTCGACTTCAACCTCAACTTCATCCGAAGGATCCTTGATATCATCTTCATCAACCATTATATTAGGCGCTTGTACCTTTTGAGAGTTAATTGGAGGAGAGGTTGCATCTTGCAAAGGTTTTCCACTTCTCAAGGTCACTACCTTGCAATGCTCCGGACCTTTGGGGTTGACTTCAGTATTGGAAGGTAAAGTGCCCGAGGGTCGCTCCGAGAGTGTCTTAGCAATGTGACCCATTTGATTCTCCAAATTTGTAATCGAAGCTTGTTGATTTTTTATAGTTGAATCATTGCCGCGTTGGTATCCTCTTGAGATATTGGAGAAACGCCCTCTTTGTTGTGAGGTGGCTTGTTGAATCCGGGTGGTCCATCACCTCTATGATTGTACATTCCTGGAGGGGTAGGACCTTAGGGACCTTGGTTTGGATGTCCACTTTGATTCCATTGATTTCCCCCTTGGTTCCCTTGTCCTTGGTGACCTCCTTGATTCCATTGACTACCTTGGTTTTGGTTACTTCCTTGAGACCATTGGTTGCCTTGATACCCTCTATAACCTTGGAAACCTCCTTGATTTCCTTGGTTGTAACCCTTGTTGTAACCACTACCTTGACTCCCTTGGCCTTGGTACCCTTGGTTAGACTTGTTGTATCCACCACCTTGGTTCCAAGGTCGGGGGTAGTTAGCTTGATAGTTACCTTGGGGGCTGAAATTACCATGGAATCCTTGACCTTGTGCGAAGCTTACCTCCTCATTGTGATCGCCTTGGCCAAGCTCAGGAGCGGCGGAAGGGCAAGCACTGAAGTCGTGACCCTGACCCCCACAACATTCACAACAATATATTGAAGCAACTGGGGGATTACCCACTTGAGATGATGGAACCTTGGAGGGATGCTTAGGCATACTCAGGTTACTCACCTAAGATGCCATAGCATCGATCTTAGACATGAGGAGCGCAAACATAGGGTCATCTTCATCTCGGTGCCCCGGTAACTTAGGCTTCTTCCCATAGCTAGAAGAATCCTTTGGTGCGTCAACACTTATAGCTCTAGAGTCATAGTGAGTGTCACTTCCATACTTAGACCTTGGAGGTTGTTGTCGAGACCAACTCCTCGTCTTGTTGGCGATCTCCGCAAAGAGTTCTAGAGCATCTTCGAGAGTGAGCATCCTTAGATCACCTCCGGCGGCTTGGTTGATCATCCTTGTATTCTCAAAATCAAGGGACCTAGCAAAGATATCCGCCAAACTCCATTCGGCGAAGTTGTGATGAGGACAAGACCAAAGAAGGGCTTGGAACCTATTCCAAGTCTCATGGAAGAGCTCTCCCTTGTGTTGTGTGAAGTGGTTGATACGATCTCGGATTGCATCCGTCATATAAGGGGGAAAGAACTCCTCGAGGAAAGCTTCGGCTAGTCCCTCCCATGTAATGAATGTTCTACTAGGTTGGTTCTCCAACCAAGACTTGGCTCTACCTTTGAGGGAGAAGAGGAAGAGTCGGAGTCGCACACAATCCGGGTGAACTTGATCGTTCTTCACCGTATCGCATATCTCTAGGAAGTCCTTCAAGTGTCTAGATGGGCACTCTCCATTTATACCGCTGAACACCACTCCGTTCTGTACCATCTGAATCATATTAGGCTTCAACTCGAAGTTTCTTGCATTTACCGGTCTTCGCACGATGCTCGAGGCTGCCCCTTCGAGGGTTGGGCGAGCATAATCGGCTAGTGTGCGCCTCGCACCCCTTTGCGATTGATCATCTTCATTAGTGTGATGTGAATGCACCGAGTGGTTATCGTCGTCCTCATGATGAGACATGTTGTTGCGTGTGGTTCTATGAACTAAGTGAGGAGGAGAACGAGTTGGTGGTTCAATCATGACCTTGATGCCTTGGAGTCGTGCTTGAAGACGGGTGATCCGCCCATGCACTAGTGCACGGTTCCTACACACAAATCAACAACAAATACCAACGTAATACGACAATGTGTGATAACAAGTCAAACAACAGGTAACAAGGAAGCAAAAGTAAAACGGAAGGAAGTGTAAAGATCGGTTCACTAATAATTGCTTTCTTAAGAATGAGAGGTCCCCGACAACGGCGCCAAAAACTTGATAAGAATTTTACCAAGGTCGTATTCCACGAGGTCCTCTCATAAGCTAATACTCACAAAGTTCATGAACGGTCTAAACATTTAAAATTGAGTTTTGGTTTTGAAAGAGAACAAATCAAAAGCATAAGCAAACAAGGAAAAACTAACAAGTGAAATTGAGGATCAAACAAGAGAGAAGGGAGTTTAGCTTAGCAAGGGGTTTCTTCAAGCTCAAGGTTCATGAAAGTTGGATTGAATCTTAAGCAACGATGTGTAAACTAATGACCATGCAATTCACTCAAGTAGAATCAACGAACTCTCGCACAATTGACTCTCTACTCCTAGACCAAATGCACCATGCTCTCGCTATGTGAACAAAGGTAATAGAGTGCCTTAACTTGCTCAATGAAATGCCAAAAACTTGAATTCTATGCTAACATTCATCTAGCACAAGGTAAATGATGCAAGACACTCTCATGTCAATCATATAACACTAGTCTAGCAATCATAAGGGTCTCTCAACCTTCAAATGAAAGAAAACTCAATGCACACCAAGTGTTTGATAAAATGACAACAAGGAAAACAAGCTCAAAATGGTTGCAATTGCATAATCCAATCTCTCAAATCATTCAATTACAATCCCAAGACCTTAGATCAACATCATTCAATCATTCTCATGTATTGAAAGACATAAACAAATTATCAAAGGACCAAGTTAAGTCCCAAGAACAACAAGCACAAGGTCTAGGATCATCATCTTACACAAATGGCTATGAGAAACTCAATCCATACAATCAATCATCTATCCTAGCTTGATCCATCCCCCACTAAACTAAACCTAAACTTAGCCTAGCACAACCATGGAAGAAACCTGAAATTGAGTAGAGGAGACCATCCTTGCTTCCATGGAGGATCTTCCTACTTGGCTCTTCAAGCTCCAATCCAAGCTATGAAGGACTTCACTTAGATCCTTGATCTTCAAGTTGATCAACAAGGGAGGAGGGATGGTGTTTGATTTAGAGGAGAATGGTGATTGGCGATTGTTGAGTTGAGAGAGAGAGCGAGACGGCTGTGTAAAAATTAGAATGTGTATCCCCCTTTAATTTTCATCCGCCGCCGCTTTAAATAGCACGCTGGAATTGCTTGGTATTTTCGGCGAAAATTCCACAACATTTTCGCCGAAATTATCTTTGAAAAACACCGAGCGGCTTGGTTTTTCTTCACAGATTTTCGGCGAAAACTTTGAAGAGTTTTTGACGAAAATTTCTTCATAAATCGGAAGTCCGCCTTCTGTGATCTCCTGTTTGCAATTGCCGAGAGTTTTCGGCGAGAACTATAAGGTTCTCGTCGAAAACTTGAGTACAAAACTCTGCACTTTTCTCGATTTTGCAACGGCCCTATCTCCTCCGCCCTAGCTCCAATTAACCTCACGTTTGATCCTACGTGCTCCTTGTCACCAGTACTACGATGCCATGACCCGAAAATACCAAGAAAACAACTCCAATAGACACAGAATTGGCCTCAAAGTGGCACTTGGACAACAAAAGAGCACTTTGCATAAAACTTCCATAAAAGCAAATAAATCATGGCAAAATGAGATCAAACATGGGAGATCCCTAGGCTAATCAAGGACTAAGAGTGCACCAAATATAGTCACATCAAATTTCCCTACCGCTAAGCTTTGCTTGTCCTCAAGCAAATGAATTAGAAAACATCCAAGTCCACAAATGACAAGATCGGTCACATTGAGATTCAAGCAATAACAATTTGGCTTAAACTGTTCCACGAACAAACTTAACCTACACATGCAAGAACATCAATCAAATAAGTCTAGACCTCACTAATATCTACACACTTCAAGTAGCGGTTAATTGGGATACAGAAAAACCGACGATGACAACACCAACTCTAATCAAAAGGACTTGAACTCGGGAAATGGAACGGATAAGGCGAGGGTAAGAGAATTTTTGAGAGTAATGAGTGATCATGATGTGGCTATCGACTCGACTTCATCCGCTTCTAAACCCGCACTTTACAAACTCTGGCTAGGATCAAGGGCTACATTTGAGAACTTTTTTTTCTCTTTTCTTTCCATTTTCATTCATTTTTTCCTTCGCTTTTTTCTTACTGCATACTAGTGCTCGATCCAACACTTCACTTAGGTGTTGAACCTACCTAGCTCACAGCTTTTGCCTTTGCTAGTGCTCAACCCGACACTTCACTTAGGTGCCGAGCTTGCCTAGCTTTTCTTTTCTTTTGAGCATTTTCTTTTGAGCATTTTCTTTTGCCACTTGATCCTTAGCCCCTTACAACTTTAACACAAGATTTCGAATTGGATTCCATCTAATCTCAAGCCACAATCACGAGGGATCAAAAAGGTTGAAGAAAAACATGGAAAAAGGGTGAAAATTCTGATTGCCTTCATCATCTTAGACCGGTGTTATCGAGTGGTACAAAAACACGTATCAAACCAATCAACCAACATACAAGAGTGATAAAGTCTCTGTTCTGGCCTAGACTCATTTGATATTAGCTCTAACATGCTAGTTATAGGTTCCAAGTAGGACAGTCTAAACGACATTGCGAAAGCTTGAAATCAATTAAACACCAAAAGTCAAGAACCGTATGATTATACAATAGAGGAAATTGACATTCAATTAAGATCATGCAACTCATCAAAGCATAGCCTTAGATCTCTACCACAAATAATCACACCAAACCTCAAACTCCCCTACGACAAACATGAGCATTGTCCTCAATGATCAAGAGAGAGAGGGTAAGGTGGAACGAAGTTACCGCGTTGGTAGAGAGGAGCATAGGACGCCAAAGTAGAGGAAGAGTCCCATGACGCACATTGTGAAGAGTGATCCGCCTAAGTGCTTGCCAACATCTTATTCAACGAGCTAAAACAACACTAAAACATAAAAGCGAAAAGGTAAGGATAACACGGGTTGCCTCCCATGAAGCGCTTCTTTAACGTCTTTAGCTAGACGAAACCAAGAGCACTCAAGGCATAACCAAGGGTAAAACCTCAACCGCACCAATAGTATCATTAACCACATAATGTTTAAGTCGATGGCCATTCACCTTAAAAGGCTCAGTTTGGGATGGAGAGATTACCTCGACGGTGCCATAAGGAAATACTTGAGTTACCGTGAATGGTCCGGACCAACGAGATCTCAACTTCCCAGGAAAAAGCTTGAGCCGAGAGTTGTATAGGAGGACTTGGTCACCAATTCTGAAATCCTTGCCCGGCTTCAATCGGAGTCAAGAATGAGCTTCGTCCTCTCCTTGTATAGCTTTGCACTCTCATATGCATGATGGCGATACTCTTCGAGCTCATGTATCTGAAACTTACGCTCTTCTCCTGCGAGACTCATATCGAGGTTTAGAAATTCCAACGCCCAAAGAGATCGGTGCTCAAGCTCTACCGGGAAATGGCAAGCTTTACCATAGAGCATCATCAAGCTTCGTCGACCAATCTTTTCGTGATTGGTTGACCGTTTTCTCCAAAATTCTCTTAAGTTCCCTATTAGTTACCTCGGCTTGGCCACTAGTTTGAGGGTGATACGAGGTAGACATCCGATGAGTGACACCGAACCGTCGGCACACCCTATCGAATTGTCCTTGAAAATGAGTACCTCGATCACTAATAATAGCACGAGGAGCACCAAAATGTATGAACAACTTAACAAGAAACTTCCCTACAACTCGGGCATCATTGGTAGGCAAAGCTTGTGCCTCCGCCCATTTAGACACATAATCAACCGCAACTAATATATACTTGTTACCATGCGAAGGAGGGAACGGTCCCATGAAATCAATACCCCAAATATTGAATATCTCTACTACTAACGAAACATTTTGATGCATTTCATCACGAGAGGAAATGTTACCTGAACGTTGACAAGCATTGCAAGACTTGACATAGTCTTGACAATCTCGAAAGATCGAGGGCCTTGGCTTCCACAACATTTTCGCAGAAAATATCTTTGAAAAACACCGAGCGGCTTGGCTTTTCTTCACAGATTTTCGGCGAAAACTTTGAAGAGTTTTGGCCGAAAATTTCTTCATAAATCGGAAGTCCACCTTCTGTGATCTCCTATTTGCAATTGCCGAGAGTTTTCGGCGAGAACTATAAGGTTCTCGCCGAAAACTTGAGTACAAAACCCTGCACTTTTCTCGATTTTGCAACGGCCATATCTCCTCCGTCCTAGCTCCGATTGACCTCACGTTTGATCCTACGTGCTCCTTGTCACCAGTACTACGATGCCAAGACCTGAAAATACCAAGAAAACAACTCCAATAGACACAGAATTGGCCTCAAAGTGGCACTTGGACAACAAAAGAGCACTTTGCATAAAACTTCCATAAAAGCAAATAAATCATGGCAAAATGAGATCAAACATGGGAGATCCCTAGGCTAATCAAGGACTAAGAGTGCACCAAAGATAGTCACATCAACTTTTACTCAGAGGCTGTGGGGAGAGCGATAGGTAACTGGATGGGTGAATTTCTGGCGTACGATGAAAATAACCATTTCACGAGAGAGGAGACGTGTATGAGGATCAAAGTGAGATTGGATGTTCGACGATCATTGAAGAGAGAAAAGGTTATTCGTAAACCGGGAAAGGAACTGAAGGTGCCATTCTTGTACGAACGGTTACTGACGTTTTGTTTTATTTGTGGATAAATCGGTTACATCGACAGGTTTTGTGAGGTTCGATTCCGAGTTCCGGAGGATCAAATTGTGAAATTGTGGGACAGCTCTTTGAAGGCGCCCCCGCGTAGAAGGAAAATCGAACCAAGCAGCAGATGGTTGGTTCCTTCACCTAATGGGACGAGTAAAGAAACTGAGAAAGTTGGAAGGCAACCGCTGGTCGAGATTGGTAGCTGGAACCCAGCTAACCTAAAGGCCCTATCGTCTAACCTACGGGTAAGTCTAGAAAACAAATATGCTGATTTCAGTTACGGGTACAAGGCCACTGAAGAGGAGGAGATGGCCATGGAGGTAGCTAACGATAGAAAGCGACGACGGGGCAATAGGGATATGCCGATGGAGGTGGATAAGGAAAATAGGGGTGACTATCCTTACATAGGACGTCATGGTCCAAAAAATATGGTGCAGGCAGGCTCGGGTGCTGAGTCCTGCCCACCGCAATGATTGTGTTGAGCTGGAACTGTTGAGGTCTCAGTCACCCTTGAGTAGTTTGGGCTTTGAATGAACTCATACGAGTTCATAGACCGGACGTGATCTTCCTCATTGAGACTTTGGTACAAAAACAGAAAATGGAGGAAATTCGCGTCAAGCTGAAGTTTGAAGGTTGTTTTACTGTTGATGCAGATGGGCATAGTGGAGGTTTGAGTGTCTTATGGAAAAGTGGGATACATGTTAATATCATCTGCTATTCATTGCATTGCATTAATATGATGATTAAAGGAGATGGTGATGAGAATTTTCGGCTCACCGGTTACTACGGCCAATCGGATCGAGCCCGAATATTGGAGACTTAGGACTTACTGCGATCTCTATCGGGGACGGATGTTGGTGTGTAATTGGCGACTTTAACGACCTACTTCAAGCCTCAGAGAAAAAAGGTATCCACCCCCATCCACAACCCTTACTGGATGGGTTTCGAGGGGCAGTTTCAGATTGTGGTATTACCAATGTTACTCTCGACGGGTATCTTTTACCTGGTGGAGATCTAGGGGCCAGCTGATGAAGCAGGATTTAGCGATATCAAATACTACAAAGCTAGAAGCTAAGTAGATCGTATTCCAAAGGTCTTCTAATAATCGTCTACTCAAATATAAAGGCAGATTACTCAGGTTTAACACTTTGTGCGTGGTGTGAGTTCCACGACTTCTAATTCTAGAAAATGCAAGGAAATAAAAAACTAAACTGAACGACAGATCGAAAGATTGGTTGACTTAACAAAGACAACAGAAAAGCTTAGACTTCGAATCCCCCTTAGTTCACCAGAGCATTGGCAATCGACAGATCAACGGATTTCAATTCTCGTTCAATCAATTCTAAGACACCACCATAACTCCTGACCCTTAGGTTTAAGACTGGCGAACGTTCGCTCTATTCGATCTAGCTACCAAGATTAATCAGTCGCCCGGGTACGATCACCTCTCGCAACGACTAAACTAACTGGTGGAATTACTAACAATTTATGAGTTACTCTTGTAGTGGATTAACCCTAACTGGTTCCTACGAAAGGTACACTCCAATGAATAGGTTAATTATTTGATTTGATGTTTTAAAGTAAGGCAAGCGTTCGCTTCTATCCTTAGCTTAACAAGAATATAATCTAGGTGATCAATCCAGACAAGAAACATAAACAACGAAGAACAAATCAAACATGAAAGAGAAACTGATTGAACTTTGAATCTAATCACCGCCGATCCGTGACCGCTTTAAAGCCCTGGGTCACTTAGGGTTCATCTAGTCTAAGCTCTACGAGTTTAGCTACTCATGTTCATAACGATAGATCAAAGACAGAAACAGAGTTCATCATGAAAAGATAGAACAGATAGAAACTGTAAAACCTAATTAAGATGACTCTGGCAAAGCTTCGCTCTCTGGTAATCTTCAATCCTAGCTCAGAGTCTCCGAGGTGAAGGGATGGCGTCACGATCTCTTCCTGCCTCTTCGAACTCTAAAACTCTGCTCTCTCGAACTCCTTCGGTATGGAACTCATGAAAGTTCTGAATTATGATCTGTGATATTATGAGGTATCAAGTATATTTCCTTTTGGGCCGCCGGTTTAAGTATTTATACTTAACCCAAAATTGCCGGATTTGTGAAGGATTTTTCGGCAAAAACTTGATGAGTTTTCGCCGAAAACTTCAGTGTAAATGAAGGCTTTCGTCGGCTGATTCTCCTGTGATTTTAGGACTTAGAGTTTTCGGCGAAAACTCATACTTCTCGCCGAAAACTTCCTCTTCTGATGCTCAGCCGATTTCTTCAGGATTTTTTGCCGAAAACCTGAAGAGTTTTCGCCGAAAACTGTAGTGTAAATTGGGGCAGGATTCTGTTGACTTCATTGACTTCTTGGATTGGTTCTGGTGCGGTTCCTCGAGGTTCCGATGCCTTAGACACGTCCTTGGCTACTATATTTGACGGTAAAAACCTTTGCTAACATGAAAACACTAGAAAACCATCAAATAGACCCGAAACGGGCCAAAGTAACACAAATGGCACGAGATAGAGCAGTTGAGTGAATATTCGCTATTCTACCCTAGAAACCATGTCTTAAGCAAGGAAATGTCGCTTAAATGAGGCTGATAATCACGTCAAATCGAGTGTCATCAAAATACCCCACACTTAAGCTTTTGCTTGTCCTCAAGCAAACTGATTAGAACACGCTCACGTTCACAAATGATAAGATCGATTAAATTGAAGTTCAAGCACACACAATGAATTATTATACAGATAATTCCTAGAACAAGAAACCTAACATACATACTGATTAGCCAAACAGCCTGGTCTCACTAAAAACTGAACACGACGAGTAACAGTAACCAATTATGCACGAATTTGACCTGACCGACCAGACTCCTCACACAGGAAATATTTAGTATAAGGGAAACTCTTACTCTCTGTGTTTAAGGACGTGTTTCTGCTCTCAATCATTTTCTGTTACTGAATTCTGTCATAAGTTTGCAATTTGACCACATCTCCACCACTGTGACAACACGAGGAACTAGTCAAGAAGGACTTCCCTGCTAGGACTGTAACGAATTCTACACTACAAGGGTTACAGTGAGATGGATGAAGGGAATGTATGATGATGGCTTTGGTGCGGTGTAGCTTTCGACTAACTTCCCTCGAATCTAGCCTATGGCTTCCTACCGTCTAACCAGACACGAGTGGAATAGTGTACGCTCGTCCTATGATACCCTCAAGCAACCTAGCACTTTATTTTCTTTTTACACACATTTTTTTTCCAGAATTTTCTTTTGACTTCGTTCTTCCATATGTAGGGAGAAGAACGTTATTGGACTAAAAACTTTAAAACTTTTGAACTTTTTCTGCTTTCTCTTTTTTTTCGAAATTTTCTTCTTTTCTTCTTTTTCTATTTTTTTTGTTTTTGTGCCGATTCTTTCTTTTTAGTTGCTAGAGGGGTTTACACGTCTGGACATAATAGCTAAGACCACCTGTTTAATGGCTATAGGCAGGTTACCACAAACTGACTTCCGGTAGGTCAATCTAGAACTACAACCACAGGGGATCAACGGGGAATGAAAGAATGGGGAATGGCTGCAATGTATATCAAACCGAAAGAACAGGCCAAGCACAAGGGTTTAAACCTAATGGATTTATCGTTAGGTAGGCTATCTGGCTTAGTAGCTGAATCTAGGTGCCCCTATCATTCTAGAACTCGTGTCATCGTGTGGTCTCGAGTAGGTCTCATGCAAATTCTAACTCAATCAAGCAAACAGAAAACCACTCAAAAAGAATTGAAATTGCAAGTTACGTGCAATGGATCAAAAGCTCACAGTTGGTTTGCTAGTCGGATTCGGTCATTTTCATGCAATCAAGGTGCTACAAGCGTGATTTTAAAAATTCTGTTCTGACCAGGCAATTTAGCATCAAAGTATACACGTTGGTTCTCAGGTTCTAGGTTAAGCAGTCTAAGTATCATTATGAAAGATTGAACAACAACTTAACATCAAAAATCAAGAACCGAGCAATTCTAGTGCTAGAGAAACTGGAAAGGAACCACGGAACACACAAAAACACAATCAAGGGCAATCAAGTTCAGGCAAGGTTCTCTAGCATCCTACCCCACACTTAAATCGTTCTGTGTCCTCACAGGACTAAAACTAGAGTTGAGAGTGGAATAGAAGAACCTGGACCGAGATGGTTGGTGTAGGGGATGAACTCGGGTTCTCGGAGCGAAGGGAATCTACCAAAGCGAAGTAGAATGAGGTAGACCCTAAGCAAAGGGAATCTCCCAAACCACCTGCAAAACAAAAACAAATGAAAGATAAAAATGAAACCAAGACAAGTGTCCCAGATCCACATAGAAAAAAGTTGGATCGAAATCCGAAAAGAAGAAATAAAAAGAAGGGACAAGGAAAAGGATACAACTCGATCACTGCTGGTCAGGTGCATCGGGAGGGGGAATGTGGAGGGCGTCGTTGACCTGCCGCTGCCACGCCAGCTGCGCCTCGTATCTCTCATCAGTGCGGCGCATGTGCTGTTGCATACTAACCCATCTGGCATCCTGAGTGGTGGTGTTTGTGACTCACCACTCCTGGAGTCGCTCGTACAGCTCTCCAACATCAGCTGGATGCGGTCGGTGCTGAGGATGAGGCACCTGGAATGGATCTGGAATAGGCGGCTGGTATTGATATGCATACCCTGCCTGCTGCTGTGGCGAGGGTATATGATCATCAAACTCCGGCTCCGGCTGAGGCTGTTGCTCCTCAGAATCATCTTCTTCCTCCGATTCTTCCTCGTGTTGGAGAGAAGGAGCTGCCGCCATCTATGGACCAAGGTCCAACTGGAGGGCGTACTCGGCCGCTAAATCACCACCTATGGTGTATACTCTGCGTCGTGGGACGTCTGGGCCATATGACTGGCTGATACCAAGGGAGATGATGAGTCGGCCTACAAAGTTGCCACCAAGGAGTGAGCTATGCGGCTTTGGCTTTTGAGTCTTCTGGCGGAATAGGCGTGCAAGCACCCATCCGGTATGAAGCGGGTAAGCCTCCCAGATGGCACGTAGAAGAAGGAGCTCCTCTCTGCTGATGTGGTGGCGGCTCTTCTATGGAGCAAGCAACAGAGATCTACGCCAAACCATATGAATAAAACGATAGAGAGGGTGAGAGAGGGACTTAACAGAGTTATGAGCCTTAGTCTGAGCATCTAGCACTCCAGTCATGTGGCTCCAGAGCGCGTCATACTCCTCCCCGTTGTCGGTGTTGTTCACCCAGTCGAGGTTGTGACCCTCGTAGTGCTATCGGGGGATGCCGAGATGAGCTGCAAACTCATCGCAGGTGAATTCTTTATACACCCCGCCAAGATAGAAGGAGACGACCTTCTTGTGCTGCCTCCTCTTGTGCTCATCTAACTCTAATGTAGCCCAGAACTCCTGGAGGGCGACGTCTGGAAAGTCAGCAACTAGGGTGGTCAGCTCCAGAAGTCCTGAAGGTGCCAGTGAGGTGAGCACATTCTGGTGCCAGTCCTCATCGTGCTCGAAGAGGGAGTCCATGGATAATGGTCGAACGTCGGCTCCGGGAACATGCTCGAGCCTCTGGTAGCGCTCGAAAGTAATGCACGGGTAGACAGGCAACTGTGGGGTGGTACCCGACACGGCCTCGAAATGCTGGTGGGGGACCGGAGATGGCAGGTGTGACGGGGGCCGGAACTCGGAAACTAGAGGCAGTATCAAGTCTCGCCTTAGTCCTGCGCTCATGAGTGACATCCCTATAGCAAGAAACAAAACCAGGTTAGTTAACTAATAACCCACCCCACACTTAGTAGAAAAACTCAATTTCACAAAGAAATGAGGAAATTGAGTGGGGGTAAGCAAAGTAAGTAACCATTAATCACAATGAATTACAAAGCATGCATATGTCTAGCCGGAATGTTCACATCACAATTAGAGTTCAGAAGTCAAACCGACATTCAAAAAGTCAACATTAGAGCACATTGAACCCTAATCATGGCAATTACTAGCTCAAAGCAGGAAATGACGGCATAATTATAAACTCAGATGGCAAACAAAACAATACGAACGTGAATGAACACACATGGCAGCCAAATGAGCATAAAAAGGTCATGGTCAAACCGACATTTCATAAAAGTCAAAGCAACAAAGAATCAATCTTTAAGCATAGCACATGTGACCAAATAGTTTCAAATTTCAGCTCCTAAGCATACTAGATCAGTCCAAAGCAATCAGCTAACCAAATTCACACGAAACAGTCGGCACGCAAATCGAGGTAGACCGAAAAAGTCAACCGAAGTAAACCCCGACGAAACTAAGCATTCAACATGTCAAAAGACTCGAAATGAAAAGCTCTACAACTTACCTTGAAGCCATGGCTGCTGAAAACGAACGAAATGAGAGAAATCGGAGAAAAACTCCAAAAACTAGGTTTCGGTGGAACTGGAGCTCTAGAGCTCCGATTCGGACGATCTACGGCTTAAAATGATCGGGATAAGAGAGGAATGGAGCGGCAGCGGTCAGCAATGGTGGCGGTGGCAGAATTGGCAGCGATGGCAGTGGATGAGCGGCGGCGATTTTAGAAAAAAGGGGGGTTTCGGCGTTCGAAAATGTGAGGGGGAGAGAGAGAAGATCGGGAAAAAAGAAAGGAAATAGGGGAAAGATTTTTGGATTTTTCTCAGATTTTTCGGTGAAAAGAAGTGCAAGTTTTCGCCAAAAACTCATGTTCAAAACGTCTGCCGGTTTTCAAAGCCAGTTTTTTGCCGAAAAGTTGGGTACATTTTCACCGAAAAGTTTAACAAAAATTGATCAGAAAACACAGTGGGATTTAAAGGGCAGTTTTCACCGAAAATTAAGGGATTTTTGCCGAAAACTTTGACATGCACGATTGAAAATATTTTCGCAATCCCGACAAACTTCATAAAATCAGAATTAATTTGACAAAAATCGGAACAACCTCAAACAACTTGAGATTGAAACGATCACACAGACTACACACGAAAAATAAGAAATCATGCAAACTGACACTTTTGGTTCCCCCGAATCGACTATAAAACAAGGAGTTCGATACAAATTAAAAACTGACTCCAGCCGTGGGTTGCTTCCCACGAAGCGCTCTTTGATTAACGTCCTTGAGCTAGACGATACTTGGACGGTATTAGGAGACATCCCAACTTAGGATCTCCTTAACGCTAGCGTCAGAATTCATGAAGTAGAGCTTCGGGGTGTCTCCGTCGAGCGTGAATTTCTTACCGTTAGCATGAGTGAGTCCATCGGGAAGATGGTCAGTGATCTTGAACGGTCCGAACAGTTCTCTTGAGAGATCATCCTTCGTGAGTGTTACAATGGAAGGAATGAGGACAGTCAGCTTTATCTTCTCCTTGACCTCCGACTTCATTTCACCGGGATCCGTAATCTTTGGCGCTTCCTTGGGAGATGCTTTTGGCTTCTCCTTCTTCACTTGCTCCTGCGTCGGTGGCTTGACAGGGACTGGTGGTGTGGCTGTCTCAGAAGAAGGTGGTGGAGCAATTGGCCTCCAGACCATTTGAGTCTTCTTCTTCTGATTCTTCCTCCATGACCTGCCAGGTTCCTTGCTTGCCGGTGAAGAAGAGGCTTTCAGTTCCTTCTTCTTTGGCGGCTTTTGAGCAGAAGATTCTGGTTTCTACTTGGTAATCTGTTCAACATCTGCAACAACAATTGATCTAGAAACACTGAAAGAGACATCAGTAACGAGTTGACCGGGGTCAACTCCACGATTTCAACAACAAGATAGTGAGGTTCTTCATTCACAGGAGTGTACTTCATACTGTCCTTAAGGCGAAATGGTATCATTTCCTTACCAACCCTCAGGGACAACGAACCACTCGGAACATTGATTTACATTCCGGTTGTCGCCATGAAGGGTTGACCTATAAGAATAGTAGAATCCTCCTCGCTAGTATCTATGATCACAAAGTCAGCTAAGAAAGTGAAAGGACCACATCTAGTAACAACGTCTTTGATCTCTCCTCTAGGTGTTTTCAATGATCTATCAGCAAAGACAAGTCGTATGCTAGTCGGTTCAAGTTCTCCTAGATTCAATTTCTCAAACAAACTCATAGGCATAACATTCACAGACGCGCCTAGATCAACCAAACTACGTTCTATCTCAATATCATTAATGACTAGAGGTAGTGTGAAAGAACCAGGATCAGAACACTTAGCTGGATATGGCGATGAAGGCTTCTTGTTACGGGCAGTAGGATATCCTTTTTTGCTTCCCCACATGTCAGTCTCGATCCTCGCGTTCGGTAGCATTGCTCTTGGAAAGGAGGCTTCTCGTAGTACGGAGCGAGAGGAGGATCATACTCCTTAGGCGCCTCTTCCTTTGCTTCCTTCTTCTCCGGAGCTTCATTGGTCCTGCATGAATTAGAAGAAGCATTAGTAGGTGAGTTTGTTATATCTTGAATAGATACCATCTTAGTTTGCTCCTTTCTCGGATTCGGCTCGATTTGGCTTGGAAGCTAGCCAAACGGTCGACCAGATGTCAGCATGCTAGAGATCTGGTTTATTGCATGCCAATTCTTTGACCGGATGCAATCTGTTCTTGTTTGAGGAGAGCTTCAGCTTTGAGCTAACTATCATGATCGTCAAGTCTGGTGATGATCTGATTGAGCTTCTTGTCGAGTTCACTGACGGTGTTCTCCTTCTGATGCTGCTGTCCTGTATAGGTATTGTTCAGATATTGATTCTGGCGATTGCCAGGAGCAGTTCTGTAGTTACCCGAATTTTGGTGCGGCAGCTGGTAGACACCTCCCGGCAGATGGTTCGGCTTCTGATCCTGAGCTGCACCAGTTGGTCGGCTATTCTGATTCTGGCCTTGGTTCTGGTTGGCACCAACATTGTATGGAGGTCGATCTTGGTAATTCCCTGTTGTTTGTAGTTGCGGTAGCCAACATAACCGTTCTGATTGTTATTGAAGCCTTGAGAAACAAAGTTTACCTCTTTGGTAGACCAGACTTCTGTTTTACCAAAGTTCTGGCATCGGCCTCCGTTATGCGCACAAGCTCCACACCACTCGCAATCAGCAACGTAGACAGAGGCTGCTGGTGGCTTGATGGGTGTAGAAGACTTCTTCAGATGCTTCTCAACTTCTGCTTTAATGGTTGCTTCAAGATCGAGCTTGCTCCTTGATCCTTCTGATTGTCGTTCCCAGTTCCTTGACTTGGAAGAAAAGTTCGTGAAATGAAGAAGAGCAGCTTCAGGTGTGAGTGTAGTGCAATCCCTTTCAGCTAGGGAATTGACCCATTTGGCAGATTCTTCACGAAGACCTCGAGCAAAGATTACAGCTAACAGTCTCTGTTTGAAACCGTGGTGAGGACAGTTGTAGAGAAGTTTTTGGAATTCATTCCAAGTATCATATAAGCTCGCTCCTTCCTTCTGAGAGAATCTAGCGATGCTGTCCTTGAAGGCTGTTGTTCTGGAAGGAGGGAAGTACTCTTCGACGAAGTCTTGAGCAAGAGTCTCCTAGTTTGTGTAGTAGCCAGGTGGTTTTCCAGTGAGCCACCTCTTAGCTGCGCCTTTCAGGGAGAACGGGAAAGCTCTCAAGCAAAGAGTGTTCTTGTCGAGATTCCCATTCTTGAAAGTGCCACAGAGATCAATGAAATCTACCAGATGCGTGCTCGGATTGTCTAATGGCCTGCCCTCAAATTGTAGATCCCTAGAGATCATAGTCAAGAAAGGAATCTTGATCTCATAGTCAGGATCTCCTTTGATGCGTGGCATGGCGATAGAAGATCGAACGCTAGTCGCGCTCGGCTTGTTATAGTCAGCTAGACTCTTCGGTGCACCCAGTGGTGGTTGACCGCCTGGTGGTGGTAGTGGTAGTTCATCACCCATTCTAGGAGATGGAGGAGGTGAAAGTGATTCGGTGTATGAAGCGGATGAAGATGACGGTGAGGATGAAGATGAGGAACTCTCCTTCAGTTCCTCAATCTTAATTGGAGTGACGGATGGGGGTGGATTGGTTCTGCCTCTCTTTGGAATTTGCGATTCTCTTGGCGGAGCAGAACTGCCTGGTCTCTCTACACTCTTAGCCTTGTCGTTCTTGGCGGTTTGAGAGCGCGTGAGAGGGCGGTGGTGCATAAACCTGTGAACAACCTACAAATGACAAAAACAAGCAAAACTAGTGTAAAATCGAAGTGGATGGAAAAATGAAAGATGGAAAGTAGAGAATAAAATGCCAGTCTTCTTTCAAACAATGAAAAGAAGGTCCCCGGCAACGGCGCCAATTTGATGAACCATCGTAGAGCGGGTGATCAAATAACTACCAAGCTAGAAGCTAAGTAGATCGTATTCCAAGGGTCTTCTAATAATCGTCTACTCAAATATAAAGGCAGATTACTCAAGTTTAACACGTTGTGCGTGGTGTGAGTTCCACGACTTCTAATTCTAGAAAATGCAAGGAAATTAAAAACTAAACTGAAAGACAGATTGAAAGATTGGTTGACTTAACAAAGACGACAGACAAGCTTAGACTTCGAATCCCCCTTAGTTCACTAGAGCATTGGCAATCGACAGATCAAAGGATTTCAGTTCTCGTTCAATCAATTCTAAGACACCACCATAACTCCTGACCCTTAGGTTTAAGACTGGCGAACGTTCGCTCTATCCGATCTAGCTACCAAGATTAATCAGTCGCCCGGGTATGGTCGCCTCTCGCAATGACTAAACTAACTGGTGGAATTACTAACGATTTATGAGTTACTCTTGTAGTGGATTAACCCTAACTGGTTCCTATGAAAGGCACACTCCAATGAATAGGTTAATTGTTCGATTTGATGTTTTAAAGTAAGGCGAGCGTTCGCTTCTATCCTTAGCTTAACAAGAATCTAATCTAGGTTATCAATCCAGACAAGAAACATAAACAATGAAGAACAAATCAAATATGAAAGAGAAACTGATTGAACTTTGAATCTAATCACCGCCGATCCGTGACCGCTTTAAAGCCCTGGGTCACTTAGGGTTTATCTAGTCTAAGCTCTACGAGTTTAGCTACTCATGTTCATAACGACAGAATCAAAGACAGAAACAGAGTTCATCATGAAAAGATAGAACAGATAGAAACTATAAAACCTAATTAAGATGACTCTAGCAAAGCTTCGCTCTCCGGTAATCTTCAATCCTAGCTTCGAGTCTCCGAGGTGAAGGGATGGCGTCACGATCTCTTCCTAGCTCTTCGAACTTTAAAACTCTACTCTCTCGAACTCCTTCGGTCTCGAACTCATGAAAGTTCTGAATTATGATATGTGATATTATGAGGTATCAAGTATATTTCCTTTTGGGCCGACAGTTTAAGTATTTATACTTAACCATAAATTGCCGGATTTGTGAAGGATTTTTTGGCGAAAACTTGATGAGTTTTCGCCGAAAAACTTCAGTGTAAATGAAGGCTTTCGTCGGCTGATTCTCCTGTGTTCTTCGGACTTAGAGTTTTTGACGAAAACTCATACTTCTCGCCAAAAACTTCCTCTTGTGATGCTCAACCGATTTCTTAGGAGTTTTCGCCGAAAACCTGAAGAGTTTTCGTCGAAAACTGTAGTGTAAATCGGGGCAGGATTTTGTTGACTTCATTGACTTCTTGGATTGGTTCCGGTGTGGTTCCTCGAGGTTCCGATGCCTTAGACACGTCCTTGGCTACTATATTTGACGGCAAAAACCTGTGCTAACATGAAAACACTAGAAAACCATCAAATAGACCCGAAACGGGCCAAAGTAACACAAATGGCACGAGATAGAGCAGTTGAGTGAATATTCGCTATTCTACCCTAGAAACCATGTCTTAAGCAAGGAAATGTCGCTTAAATGAGGCTGATAATCACGTCAAATCGAGTGTCATCACCAGCCAACAACCGTAGAAGAAAAACTTGATCGTGCGATGGGGAATGAAAATTGGCACTTGTTATTCCCAACCGCGACACTTACTAATATTACAGCTACTGTTTCTGATCATTCGCCAATAGTTTTGAACACCAAAGGCGAAACGGTGCAGAGGGGTGTAAGAAGATTCATGTTCGAAAATGGCTAGCTAAAAAATGGAGATCTTAGGAGAGTTATCGAGGGGAGCTGGGCTGCTACGGTCGGTGATAACTTTGAATGCAGGCTGTCGACATGCATCAGGGCGATTAGTGAATGGGGTCGTAGCCAGCACAATCAGTATGGGAATTTGATTACTGCCGAAAGATCTAAATTGGAGGAGCTAAGGCAATTGGATGACAGTAGATCGGTGCAAGAATATGAAGAAAGCAAGGAAAGAATTAATCTTTGGCTTGGACAGGAAGAAGTGTACTGGCAACAAAGAGCTAAACAGTTTTGGTATAGAGATGATGATTTTAATACGACGTTCTCTCACCGAAGTGCCAATGGGCGTAGGAAACATAAGGCTCTATCTCGACTCCAATGGGAGCACGGAGCTTGGGAAGAGGACGACGAAGGGATGTGCAGGGTTGCGATTGATTATTTTTCAACCCTTTTTACGGCTGGTAACGGAGATGTTACCCCGGTGATCGACGCTATCAAACAAGTGGTTACTGATGCTCATAAGGCGCTGCTGGCTGCTCCTTTTCAAGATGAGGAATTCCGCATTGCATGCTTCTCCATGCACCCGGATAAAGCGCCGGGTTCGGATGGCCTAAACCCGACATTTTATCAAAAAATTGGGACGTGGTTGGCGTTGAGTTAGTGAAGGACTGTAAGCAATGGCTCCGGAGTAAATCTATACCAAAGGAAGCTAGAGCAACAGACATAGTACTATTACCAAAGAAAGAGAATGTGACGAGGATGCCTGGTCTCAGCCGATTTCACTCTATAATGTCCGTTATAGAATTGTCGCGAAGGTTTTTGCAAACCGGTTACGGAATATTATGGCAGACATTATACCGGAAGAGCAATCAGCTTTCATACGAGGAAGGTCTATTGTGGATAACGTCCTAATCGCTTTTGAGACTTTGCATACTCTTAACCTACGCAGGAACGCCAAGGAAGGAGAAGTTGCCCTTAAAGTGGATATTTCAAAAGCCTATGATAGAGTCGAGTTGAAGTACCTCGAGGCGGTTATGATTAAGATGGGATTTGAGCGAAGTTGGGTTGACCTTATGCTTATGAGCGTGAAATCTACAGAGTACTCTGTCATGATTAATACCTCGCGCTCGGAACCCTTTGTGCCGCATCGGGGGCTACGTCAAGGTTGCCCACTCTTACCTTTCTTGTTTCTTATGTGTGCAGAAGGACTCTCCGCTTTGGTAAGACAGGATTGCCGAGCAGGTAGATTCCATTGCCGGTAAGTCATCTGCTCTTTGCAGATGACAACTTCTTCTTTTTCCGTGCTAAAATTGAGGAGGCTAGGCGAGTTAAAGAGCTTTTCGAGAAGTACGGCCAAGCTTCCGGACAGCTTATTAACTTCGCTAAGTCGGGCATTTTTTTCAGTAAAAGCACGAATGTTGCTCTGCAGGACGGTGTCAGGGCGATACTTGGAGTGTATGAACCCTTTGATCGAGGCAAATACCTTGGGATGCCATCGTTCGTGGGATGACGGAAGAGAGATACCCTCAAGTATATCAAAGAAAGGATGTGGGAGCGTACACAAACTTGGAAGGGGAGGATGTTATCACAAGGTGGTAAAGAGGTTCTTGTTAAGTCGGTCTTACAAGCCATTCCGACTTACACTATGAATGTGTTTGTGATGCCGCGTACTCTTACGACGGAATTGGAGCGAATGATGAATTCGTTTTGGTGGGGAACAAAATCCACCAGAGGTTCTGGTATGACGTGGATGAGATGGGAAAAGTTGAGCGTAAAGAAGGTGGATGGAGGACTGGGTTTCAACGACCTTCACGCCTTTAACCTAGCAATGGTGGGAAAACAGGGATGAAAGTTGATGAACAACCACGATGCTCTTGTCACAAAGATCTTCAAAGCCAAATACTTTCCTAAAGAGGATTTTTTGTCAGCTACTTTGAGAAATAATCCGAGCTTTACGTGGCATAACATATTGGAAGCTCAAAACTTACTCCGCAAAGGCTATCGTTCGAGGATAGGTAACGGCCAAAACATTAAAGTTTGGGTGGACCCTTGGTTGAAGGATGAGGATGGTTGCCGCATTACCTCGCCTATTCGTTTGGGTCTGGAAGAGTTAAGGGTCGCTGACCTTTGGATACCTGGGACTTATACGTGGGATATTGAACTGCTGGAGGAGCTGTTTACCCTGCAAGATGTGGCAGCCATCTTACGAGTGTTACCGGCTGGAGACGGAGGGGAAGATGAGAAAATCTGGCACTTCAGTAATAACGGTACGTACTCGGTAAAATCAGCTTATAAATTAATTATGGAGCATCCATATAGGCGTTCGCATCCTAGGTGTCCAGGAGCATGGACTGATTTATGGAACACCCATCTACCGCTGAAAGTGATTCATTTCATGTGGAGAGTTGCGTGAGGGGTCCTACCTCTGCGAATGATCCTCCGGAGAATGCATATTCAGGTCCCGAGACGTGTGGAATGTGCGGTACCAAAACTGAAATGGAGAGGCACTTATTTGGGACGTGCGAGGTAGCGGAGGACTGCTGGAGGAAAGTGAATTTATGGGAGAAGGTACAAGGTTTACTGGGTGCTCATGCTAATTTTAAAGGAATGGCAGATACGGTACTGAGCACGTGGTCGGATACTCTAAAGGAGACATGGATCACGGTCATGTGGTGCCTGTGGTATGAATAGAATTAGAGGGTCTGGAATGGAGAGGCCCGAATAGCAAACTTAATTGTTGAGAGTGGTACCAGCATCATTGCGGAGTGGAAAGCGGCTAGGGCTGCCACGCGTCCAACGAATGGAGCTCCGAGACGGCCGGACACGCTCTGCAAAGCCTGGCACCCGCCGGTACAAAATAACTTCAAGTGCAATGTCGATGCTGGATTTCGGCGGGCAGACGACACATGGGGCTGGGGTGCGGCGATAAGGGATCATTATGGAACTTTACTTACGTACCGAACGGGATGGGAGCGTGGGAAACCGTCAGTGGCGGAAGGTGAAGCCTGGGGGTTGTTGGACGCCCTTTACTGGGTAGAAAGTCTCCAGATAAGTGATATCACTTTTGAAGTCGATTCGCAATTGGTGGCCGATGCTATTGCTAGTTACGAGGTCAACACTACAGAGTTCGGGGTTATCATTGCCAGATGCCGAAGAGTGTTGCAGACTAATCCTGTGTTTAGGGTGTGTTATATTAGGAGAGATAGGAATCGTGTAGCGCATGAGCTCGCTCGTCGCTCTTTTTCCTTAGCATCCTGTTTTGTGGGCTATGTATCTCCGAATTGGCTCGACGATGCACTTGCTGATATGTGCATTGATTTGAATCATTAATAATACGAGCATGACGTTCTTCTCAAAAAAAAAATGATGAATGTCCCAAACTTAAGCACTCTGTGAATGAAATTATAAGTACTTTAATGTTAAACTATATCATCCTAACATAAAATAATATATGAAAAATTAATTTTAAATTAAAATATTTTATAAAGAGTTATTACATTTTTCTAAACACAAGATATTTTTATCTTAATCACTTTGACAATAATAATTCATTTTATTATAGTTGTATTTATAAATTGTAGTTATGAAAATTGAACATGATATATTATAAATCTTAAAAATTTAAACAAGAATAATTAATCAATAAAATATAAATTAACTATGGTTAAATGACGATAATAATGATCAAATACTTGATAATAAATCATCATAGACATTTTTTAGGTATTAGTGGTACATACTTACACAATTTAAAATTATTTAAATTAATCTATGGATCTCTAATTATTTAATTGATATATCATTACAAAAAATTCATTTGGTTATGTTTGTGGGTTCAAGCATTTTGGTCACGAGTCAAGTTTGATCATGTTTCATATTAGTAAGAATTAGTTTTGAAATTTATGGAAGAAGTATATTTATAGCATTGGATTATTTTGATTTATGAGAAGTAGGATTCACTAGATAACGGGTTTTTTTTTTATGAATACTAGATAACGAGTTAATAAGTTTATGATTTATACATGTTGTGAGTTCAATTTAATTATCAATAGGTTGGATGGTGATTATCATGTACTTAAAAATATTGTTTACTTTTGTCGTGGTTTTGGTTGGATATTGAGTAGTTACACAATCTAATTAGTTCGGGGTTGAGTTGAATTTAATAGTGTTAGTCAAGTTACGTGTAATTGAAATTATGAACTCATCCTATTGCAAACTTAGAAGGGTCACTTGGCAATAAATTGTAATCACCTCGAGTATGATTTGAGTAAGAACTATGGATATATTTTTAGAAATATTTAAGAAAATAATATTAAAATTTATAGAAAATTAGAGTTAATAAAGGTCAAGACAATTAATTGGGTTGAATACCTTGGGTATACTTGGGAAAACAAGAATAGTATCAATTTGGCCGTGTTTGATGCTCCAATATATGATTTTGATGACATGTGTATTAATTGCCTAAAACGATCAATGGTGTCTAACTAAGGAAAAATACCGTGATTGGAACACTGTTGGAGATTTTCATGGCATGGCGACGAGAAGGCTAATGTAGACAAGAATGTGATTTTGAATATGGAATATATGATTTTCACCCGACACTAGTTTTTGGATTCGTGACACAAATATGAATTTGTATTTAAATAGGTAGAGATTTCTTTCTTACTAAATTTAAATAAGTATAGATATATGTTTGAAATGAAAAATATTCGTAAATCTTATAGCTTCCTAGAAAAAAAATTATATGATTACCATAGTTAAATAAAATTCTCGACCAATGGGTCGGGTTTAAAACTAGTTATATATATAATAAACGCTAATGATTTTCTTTTCTAACCATGAGTAACAAAAAGTTTGCATTTTCAATTTTGATTTCTTTTTCTTGGCATAGTTTCTCCATATCATTGAGTTTTATAATTAATATTTAAAAACTACATACAAATATCAATAAATACTACTGAACCAAGTGGTAAGAACTAAAAACTTAGCGTATTTCCTTTAACCATAATTCTTTTTATTCTTTTTAAAAGTATATATATGTGCCTCTAAAAAAGTTTATCAGCAACAAAAATAAGTGTCTCTAAAAGGTGGCTAAGATGAGATAATAGTAGCTGTTTAAAGTGGCAATTACCAACAATTATATCTGCCATTAATTCTTCCATTAGTGACAGGTAACATGTGTCACCGTATTTTTCTCTAAAGACTTTTAGCCACAGTAGCGTTAGTGACACTTAAGCTATCTGCCTCTATAACTATATATAGGCAAAAAATGCCTTTTAGAGGTAAATATGATGTGTCTCCGTAACCGGGTTTTGTTGTCGTGATGACAAAAAATTCCAAAATATATTATATACAAATATAAGTCTAATAATAACATAACTTATTCTCATGTTCTCATGTTTCCTATTCTCCGCCAAATAAATATCTTATATGACCAGTAGTGGTCCTTTTTTTTTTTTTTTTTTTGCCGAAGACAACTCCTGCAGGAGAAAAAGAGTCAACCATGCAAAATAAGATATTAAGTACTCATCCAAGCCGAAAGGTTAACCACTCCTTGACCAGTAGTGGTCCTTAGTATTAGGAGTTTGCTATAGATTTTGGTTAGGAAGTTTGTTTATACGATGTAACCTCCTAAATCAAAGTTTGTGAATAATTCTAAACAATTATCTTTAGCTATCATCTAATGATGACGGTCTGATGAACATAATTTTTTTTATTAAAACCTTTGATAGAAAAATCATCATTGAAGTTTTATTGCGGTAAAAAATCTTTAGAGCTCAATCTCGAAATTGACTAATGGGCAGAAACCCATTTTTCTCAGCTCCAAACTGAGACATTTGCATCCAATTAAAAGAAGCCAAGTGGCTTATGGGACCACCAACAAATTAAAAGAAAATAATGAAAAAGGTTTAATTTTCATATAAAAGCTGCATGTGCTCTCCCCCTTAAGTTGCCTGAAATGTCCCATCTATCTTTTTTTTTTATTTTTTTTTTCACACACTTTCTCTCTCTAATTGTTTCCCCTAGATTTGATTATTTGCTAATAACTCTTTATATAAAGGTTAAAACTATATTTGTTCTTCATTAAAGTTGTTTATTACACTTTTTCGAGTCTAATGACATAAATTTTGATACATTTTGTTGATTTTTTCGAGGTAAGAATCAAACATCTACGTAAGTGTGATGTGACTTTATATGGTGCATTTTAAGCCTTTGATTAGCCTAAGGATCTCCTATGTTTGATCTCATTTTGCTATGATTAATATGCTTTTATGGAAGTTTTTATGCAAAGTGCTCTTTTGTTGTCTGGTTGCCACTTTGAGGCCAATTATGTGTTTATTAGAGTTGTTTTCTTTGCATTTTCAGGATTTGGCATTGAAGTAATGGTGACAAGGAGCACGTAGGATCAAACGGGAGGTCAATCGGAGCTAGGACGGAGGAGATATGGCCGTTGCAAAATCGAGAAAAGTGCATAGTTTCATACTTTAGTTTTCAGCGAGAACCTTATAGTTCTCGCCGAAAACCCTCGGCGTGCACAATTGGCGGATTTCCAGAAGGCGGACGTTCGATTTATGAAGAAGTTTTTGGTGAAAACTTCCAGAGTTTTCGCCGAAAACTCATGAAGAAATGCCAAAGCTCCCGGGGTTTTTCAAAGAGATTTTCGGCGAAAACTTATACAGTTTTCGCCAAAATTTCCAGCTATTTCCAGCGTGCTATATAAAGAAGGAGCGGGCGAAAATCAAGGGGGAGATTGATTATTATTTTTACAACACACTTGTCACTCTCTTTTTCCTCTCAATTTCCGATCAACTCCTCTCTCTTCTCAACCAATCCATCATCAACCCTAGAGCAAGGTGCAAATTGGAGTGAGGAGCTTGGATTGAAGCCCACAACCTTGGGAGAGGAGCTTGCAAGAAGAGGATTGCCATGGAGCTCTTGGTGACCATCTCTCCTTCTCTCTCTTTTGTACCCTTGGCCATGTGTGGCTGATTTCCTAGGTTTCCTTGGATTGATAGATAGTTATGCTAGGATAGAGGTTGATTGTACAAATATGCCATGATTGATCTTGGATTGTAAGAGGATGATCTCTAGACTTGTTGTTAATTCCAAATTGTGTTATGTGCTTGATTTGGTCTATCATTTGTGATGTAATGCATGAGAGTGCTTAGATTACATGGTTTGTAGGTCTAGGGATTGAAGGGAGTGTGTTCTAAGAGATTAGATCATCTCAATTCAACCATAGTTGCATGATTTCTCTCTTGTGCATTTTATCGAACACTTGGTGTGCATTAGGTTTTTCATTCAATTGAACTTTGATTAGTCTTTTGATGATTCTCTTAGTGTTAGGACATTGACATGAGAGTTTGGTGTCTAGCCTAGTGGTCATAGAGTCATAGGAGAGGGTTTTGTAGCTTGGCATTTCATCAAACACCTTTAATGCATCCTTAGTCACTTAGCTTGAGAGCGAGAGCCTAAGTTGAGTGGTTCTAGGATAGGAACTTAGTGCGACGAGAGTGCATTGAGTCTATAGAAGGGATTTGCGTGGTCATTCGATTGAAACCTCGATCATGTTTGGCTTGTTTGTGCATTTGTTCCTCTTGAGCATGATGAAGCTATCTTTTCAAGTGAACCTCCTTTATCTTTGATTTGCACCATTTTGTTTTGCTTTCTTGTTTAGTTTCCTTTATGTTTTTATTTCCTTTTCAAACTAAAACTCATTTTAAATGAATAGACCGTCCATGAATCGTGTGAGTATTAGCTGTAGAGAGAGCCCTCGTGGAATACGACCTTGATTGTTGTGACTTAAATCTTGCACATCAAGTTTTTGGCGCCGTTGCCGGGGAACTTTCTCAATCCTTTGAAAGCATTTAGTAGTGGACCGTTTTATTCACTTCCTTCCGTTTTAGTTTTGCTTCTTTGTTATTTGTTTTTGTGGTTTTGTTATCCCGCATTGTCGTACTACTTGGTTGTGTTTGTTGTGCTTGTTTGTAGGGATCCACCAATCCGTCCTCTACCTCCTTTAGTTAATGGGAGCACAGTTGCAAGTAAGATGAACTCGTGGAATGGAGGTAATGGTTATGGTACCTATCAGGGGTGGAATCCATCTCCTAACCAATACTATGGTCATCCTACTCCATCCAACTACTACCAAGAAACTTATGAGGGAGATAACCAATGGTGGGATCAAGATCAACAAGCTTCAATGCCAATGTGGAATGAACAATGTCCCTATCCATCTCCACCCTACCAACAAGTCTTGCCGGAGTAATATCAAGAGGATTTCACAAGTCATGAACAACATTCTCCACCGCCTTCCATGCTAGAGGAGCTCTTTAAGATGGTTAGAGAAAGCGAGCGTCCTCGAGAGGAGTTCGTAAGTTATGAGGAGCCTTCTCCACCTCTTCCCACACTTGAGGAAGCTTTGAAGATTGTGGATGACAATGCGAACCAACTTAATCGCTTAGCTCAAGGCATGACACTCATCAAGGAAGCTCTCGAGGATGAACAACATTCTCCACCCTCCCCAACAATTGAGGAGATGTTGCAAATTGCGGAAGATAATGCGGCTCGGTTGGATCGCTTAACTCAAAGTGTGAAGCTCATCACCGATACCTTTGAACCGGAAGTGCTTGTCATGGAAGAAGAAGGAAGTGAGTTTCCCCAAGAGGAGTTCATGAGCCATGAGAAACCTCTTCCACCTCCTTTCATGCTAGAGATCTTGCAAATTACGGAGGATAATGCAAACCGAGTTAACCGCTTATCCCAAAGCATAGAGCTCGTCACGAAGATTCTTGAGAATGAACGACATCCCAATCATTTGGAGCAAGTTTATGTTGATGAAGATGACACTTGTGAATCCGAAGAGCTTGACACAGAAGAAGATTCAGTAGTGGAGGAGATTGAAGTACATGTTCTTCCCGAGGACACACCAAGTAACGATGATGTGTGGATAGAGGAACCAAGGAGACTTGAGGATGATGACACTTTAGAGGAGGTGAGACATGTTGTGAAGACTCTTCAAGAAGAGGTGGTACCGAGAGTGGAGCACGAAAGTGAACAACACCACCCTATTGTGGTGCCACCAAAGATTGAGAGTACCCTTCAAACTTCTTGCTTGGTCATGAAGTATTTGTGCCAAGAACCCAAGGAGACATGCATCGCTACCCCCCCTAAGGTGATAATGGAAGAGGAGTCGCCCATGTTTGAACCGGAAGACTCTTCGAGTGGCATCACCAACTTGGAGACGATGGAGCTCAATGGTGGCCCCTACCATACTTTCTTCCTCAAGCTTCGAAACTCAAAGGTAGCAAGCCACCCCAAGGTACCAAGTGTTATACAAGCATCAATGTGCATTGGCTAGTCTACCATTCTTCCAAGATGTTTCTTGGAGCTCAACTTTCATCGTAGAAGAAGCTACTTGACATCAAAGAGGTACTAAGTTGGACACCATAACGCAGGTATCGTTGAGCTTAAGACGGTAACCAAGCGCTTCTTGGGAGGCACCTCATGTTATCTTTAATTTTTCGCTTTTATTTGTTGTTTGAGGTTTTTTGTGTTGTTTTAGCTTTTTGAATAAGGTTTGGCAAGCAATTGGGATCACTATTCACCAAGGATCATCATGGAACTCTTTCACCACTATTACGTCCTATGCTCCTCTCTACCAACGCGGTAATTTCGTTCCACCTTACCCTCTCTCTCTTGATCATTGAGGACAATGCTCATGTTAGTCGTAGGGGAGTTTGAGGTTTGGTGTGATTATTTGTGGTAGAGATGTAATGTTATGCTTTGTTTGATTTGCATGATCTTGATTGAATGTCAAATTCCTCTATTGTAGAATCATTCGGTTCTTGACTTTTGGTGTTTAATTGACTTCAATCTTTCACAATGATGTTTAGACTGTTTCACTTAGAACCTATAACCAGCATGTTAGCACTGATATCAAATGAGTCTAGGCCAGAACAAAGATTTTATCACTCTTGTATGTTGGTTGATTGGTTTGATACGCGTTTTTGTACCGCTCGATAACACCGTTCTAAGATGATTAAGGTAATTAGAATTCCACCACATTCAGCCAAAAAGCCTACTCGAATCAGTTTCCTATAGGAAAACCCGTGAGCCTTGGCCTGTTTGTTGGATCATACACATTTTCACCATATTCCATGTTTTTCATCACCTTTTTGATCCCTCGTGATTGTGGCTTGAGATTAGACGGAGTCCTATTCGAAATCTTGTGTAGAAAGAAGGGGCTAGGGATCAAGTGGCTAATTTGTGAAGAAAAAGAAGAAAAAGTGCTCAAAAGAAAGTGTTCAGTGCTGAAACTCTTGAAGTGCCAAAAGAAAAGCTAGGCAAGCTCGGCACCTAAGTGAAGTGTCAGGTTGAGCACTAGCAAAGGCAAAAGCTGTGAGCTAGGCAGGTTCAACACCTAAGTGAAGTGTTGGATCGAGCACTAGTATGCAGTAGGAAAGAAAAGAAAAAAAAAAGAGTTCTCAATGTGGCCCTTGTTGTAGTGATCCTAGCTTGAGCGAAAAAAGTGCAGATCTAGAGGCGGACGAAGTCGAGTCGACAGCCACATCACGATCACTTACCACTTTCCAAAAATTTTCCTACCCCCCACCTAATCCGTTTCATATCCCGAGTTCAAGTCCTTTTAATTAGAATTGGTGTTGTCGTGGTCGGTTTTTCTGTATCCCAATTTACCGCTACTTGAAGTGTGCATAAAATAGTGAGGTCTAGACTTGTTTGGTTGACGTTCTTGCATGTGTAGGTTAAGTTTGTTCGTGGAACAGTTTAAGCCAAATTGTTATTGCTTGAATCCCAATGGGACCGAACTTGTCATTTGTGAACTTGGATGTTTTCTAATTCATTTGCTTGAGGACAAGCAAAGCTTAGTCGTAGGGGAATTTGATGAGACTTTATTTGGTGCATTTTAAGCCTTTGATTAGCCTAAGGATCTCCCATGTTTGATCTCATTTTGCTATGATTAATATGCTTTTATGGAAGTTTTTATGCAAAGTGCTCTTTTGTTGTCCGGTTGCCACTTTGAGGCCAATTATGTGTCTATTGGAGTTGTTTTATTTGCATTTTCATGATTTGGCATTAAAGTAATGGTGACAAGGAGCACGTAGGATCAAACGGGAGGTCAATCGGAGCTAGGACGGAGGAGATATGGCCGTTGCAAAATTGAGAAAAGTGCATAGTTTCATACTTTAGTTTTCAGCGAGAACCTTATAGTTCTCGCCGAAAACCCTCGGCGTGCACAATTGGCAGATTTCCAGAAGGCGGACGTTCGATTTATGAAGAAGTTTTTGGTGAAAACTTCCAGAGTTTTCGCCGAAAACTCATGAAGAAATGCCAAAGCTCCCGGGGTTTTTCAAAGAGATTTTCGGCGAAAACTTATACAGTTTTCGCCAAAAATTCCAGCTATTTCCAGCGTGCTATATAAAGAAGGAGCGGGCGAAAATCAAGGGGGAGATTGATTATTATTTTTACAACACACTTGTCACTCTCTTTTTCCTCTCAATTGCTGATCAACTCCTCTCTCTTCTCAACCAATCCATCATCAACCCTAGAGCAAGGTGCAAATTGGAGTGAGGAGCTTGGATTGAAGCCCACAACCTTGGGAGAGGAGCTTGCAAGAAGAGGATTGCCATGGAGCTCTTGGTGACCATCTCTCCTTCTCTCTCTTTTGTACCCTTGGCCATGTGTGGCTGATTTCCTAGGTTTCCTTGGATTGATAGATAGTTATGCTAGGATAGAGGTTGACTGTACAAATATGCCATGATTGATCTTGGATTGTAAGAGGATGATCTCTAGACTTGTTGTTAATTCCAAATTGTGTTATGTGCTTGATTTGGTCTATCATTTGTGATGTAATGCATGAGAGTGCTTAGATTACATGGTTTGTAGGTCTAGGGATTGAAGGGAGTGTGTTCTAAGAGATTAGATCATCTCAATTCAACCATAGTTGCATGATTTCTCTCTTGTGCATTTTATCGAACACTTGGTGTGCATTAGGTTTTTCATTCAATTGAACTTTGATTAGTCTTTTGATGATTCTCTTAGTGTTAGGACATTGACATGAGAGTTTGGTGTCTAGCCTAGTGGTCATAGAGTTATAGGAGAGGGTTTTGTAGCTTGGCATTTCATCAAACACCTTTAATGCATCCTTAGTCACTTAGCTTGAGAGCGAGAGCCTAAGTTGAGTGGTTCTAGGATAGGAACTTAGTGCGACGAGAGTGCATTGAGTCTATAGAAGGGATTTGCGTGGTCATTCGATTGAAACCTCGATCATGTTTGGCTTGTTTGTGCATTTGTTCCTCTTGAGCATGATGAAGCTATCTTTTCAAGTGAACCTCCTTTATCTTTGATTTGCACCATTTTGTTTTGCTTTCTTGTTTAGTTTCCTTTATGTTTTTATTTCCTTTTCAAACTAAAACTCATTTTAAATGAATAGACCGTCCATGAATCGTGTGAGTATTAGCTGTAGAGAGAGCCCTCGTGGAATACGACCTTGATTGTTGTGACTTAAATCTTGCACATCAAGTTTTTGGCGCCGTTGCCAGGGAACTTTCTCAATCCTTTGAAAGCATTTAGTAGTGGACCGTTTTATTCACTTCCTTCCGTTTTAGTTTTGCTTCTTTGTTATTTGTTTTTGTGGTTTTGTTATCCCGCATTGTCGTACTACTTGGTTGTGTTTGTTGTGCTTGTTTGTAGGGATCCACCAATCCGTCCTCTACCTCCTTTAGTTAATGGGAGCACAGTTGCAAGTAAGATGAACTCGTGGAATGGAGGTAATGGTTATGGTACCTATCAAGGGTGGAATCCATCTCCTAACCAATACTATGGTTATCCTACTCCATCCAACTACTACCAAGGAACTTATGAGGGAGATAACCAATGGTGGGATCAAGATCAACAAGCTTCAATGCCAATGTGGAATGAACAATGTCCCTATCCATCTCCACCCTACCAACAAGTCTTGCCGGAGTATTATCAAGAGGATTTCACAAGTCATGAACAACATTCTCCACCGCCTTCCATGCTAGAGGAGCTCTTTAAGATGGTTAGAGAAAGCGAGCGTCCTCGAGAGGAGTTCGTAAGTTATGAGGAGCCTTCTCCACCTCTTCCCACACTTGAGGAAGCTTTGAAGATTACGGATGACAATGCGAACCAACTTAATCGCTTAGCTCAAGGCATGACACTCATCAAGGAAGCTCTCGAGGATGAACAACATTCTCCACCCTCCCCACAATTGAGGAGATGTTGCAAATTGCGGAAGATAATGCGGCTCGGTTGGATCGTTTAACTCAAAGTGTGAAGCTCATCACCGATACCTTTGAACCGGAAGTGCTTGTCATGGAAGAAGAAGGAAGTGAGTTTCCCCAAGAGGAGTTCATGAGCCATGAGAAACCTCTTCCACCTCCTTTCATGCTAGAGATCTTGCAAATTGCGGAGGATAATGCAAACCGAGTTAACCGCTTATCCAAAGCATAGAGCTCGTCACGAAGATTCTTGAGAATGAACGACATCCCAATCATTTGGAGCAAGTTTATGTTGATGAAGATGACACTTGTGAATCCGAAGAGCTTGACACGGAAGAAGATTCAGTAGTGGAGGAGATTGAAGTACATGTTCTTCCCGAGGACACACCAAGTAACGATGATGTGTGGATAGAGGAACCAAGGAGACTTGAGGATGATGACACTTTAGAGGAGGTGAGACATGTTGTGAAGACTCTTCAAGAAGAGGTGGTACCGAGAGTGGAGCACGAAAGTGAACAACACCACCCTATTGTGGTGCCACCAAAGATTGAGAGTACCCTTCAAACTTCTTGCTTGGTCATGAAGTATTTGTGCCAAGAACCCAAGGAGACATGCATCGCTACCCCCCCTAAGGTGATAATGGAAGAGGAGTCGCCCATGTTTGAACCGGAAGACTCTTCGAGTGGCATCACCAACTTGGAGACGATGGAGCTCAATGGTGGCCCCTACCATACTTTCTTCCTCAAGCTTCGAAACTCAAAGGTAGCAAGCCACCCCAAGGTACCAAGTGTTATACAAGCATCAATGTGCATTGGCTAGTCTACCATTCTTCCAAGATGTTTCTTGGAGCTCAACTTTCATCGTAGAAGAAGCTACTTGACATCAAAGAGGTACTAAGTTGGACACCATAACGCAGGTATCGTCGAGCTTAAGACGGTAACCAAGCGCTTCTTGGGAGGCACCTCATGTTATCTTTAATTTTTCGCTTTTATTTGTTGTTTGAGGTTTTTTGTGTTGTTTTAGCTTTTTGAATAAGGTTTGGCAAGCAATTGGGATCACTCTTCACCAAGGATCATCATGGAACTCTTTCACCACTATTACGTCCTATGCTCCTCTCTACCAACGCGGTAATTTCGTTCCACCTTACCCTCTCTCTCTTGATCATTGAGGACAATGCTCCTGTTAGTCGTAGGGGAGTTTGAGGTTTGGTGTGATTATTTGTGGTAGAGATGTAATGTTATGGTTTGTTTGATTTGCATGATCTTGATTGAATGTCAAATTCCTCTATTGTAGATGATAAACGCGGGTTTACCAAGGTCGTATTCCACGGGGTTCTCTCAATGGCCTCTACTCACATTCCTCGTAGACGGTCTATTCATTTGAAAGGAGTTTTGATTTGAAATAGACACTAAAAACATTAAAGGAAACTAAAAGGAAGAAAGAAAAATAAAGTGGTGCAAATTAAAGACAAAGGGGCTCTCTTGGTGGGTAGTTTCATCATGCTCAAGATGATTAATTGAACAAACAAGTCAATCAAGATCGAGTTTGCATTCGGATGACCATGCACTTCACTTTAATAGACTCGATGCACTCTCGTAGCACCTAATCCCTATCCCAATACCACTCAACTTAGGCTCTCGCTCTCAAGCTAAGTGAAAAAAGGATGCATTCTAAGTGTTTGATGAAATGCCAAGACACAAGACCCTCTCTTAAGACTCTATGACCACAAGGCTAGGCACAACACTCTCATATCAATGCCCTAACACTAAGAGATTCACCAAAAAGCCTTTTCAAACTCAATTGAATGAAAATCCACATGCACACCAAGTGTTCGATAAAATGCCCAAGAGAGAAATCAAGTGAAAATGGTTGAAATAAGATGATCTAATCTCTTAGAACACACTCACTTCAATCCCTAGACCTACAATCTATGCAATCCAAGCACTCTCATGCATCAAATCACAATGAATGGACCAAATCAAGCAAACATGGCATAAAATGGCATTAAGAACAAGTCTAGGAATCATCCTCATACAACCAAGATCAATCATGGCAAGTTCTATACAATCATTCCTCTATCATAGCACAACTATTCTACCCATCCAAGATGAACCCTAGAAACTCAGCCACACATGGCCAAGGGAGTAAAGAGAAAAGAAGGAAGAATGGTCACCAAGAACACCATAGATGAATCCTTGAGATGATCTTCACTTCTCCACTTGTAAGCACTTCTCCCAAGGTTTGTTGGCTTCAATCCTAGCTCCAATGGCTTCAAATTGCTCCAAAAACGTGCTCTAGGGTTTTTGGGTTCGTGGAAATGTGTTTGGGGTTCAAGAGATATGATCTCCCTTTTCAAAATGGCCAAAACAAGAGTATTTATAGTGCAGGGGACAGTGCACGGCGTGCACCCCTGCACGGCGTGCAAAGTGCACGGCGTGCACCCTTGCACGGCGTGCACATCTGCACGGCGTGCACCCCTGCACTCTGCAGAAAACCCGATCTTGCAAGGCTCACATCTCCCTCGTCCGGCCTCCAAATGACCTCCCGTTTGCTCTTATGCGCTCCTTGTCATCCGTACTTTGAAGCCAGAACCTGAAAATGCACATAGCAGCTCCAATAGCCCACGAATTTGGCTCCAAAGTGGCAACCGGACAACAAAATGACACTTTGCACAAAATCTCAAATAAACGCATAAAAGTCATGTCATTTCACGAATAAACACGGGCATATCATAGGTCATTCATAAGCTTAAAATGCACTAATTAAAGTCACATCAAATTCCCCTACGACTAAGCTTTGCTTGTCCTCAAGCAAATGAATTAGAAAACATCCAAGTTCACAAATGACAAGTTCGGTCCATTGAGATTCAAGCAATCACAATTTAGCTTAAACTGTTCCACGAACAAACTAAACCTACACATGCAAGAACATCAACCAAACAAGTCTAAACCTCACTAATTTATGCACACTTCAAGTAGTGGTTGATTGGGACACAGCAAAACCGACCACGACAACACCGACTCTAATCAAAAGGACTTGAAATCGGAACATGGATAGTGAGTCGTGAATGTGGCTATCGACTCGACTTCATCCGCTTCTAGATCCGCACTTTACAACTCTGGCTAGGATCAAGGGCTACATTTGAGAACTCTTTTTCTTTCTTTTCTTTTCTCTTTTTTTTTTCTTACTGCATACTAGTGCTCGATTCAACACTTCACTTAGGTGTTGAACATGCCTAGCTCACAGCCTTTGCCCTTTTTGCTTAGTGCTCAACCCGACACTTCACTTAGGTGCCGAGCTTGCCTAGCTTTTCTTTTGAGCATTTTTTTTTTTTTCAACTTAGCCACTTGATCCTTAGCCCCTTAACAACTTCCGTACAAGATTTTGAATCGGATTCCGTCTAGTCTGAAGCCACAGTCACGAAAGATCAAAAAGAGAATGAAAAACATGGAAGAGGGGAAGAAATTCTGATTGCCTTCATCATCCTAGACCGGTGTTATCGAGTGGTATAAAAACACGTATCCAACCAATCAACCAACATACAAGAGTGATAAAATCTCAGTTCTGGCCCAGACTCATTTGATATTAGTGCTAACATGCCGGTTATAGGTTCTAAGTGGAACAATCTAAACATCATTGTGAAGGCTCGAAGTCAATTACACACCGAAAGTCAAGAACCGAACGATTCTACAATAGAGGAATTCGATATTCAATTAAGATCATGCAACACATCACAACATAGCTTTAGACTTCTACCGACAAATAATCACACCAAATATCAAACTCCCCTACGACTAACATGAGCATTGTCCTCAATGATCAAGAGAGATAGAGGATAAGGTGGAACGAATATACCGCGCGGCGAAGAAGAGAAGCCGGAGATGGAATCCCGGGTCAAGTAACCTGTTCAGGACGAGGACCTGAATCAGGGGTACCTGTAGAAAACAAGGGAGGGCACACCACTCAAACACAACCCATAGTCGACAAGATGAGAGTACGGATGAGATGTGTGATCCAACAATACGACAAGTTCAATGCCAGAAATGAAAAGAGAAAATCAGAAGTCAAACACAACAAAACATGCAGTCATAAATAGAAATAAAAGAAAGGAAAAATCCAAAGTCCTGAGAAGTGGTGAGTGATCCTGCAGCTCTCAGTGGGGTGGTGGTCGTGGGTGCCCAGGCCACTGGGACCATGGATGGTAGCCGTCAAACGGGGGAGGCGGTGGAAAGACTGCCCAAGTGCTGGAGGGGCCGGACTCAGAGTGGAAGCTCTCCTGGTAGTAGTAGGACTGATGCTGCTGCCAGTACTGAGAATGCTGAATCTGAGTAAGCTGGATACCCTGAAACTGCTGAACCTCATGCACCTGAGCAAGCTGCTGTCCATAGAACTGCTGGCTCTCAAAGTCCCTAGCGTTGTACGCCTCGAGGTTCTGAACTCTCCTGTTAAGATCTTGTATCGCCGCACTGTCTCTCCTCTGTCCCTCACGCATATCCTCCACTACGGTCGTGAGGCGACCCATCACCGAGATAAGCTCATGAAGTGTAGTAGGGTCGATCTCTTCATCCTCCTCATCACTGTCATCATCTGAGATCCGACAAGTCGGAACCAGAAGGTCTGTGATCTGAGCTGTAGGTAGGACAATCCGCAAGAGAACTGGTCGAGGCTCGACAAATGCCGGAGCAGGACCAAAAGCATCAAGGCACTCATACCCTCGCACCAACCTGGTCACAAATCCCCCTCCCAGCAGAACACCAGCAGTGTCATTAGCTTGCATCTGAAGGAGGGCTCCTAGCACTAAATCACCTAGATGCAGCTTGATGCCCCTCTCCAAACAATAAAAGAGAAACAAATCTCTGACTGAGACTACACCTGGAGAGGAGGATGACTTCCTGTGGGTGATGGAGTGCCGGAAGAAGTGATGGAGGAGCTTCAGCATAGGCCGATTCACTTCTGTGACCTTGGATGAGCGAGCTGAATAACCTCTAGCCCTCGGTGCAATTTCCTTGAAGAATGCACACTTGGCGTCCCCACAAGAGAAGATATGAGAGCCAACCCAGAGAGCTCGCCACTTTGAACCTCCGCCCACTCATAGAACCCAAGGCGGTATCCAAACTCGTCAATGGAGCACACACGTGCCATCCCGCCGAGCCTAAAGCGCACACAAACCTCACTAGTGGTCTCGTGACACTCCACGGTGAGAGTGCTCAAGAACTCCTTCGTAGGCCACTCATACGCCCTTTCGTCAACCTCCAAGAGCGGCCAAATACCGGCTCCATCAGCAAAAGTCTTCAAAGCATCCAACCAACCATCACGACTCTGCAACCCCTCAAAATCAAATCTACCCTGCCTCGCCACGGGCCATCTCGCCATAACCTGATAACGACTGTAAGCCCGATCTCTGGGGTCGAAGTCGAAGATCCTCTGAACCACTGAGTCAGGAGGGTCGACGCCACGAGGAGCTGGAGGCGGCGAAGGCGACCGTGGTGGAGGAGCAGAAGACTCCCCAGTCTGTCCCTTCCGCTTCTTGGAAGCTGGTGCCTTGGATCGCTTGGGGGTGGAGGATGAAGAAGCTGCTCTACCCTTGGGAGGCATCCTGCAAAAGAAGTGCAAACAAAGATTCAACAAGAAGGGCACACTCCTGACACAAATCCTATCGAGGCGTCGAATCATAACACATGATCAAAACATTGAGCACAATATCGAGCACGATTCAAGATCATCACGTTCAAGTGCAACAACCTATGCTAGCAAAAATCAAATCATTGAAATCCACAGTTAAGCAAAAGGCATGCATCACGGAACAAAAACACGAATCAAGAACATATAAGCCTAAGTCCACGCAATGTAAGGAGGAATGCATAAAAATTAAACCAATGAGTGGTGATTAACCACACCCTCCTCACACAAAGAATGGAATTCGGTCCCCGAATTCAGAACCTGAAAGGATCAACTGAAAGACCGCAATGAAATCCATGGAACAGGAATACAAGTCATATCATAAGAGCATTAGCATCTATACGGAAGTTCACTAAGGAGCACAATCAACACAAACAAGCCAAACCTGAGACACACCGCACCACAATGAAATAAGCAAACGAATAAGCACAAACGAGTCGGACTATCCAAAACCGAACAGCTTAGCGAACACCCAACACTACAACACCCCAACCTGATTTGCAACTCAGCCCTTAAACTCAAAATCCCTAGATACCCTGACCAAAACCCCCAGATTAAGCACAAGGCAATGAGAAACCCCAGCAATTAACCGCCAACAGAAATCTCAGCAATAAAACAAGTACCACACTATCCAAAATCCCCAATTTGCAAGAGCAAACCACCCAAACACCATTAGGCAAATAACCACAAAATTCCCACCATTTACAAAATCCACACAGCAAGGAATGAACCCCAACATTAGTCAAACCACTTAGCCAACCCAAACATGAACACCAATCTGCCAATTGAAGCACTTAACCCAAGAGAAATGACAGAAAACCTGGCTGGGAGTGAGTGGATTGGCTGTTGCTGGTGGTCGGCGGGCAGGTTGGAAAGCTGGAAGCTGGCGGCGGCTGGGTGGGCGGGTGGCAGTCGGCGGCGGCGGCTGGGCGGGTTGGAAAGGAGGAAGCTGGCGGCGGGTCTGGTGGTGTCGGGCGGGTGAGGGGAGATGGCTGGCGGCGAGTGGTTGACTGGCGGCTGGGCAGGAGGGGCGGGGAAGGAGAGTGGCGTCGGGCGGGCGGTCGGGTTAAGAGGAGTCGGCGGCGGCGGCTGAGGGAAGCTTCGGCGGCGGGCAGGGCTGGGCAGGAGTGGCGGCGGCGGGATGGGTGGGCTGGTGTGGTGGCGGGCAGGAGCTTCGGCGGCGGGAGGGGTGTCTGGGCGGTCGATTGGAGTTGGCAGGGGGTGGCCGGCGGCAGGTGAGTAGGCTGGTGTGGTGGCGGGCAGGAGCTGGGCAGATGAGTTGGCGGCGGCGGCTGGGTAAGAGTGGCGGCGGGCGGGCGGTCGGGTTAAGAGGAGTCGGCGGTGGTGAAGGAGAGAGTGAGAGGGTCGGGGGTGAGGGGGTCGAGGAAAGGGATAAGGGGGGTGGGTTGGGTGAACCAAAACCAAACCGAACAATGACTCAAACCAGAAAATCAAGTATCAACCGAGCCAACCACTAACCAAACCGAAAAAAAGTAAGGGTGAAAATCAGGGTGCACGGCGTGCATGGGTGCACGGCGTGCACCACCCGGAGCTGAAAATTTTTTTAATGCTCCTGGACAGCCCGTGCACCAAACCGTGCACGGTGCACGGCGTGCATCATGCACGGCGTGCAGTGGCGCATGGCGTGCACCCCCTCAGCTCAAAATCAAATTTTCACTTTGACGAAAAACGACCAAAACACCGCCAAATCAACCCAAAACGGACCCCGAACTTCAGAATTTCAACGCCGACGAGACCACAAAGGACACCACAACAACTCAAGGACCTTGAATACCACAAAAATACACAATCATGCAATCAAATCAAGAAGAAAAGACACGAAAAACACTCGGGTTGCCTCCCGAGAAGCGCTTGTTTAACGTCGTAAGCTCGACGAAGCAAGGAACACTCAAGGCACGACCAAAGACAAGACCTCAACGACACCTATAGTATCACTAACAACATAATGCTTAAGTCTATGGCCATTCACCTTAAAAGGTTCGGTTTGGGATGGAGAGATTACCTCGATGGTGCCATAAGGAAAAACATGAGTTACCGTAAAGGGGCCGAACCAACGAGACCTCAACTTCCCGGGAAAGAGCTTGAGCCGAGAGTTGTATAGGAGAACTTGATCACCAACTTTGAAATCCTTGCCCGGCTTCAAACGGGAATCATGAATGAGCTTCGTTCTCTCCTTGTAAAGCTTTGCATTCTCATATGCATGATGGCGATACTCCTCGAGCTCATGTACCTGAAACTTACGCTCTTCTCCTGCGAGACTCATATCAAGGTTTAGAAATTTCAATGCCCAATAAGCTCGGTGCTCGATCTCTACCGGCAAATGGCATGCTTTGCCATAGACCATCCTATAGGGAGTAGTGCCTATAGGGGTCTTGTAGGCCGTGCGGTAGGCCCATAGAGCGTCATCAAGCTTCTTCGACCAATCTTTCCGTGATTGGTCGACCGTCTTCTCTAAGATTCTCTTAAGTTCCCTATTGGTCACCTCGGCTTGGCCACTAGTTTGAGGGTGATACGAGGTGGACATCCGATGAGTGACGCCGAACCGGTGGCATACTCTATCGAATTGCCCTTGAAAATGAGTACCTCGATCACTAATGATAGCACGAGGGGTACCAAAACGGGTGAACAACTTAACAAGAAACTTCCCTACGACTCGGGCATCATTGGTAGGCAAAGCTTGTGCCTCCGCCCATTTAGACACGTAATCTACCGCAACTAATATGTACTTGTTACCATGCGAAGTAGGAAACGGTCCCATGAAATCAATACCCCATATATCAAATATTTCTACCACTAACGAGACATTTTGAGGCATTTCGTTACGGGAAGAGATGTTACCTGAACGTTGACACGCATCGCAAGACTTGACAAAGTCTTGACAATCTCGGAAGATCGAAGGCCAAAAGAAACCGGACTCAAGTACCTTGCGAGCCGTGCGGTTTGCTCCATGATGTCCACCCGTAGGACCGGAGTGGCAATGTCGCATGATGTCCTTAGACTCTCCATAAGTGACACATCTTCTAATCATACCATCCGAGCCAACTCGAAATACAAAAGGATCGTCCCAATAGTAATGCTTCAAATCCGCAAAGAACTTCCTTTTGTCTTGAGTGGAGAGGCCCTCCTTCAAGTCTCCACTAGCAAGATAGTTAGCCAAATCCGCGAACCAAGGTTCCTTGAACTCTAAAGTTGTTATAGCGAATAATAGCTCATCGGGGAAGTTGTCATTGATCTCTTCATTACCATTGTGTACCATTTCCGCCTCTTCCAAGCGAGACAAGTGGTCGGCGGCTACATTCTCGGACCCTTCTTATCTCGAATCTCAATATCAAACTCTTGCAATAGAAGGACCCATCGGATCAACCTTGGTTTAGCATCGGTCTTAGATAGAAGGTACCTCAAAGCTTGGTGGTCCGTGAAGACAATAGTGTGAGAAAGTACCAAGTAGGACCTAAACTTATCAAAAGCAAACACTATGGCCAAGAGCTCCTTTTCCGTAGTTGTGTAGTTCCTTTGAGCATTATTGAGAGTCTTACTTGCATAGTATATTGGATGGAATCTCTTGTCGATTCGTTGGCCTAGAACCGCTCCAATGGCGTAATCGCTAGCATCACACATCAACTCAAATGATTGTGACCAATCCGGAGCAATGAGTATAGGGGCATTCGTGAGCTTACCCTTGAGGAGTTCAAAAGCTTGCAAGCACTCTTCATCAAAACGAAATTCCACATCCTTCTCAAGAAGCCGAGTCATAGGAGTAGTTATTTTCGAGAAGTCTTTGATGAAGCGCCTATAGAAACCGGCATGCCCCAAGAAGCTTCTCACGGCTTTCACGGATGAGGGTGGAGGAAGTTGAGAGATGGTCTCCAACTTTGCCTTGTCAACCTCAATGCCCTTTTAAGAGATCTTGTGACCAAGAACAATCCCCTCATTGACCATGAAATGACACTTCTCCCAACTTAATGCAAGATTGGTCTCTTCACACCGACGCAAGACCTTCTCAAGGTTCCTCAAGCATAGGTCGAATGAATCCCCAAAAACCGAGAAGTCGTCCTTGAACACTTCCATGATATCTTCCAAAAAAATCATAAAAAATGGCAAGCATACACCGTTGGAAGGTGGCGGGAGGATTGCACAACCCAAAGGGGATCCGTCGATAAGCAAAAGTACCGAAGGGGCATGTGAATGTGGTCTTCTCGATGTCCTCCGAGGCGATCGGGATTTGGAAGTACCCGGACATACCATCCAAGAAACAATAGTACTCGTGCCCGGAGAGACGCTCTAGCATTTGATCCATGAAAGGTAGAGGGAAGTGATCCTTCCTAGTGGCATCATTGAGTCGACGATAATCTATGCAAACACGCCACCCGGTGATCGTCCTTGTCGGGATAAGCTCATCCTTGTCATTAGCTACCACCGTGATCCCTCCTTTCTTGGGAACAACTTGCACGGGGCTAACCCAAGGGCTGTCCGAGATAGGAAAAATAATACCCGCATCCATAAGCTTAATAACTTCTTTCTTCACAACCTCCTTCATGTTAGGATTTAGCCTTCTTTGTGGTTGCACTACCGGCTTGAAATCTTCCTCCATAAGGATCCGATGTGAGCAAAATGTGGGACTTATACCTCGAATATCCGAGATGCTCCACGCAATAGCTCTCATGTACTTCTTGAGGAGCTCCACTAGACGGTCCTTTTGCTCGGGTAGAAGCTCAGAATTGATGATGACCGGTAGCTTAGAATCTGGCATGAGAAAAGCATACTCCAAATGTGCGGGAAGAGGCTTGAGCTCAAGAGTAGGTGGTTCTTCATAGGAGGTTTTTACCCTTTCCACCTTCGGGAGAGCAACAAAAACCGTTTCACACCTCTAACTTGTCTCTCCCTTCATCAAGGTAAGCCACTTGAGCTTTTAACTCCGGGGTGCCTAAATGTTCCTGCACATCCGTTCTAAGGCAAACATCCAAAGAATCTCGACACACGAAGTTAGAAATACTACACACACTAGCCGAAGCAATAGTATCACACGAGTACTCTAAATCATCTTGTGCGTGAGCAAACTTCATGCCATCGGCTATGCAAAATGTGACACTCTCTTGTCCTACTCTCAATGTCAATTTTCCGTCATGCACATCAATCAAAGCACGAGAAGTAGCTAGGAATGGTCTACCAAATATCAATGAGACATCAACATCATCGGTATCAATGACCGCAAAATCAACTAGGAACACAAAAGGGCCTACTTTGACTAGCACATCATCAACAATTCCCTAGGACTCTTGGTCGACTTGTCCGCAAGTTGAATGTACATACGAGTAGGACGAAGATTAGACAACCCTAGCTTCTCAAATATGCAATAAGGCATGACATTGATACTAGCACCTAGATCCGCAAGACCATTAGCAAGAGAAATATTACCAATAGCACAAGGGATAGTAAAGGTACCCGGATCCTTGAGCTTTTTGGGTGGACTTTTGAAGAGAACGGCGGAGCATTCCTCATTAAGGTGGACTAGAGATGTCTCCGGTAGCTTTCTCTTGTTGGTGTAGAGTTCCTTCATGAACTTAGCATATTGGGGCATCATAGTCATTGCTTCGGGAAACGGAAGAGAGAATTGCATTTGACTAATCCGCTCCACAAACTTCTTGAAAACCTTCTCGAGGCCATCCTTCTTCAATCGAGATGGGTATGGGGGCTTAGGCTTATATGGAGATACACCCGGTGCGGGAGGAGAGACCGGTGGTGTACTCGATGTAGCCTTACTAGGTTCCTTTGCAACCTTAGTGTTCACATTACCCGTAGGAGGTTCGACTTCAACCTCAACTTCATCCGAAGGAGGATCATTGATATCATCATCATCAACCATTAGATTAGGATCTTGTACCTTTGTAGAGTCAATTGGAGTAGAGGTTGTATCTTGCAAGGGTCTTCCACTTCTCAAGGTCACTACCTTGCAATGCTCCGGACCTTTGGGGTTGATCTCGGTATTGGAAGGTAAAGTGCCCGAGGGTCGCTCCGAGAGTGCCTTAGAAATATGTCCTAATTGGTTCTCCAAATTGGCAATTGAGGCTTGTTGATTCTTGATGAGTTGGATCATTGCCGCATTGGTGTCTTCTTGAGAGATTGAAGAACCACCCTCCTTATTTTGAGGAGGCTTGTTGAACCCGGGTGGTCCTTCACCTCTATGGTTGTACATTCCCGGTGGGGAAGGACCTTGGAAACCTTGACTTGGATGTCCACTTTGATTCCATTGATTTCCCCCTTGGTGCCCTTGACCTTGGGGTCCTCCTTGAGTCCCTTGGCTACCTTGGTTTAGGTTACTTCCTTGAGACCATTGGTTGCCTTGATAACCCCTATAACCTTGATAACCTCCTTGATTTCCTTGGTTGTAGCCCTTGCTATAACCACTACCTTGACGCCCTTGGCCTTGGTAACCTTGGTTAGACTTGTTGTACCAAGGTCGGTTATAGTTACCTTGATAGTTACCTTGGGGGCTGAAATTACCATGGAAACCTTGACCTTGTGCGAAGCTTACCTCCTCAAGGTCGCCTTGGTCAAGTTCAGGAGTGGCGGAAGGACAAGCACTAAAATCGTGGCCTTGACCCCCACAACCCTCACAACAAAATACCGAAGCAACCGGTGGATTACCCACATGAGATGATTGAACCTTGGAGGGATGCTTAGGCATGCTTAGGTTGCTTACTTGTGAAGCCATGGCGTCGATCTTAGACATAAGGAGAGCGATCATTGGATCATCTTCATCTCGATGTCCCGGTAACTTATGCTTCTTCCCATAGGTGGATGAATCCTTTGGTGCATCAACACTTACGGACCGAGAGTGATAGTGCGTGTCACTTCCATACTTAGACTTAGGAGGTTGTTGTCGAGACCAACTCCTTGTCTTGTTGGCCATCTCCGCGAAGAGTTCTAGAGCATCTTCGGGAGTGAGCATCCTTAAGTCACCTCCGGCGGCTTGGTTGATCATCCTTGTATTCTCAAAATCAAGGGACCTAGCAAAGATGTCCGCCAAGCTCCATTCGGCGAAGTTGTGATGAGGACAAGACCGAAGAATGGCTTGGAACCTATTCCAAGTCTCATGGAAGAGCTCTCCCTTGTGTTGTATGAAGTGGTTGATGCGGTCTCGGATTGCATCCGTCATATAGGGAGGAAAGAATTCTTCAAGGAAAGCTTCGGCTAGGCCCTCCCATGTAGTGAATGTTCTACTTGGTTGGTTCTCCAACCAAGACTTGGCTCGACCTTTGAGTGAGAAGGGGAAGAGTCGGAGTCGTATGCAATCCGGGTGAACTTGGTCATTCTTAACCGTGTCACAAATCTCCAAGAAGTCCTTGAGATGCCTAGATGGGCATTCACCATCAATGCCATTGAACACCACTCCATTTTGAACCATTTGGATCATATTAGGCTTGAGCTCAAAGTTCCTAGCATTGACGGGTCTTCGAACAATGCTAGAGGCTGCCCCTTCAAGAGTAGGACGAGCATAATCCGCCAAGGTACGTCTTGCACCCCTTTGTGAGTGATCATCATCATTAGTGTGGTGTGAATGTACCGATTGGTCATCGTCATCCCCGTGTTGAGACATAGTGTGGTGTGAGATGCGATCAACTTCTTCTTCTTCAACTATAGGAGGTGAGGAAGTGGTAGGTGACTTGAGCACTTGTTCTAGTCCTTGGATTCGTGCTTGAAGACGAGCTGAACGCCTCATGCACTAACCCAAAATCTCCTTCAAACAAGCACAACAAACACACCCGAGTAATACAACGATGCGGGATAACAAAACCAAACAACAAGTAAAGGAAGCAAAAACTAAATTGGAAGGAAGTGAATAGATCGGTCCACTACTAAGTGCTTTCAAATGATTGAGAAAGTCCCCGGCAACGGCGCCAAAAACTTGATAAACGCGGGTTTACCAAGGTCGTATTCCACGGGGTTCTCTCAATGGCCTCTACTCACATTCCTCGTAGACGGTCTATTCATTTGAAAGGAGTTTTGATTTGAAATAGACACTAAAAACATTAAAGGAAACTAAAAGGAAGAAAGAAAAATAAAGTGGTGCAAATTAAAGACAAAGGGGCTCTCTTGGTGGGTAGTTTCATCATGCTCAAGATGATTAATTGAACAAACAAGTCAATCAAGATCGAGTTTGCATTCGGATGACCATGCACTTCACTTTAATAGACTCGATGCACTCTCGTAGCACCTAATCCCTATCCCAATACCACTCAACTTAGGCTCTCGCTCTCAAGCTAAGTGAAAAAAGGATGCATTCTAAGTGTTTGATGAAATGCCAAGACACAAGAACCTCTCTTAAGACTCTATGACCACAAGGCTAGGCACAACACTCTCATATCAATGCCCTAACACTAAGAGATTCACCAAAAAGCCTTTTCAAACTCAATTGAATGAAAATCCACATGCACACCAAGTGTTCGATAAAATGCCCAAGAGAGAAATCAAGTGAAAATGGTTGAAATAAGATGATCTAATCTCTTAGAACACACTCACTTCAATCCCTAGACCTACAATCTATGCAATCCAAGCACTCTCATGCATCAAATCACAATGAATGGACCAAATCAAGCAAACATGGCATAAAATGGCATTAAGAACAAGTCTAGGAATCATCCTCATACAACCAAGATCAATCATGGCAAGTTCTATACAATCATTCCTCTATCATAGCACAACTATTCTACCCATCCAAGATGAACCCTAGAAACTCAGCCACACATGGCCAAGGGAGTAAAGAGAAAAGAAGGAAGAATGGTCACCAAGAACACCATAGATGAATCCTTGAGATGATCTTCACTTCTCCACTTGTAAGCACTTCTCCCAAGGTTTGTTGGCTTCAATCCTAGCTCCAATGGCTTCAAATTGCTCCAAAAACGTGCTCTAGGGTTTTTGGGTTCGTGGAAATGTGTTTGGGGTTCAAGAGATATGATCTCCCTTTTCAAAATGGCCAAAACAAGAGTATTTATAGTGCAGGGGACAGTGCACGGCGTGCACCCCTGCAGGCGTGCAAAGTGCACGGCGTGCACCCTTGCACGGCGTGCACATCTGCACGGCGTGCACCCCTGCACTCTGCAAAAAACCCGATCTTGCAAGGCTCACATCTCCCTCGTCTGGCCTCCAAATGACCTCCCGTTTGCTCCTATGCGCTCCTTGTCATCCGTACTTTGAAGCCAGAACCTGAAAATGCACAGAGCAGCTCCAATAGCCCACGAATTTGGCTCCAAAGTGGCAACCGGACAACAAAATGACACTTTGCACAAAATCTCAAATAAACGCATAAAAGTCATGTCATTTCACGAATAAACACGGGCATATCATAGGTCATTCATAAGCTTAAAATGCACTAATTAAAGTCACATCAGTAGAATCATTCGGTTCTTGACTTTTGGTGTTTAATTGACTTCAATCTTTCACAATGATGTTTAGACTGTTTCACTTAGAACCTATAACCAGCATGTTAGCACTGATATCAAATGAGTCTAGCCAGAACAAAGATTTTATCACTCTTGTATGTTGGTTGATTGGTTTGATACGTGTTTTTGTACCGCTCGATAACACCGTTCTAAGATGATTAAGGCAATTAGAATTCCACCACATTCAGCCAAAAAGCCTACTCGAATCAGTTTCCTATAGGAAAACCCGTGAGCCTTGGCCTGTTTGTTGGATCATACACATTTTCACCATATTCCATGTTTTTCATCACCTTTTTGATCCCTCGTGATTGTGGCTTGAGATTAGACGGAGTGCTATTCGAAATCTTGTGTAGAAAGAAGGGGCTAGGGATCAAGTGGCTAATTTGTGAAGAAAAAGAAGAAAAAGTGCTCAAAAGAAAGTGTTCAGTGCTGAAACTCTTGAAGTGCCAAAAGAAAAGCTAGGCAAGCTCGGCACCTAAGTGAAGTGTCAGGTTGAGCACTAGCAAAGGCAAAAGCTGTGAGCTAGGCAGGTTCTACACCTAAGTGAAGTGTTGGATCGAGCACTAGTATGCAGTAGGAAAGAAAAGAAAAAAAAGAGTTCTCAATGTGGCCCTTGTTGTAGTGATCCTAGCTTGAGCGAAAAAAGTGCAGATCTAGAGGCGGACGAAGTCGAGTCGACAGCCATATCACGATCACTTACCACTTTCCAAAAATTTTCCTACCCCCCACCTAATTCGTTTCATATCCCGAGTTCAAGTCCTTTTAATTAGAATTGGTGTTGTCGTGGTCGGTTTTTCTGTATCCCAATTTACCGCTACTTGAAGTGTGCAGAAAATAGTGAGGTCTAGACTTGTTTGGTTGACGTTCTTGCATGTGTAGGTTAAGTTTGTTCGTGGAACAGTTTAAGCCAAATTGTTATTGCTTGAATCCCAATGGGACCGAACTTGTCATTTGTGAACTTGGATGTTTTCTAATTCATTTGTTTGAGGACAAGCAAAGCTTAGTCGTAGGGGAATTTGATGAGACTTTATTTGGTGCATTTTAAGCCTTTGATTAGCCTAAGGATCTCCCATGTTTGATCTCATTTTGCTATGATTAATATGCTTTTATGGAAGTTTTATGCAAAGTGCTCTTTTGTTGTCCGGTTGCCACTTTGAGGCCAATTCTGTGTCTATTGGAGTTGTTTTCTTTGCATTTTCATGATTTGGCATTAAAGTAATGGTGACAAGGAGCACGTAGGATCAAACGGGAGGTCAATCGGAGCTAGGACGGAGGAGATATGGCCGTTGCAAAATCGAGAAAAGTGCACAGTTTCATACTTAAGTTTTCGGCGAGAACCTTATAGTTCTCGCCGAAAACCCTCGGCGTGCACAATAGGCGGATTTCCAGAAGGCGGACGTTCGATTTATGAAGAAGTTTTCGGCGAAAACTTCCAGAGTTTTCGCCGAAAACTCATGAAGAAATGCCAAAGCTCCCGGGGTTTTTCAAAGAGATTTAAGGCGAAAACTTATACAGTTTTCGCCGAAAATTCCAGCTATTTCCAGCGTGCTATATAAAGAAGGAGCGGGCGAAAATCAAGGGGGAGATTGATTATTATTTTTACAACACACTCGTCACTCTCTTTTTCCCCTCAATTGCCGATCAACTCCTCTCTCTTCTCAACCAATCCATCATCAACCCTAGAGCAAGGTGCAAATTGGAGTGAGGAGCTTGGATTGAAGCCCACAACCTTGGGAGAGGAGCTTGCAAAAAGAGGATTGCCATGGAGCTCTTGGTGACCATCTCTCCTTCTCTCTCTTTTGTACCCTTGGCCATGTGTGGCTGATTTCCTAGGTTTCCTTGGATTGATAGATAGTTATGCTAGGATAGAGGTTGATTGTACAAATATGCCATGATTGATCTTGGATTGTAAGAGGATGATCTCTAGACTTGTTGTTAATTCCAAATTGTGTTATGTGCTTGATTTGGTCTATCATTTGTGATGTAATGCATGAGAGTGCTTAGATTACATGGTTTGTAGGTCTAAGAATTGAAGGGAGTGTGTTCTAAGAGATTAGATCATCTCAATTCAACCATAGTTGCATGATTTCTCTCTTGTGCATTTTATTGAACACTTGGTGTGCATTAGGTTTTTCATTCAATTGAACTTTGATTAGTCTTTTGATTATTCTCTTAGTGTTAGGACATTGAAATGAGAGTGTGGTGTCTAGCCTAGTGGTCATAGAGTCATAGGAGAGGGTTTTGTAGCTTGGCATTTCATCAAACACTTTAATGCATCCTTAGTCACTTAGCTTGAGAGCGAGAGCCTAAGTTGAGTGGTTCTAGGATAGGAACTTAGTGCGACGAGAGTGCATTGAGTCTATAGAAGGGATTTGCGTGGTCATTCGCTTGAAACCTCGATCATGTTTGGCTTGTTTGTGCATTTGTTCCTCTTGAGCATGATGAAGCTATCTTTTCAAGTGAACCTCCTTTATCTTTGATTTGCACCATTTTGTTTTGCTTTCTTGTTTAGTTTCCTTTATGTTTTTATTTCCTTTTCAAACTAAAACTCATTTTAAATGAATAGACCGTCCATGAATCGTGTGAGTATTAGCTGTAGAGAGAGCCCTCGTGGAATACGACCTTGATTGTTGTGACTTAAATCTTGCACATCAAGTTTTTGGCGCCGTTGCCGGGGAACTTTCTCAATCCTTTGAAAGCATTTAGTAGTGGACCGTTTTATTCACTTCCTTCCGTTTTAGTTTTGCTTCTTTGTTATTTGTTTTTGTGGTTTTGTTATCCCGCATTGTCGTACTACTTGGTTGTGTTGTTGTGCTTGTTTGTAGGGATCCACCAATCCGTCCTCTACCTCCTTTAGTTAATGGGAGCACAGTTGCAAGTAAGATGAACTCGTGGAATGGAGGTAATGGTTATGGTACCTATCAAGGGTGGAATCCATCTCCTAACCAATACTATGGTCATCCTACTCCATCCAACTACTACCAAGGAACTTATGAGGGAGATAACCAATGGTGGGATCAAGATCAACAAGCTTCAATGCCAATGTGGAATGAACAATGTCCCTATCCATCTCCACCCTACCAACAAGTCTTGCCGGAGTATTATCAAGAGGATTTCACAAGTCATGAACAACATTCTCCACCGCCTTCCATGCTAGAGGAGCTCTTTAAGATGGTTAGAGAAAGCGAGCGTCCTCGAGAGGAGTTCGTAAGTTATGAGGAGCCTTCTCCACCTCTTCCCACACTTGAGGAAGCTTTGAAGATTACGGATGACAATGCGAACCAACTTAATCGCTTAGCTCAAGGCATGACACTCATCAAGGAAGCTCTCGAGGATGAACAACATTATCCACCCTCCCCCACAATTGAGGAGATGTTGCAAATTGCGGAAGATAATGCGGCTCGGTTGGATCGTTTAACTCAAAGTGTGAAGCTCATCACCGATACCTTTGAACCGGAAGTGCTTGTCATGGAAGAAGAAGGAAGTGAGTTTCCCCAAGAGGAGTTCATGAGCCATGAGAAACCTCTTCCACCTCCTTTCATGCTAGAGATCTTGCAAATTGCGGAGGATAATGCAAACCGAGTTAACCGCTTATCCCAAAGCATAGAGCTCGTCACGAAGATTCTTGAGAATGAACGACATCCCAATCATTTGGAGCAAGTTTATGTTGATGAAGATGACACTTGTGAATCCGAAGAGCTTGACACGGAAGAAGATTCAGTAGTGGAGGAGATTGAAGTACATGTTCTTCCCGAGGACACACCAAGTAACGATGATGTGTGGATAGAGGAACCAAGGAGACTTGAGGATGATGACACTTTAGAGGAGGTGAGACATGTTGTGAAGACTCTTCAAGAAGAGGTGGTACCGAGAGTGGAGCACGAAAGTGAACAACACCACCCTATTGTGGTGCCACCAAAGATTGAGAGTACCCTTCAAACTTCTTGCTTGGTCATGAAGTATTTGTGCCAAGAACCCAAGGAGACATGCATCGCTACCCCCCCTAAGGTGATAATGGAAGAGGAGTCGCCCATGTTTGAACCGGAAGACTCTTCGAGTGGCATCACCAACTTGGAGACGATGGAGCTCAATGGTGGCCCCTACCATACTTTCTTCCTCAAGCTTCGAAACTCAAAGGTAGCAAGCCACCCCAAGGTACCAAGTGTTATACAAGCATCAATGTGCATTGGCTAGTCTACCATTCTTCCAAGATGTTTCTTGGAGCTCAACTTTCATCGTAGAAGAAGCTACTTGACATCAAAGAGGTACTAAGTTGGACACCATAACGCAGGTATCGTCGAGCTTAAGACGGTAACCAAGCGCTTCTTGGGAGGCACCTCATGTTATCTTTAATTTTTCGCTTTTATTTGTTGTTTGAGGTTTTTTGTGTTGTTTTAGCTTTTTGAATAAGGTTTGGCAAGCAATTGGGATCACTCTTCACCAAGGATCATCATGGAACTCTTTCACCACTATTACGTCCTATGCTCCTCTCTACCAACGCGGTAATTTCGTTCCACCTTACCCTCTCTCTCTTGATCATTGAGGACAATGCTCCTGTTAGTCGTAGGGGAGTTTGAGGTTTGGTGTGATTATTTGTGGTAGAGATGTAATGTTATGCTTTGTTTGATTTGCATGATCTTGATTGAATGTCAAATTCCTCTATTGTAGAATCATTCGGTTCTTGACTTTTGGTGTTTAATTGACTTCAATCTTTCACAATGATGTTTAGACTGTTTCACTTAGAACCTATAACCAGCATGTTAGCACTGATATCAAATGAGTCTAGGCCAGAACAAAGATTTTATCACTCTTGTATGTTGGTTGATTGGTTTGATACGTGTTTTTGTACCGCTCGATAACACCGTTCTAAGATGATTAAGGCAATTAGAATTCCACCACATTCAGCCAAAAAGCCTACTCGAATCAGTTTCCTATAGGAAAACCCGTGAGTCTTGGCCTGTTTGTTGGATCATACACATTTTCACCATATTCCATGTTTTTCATCACCTTTTTGATCCCTCGTGATTGTGGCTTGAGATTAGACGGAGTCCTATTCGAAATCTTGTGTAGAAAGAAGGGGCTAGGGATCAAGTGGCTAATTTGTGAAGAAAAAGAAGAAAAAGTGCTCAAAAGAAAGTGTTCAGTGCTGAAACTCTTGAAGTGCCAAAAGAAAAGCTAGGCAAGCTCGGCACCTAAGTGAAGTGTCAGGTTGAGCACTAGCAAAGGCAAAAGCTGTGAGCTAGGCAGGTTCAACACCTAAGTGAAGTGTTGGATCGAGCACTAGTATGCAGTAGGAAAGAAAAGAAAAAAAAAAGAGTTCTCAATGTGGCCCTTGTTGTAGTGATCCTAGCTTGAGCGAAAAAAGTGCAGATCTAGAGGCGGACGAAGTCGAGTCACAGCCACATCACGATCACTTACCACTTTCCAAAAATTTTCCTACCCCCCACCTAATTCGTTTCATATCCCGAGTTCAAGTCCTTTTAATTAGAATTGGTGTTGTCGTGGTCGGTTTTTCTGTATCCCAATTTACCGCTACTTGAAGTGTGCATAAAATAGTGAGGTCTAGACTTGTTTGGTTGACGTTCTTGCATGTGTAGGTTAAGTTTGTTCGTGGAACAGTTTAAGCCAAATTGTTATTGCTTGAATCCCAATGGGACCGAACTTGTCATTTGTGAACTTGGATGTTTTCTAATTCATTTGCTTGAGGACAAGCAAAGCTTAGTCGTAGGGGAATTTGATGAGACTTTATTTGGTGCATTTTAAGCCTTTGATTAGCCTAAGGATCTCCCATGTTTGATCTCATTTTGCTATGATTAATATGCTTTTATGGAAGTTTTATGCAAAGTGCTCTTTTGTTGTCCGGTTGCCACTTTGAGGCCAATTCTGTGTCTATTGGAGTTGTTTTCTTTGCATTTTCATGATTTGGCATTAAAGTAATGGTGACAAGGAGCACGTAGGATCAAACGGGAGGTCAATCGGAGCTAGGACGGAGGAGATATGGCCGTTGCAAAATCGAGAAAAGTGCACAGTTTCATACTTAAGTTTTCGGCGAGAACCTTATAGTTCTCGCCGAAAACCCTCGGCGTGCACAATAGGCGGATTTCCAGAAGGCGGACGTTCGATTTATGAAGAAGTTTTCGGCGAAAACTTCCAGAGTTTTCGCCGAAAACTCATGAAGAAATGCCAAAGCTCCCGGGTTTTTCAAAGAGATTTAAGGCGAAAACTTATACAGTTTTCGCCGAAAATTCCAGCTATTTCCAGCGTGCTATATAAAGAAGGAGCGGGCGAAAATCAAGGGGGAGATTGATTATTATTTTTACAACACACTCGTCACTCTCTTTTTCCTCTCAATTGCCGATCAACTCCTCTCTCTTCTCAACCAATCCATCATCAACCCTAGAGCAAGGTGCAAATTGGAGTGAGGAGCTTGGATTGAAGCCCACAACCTTGGGAGAGGAGCTTGCAAAAAGAGGATTGCCATGGAGCTCTTGGTGACCATCTCTCCTTCTCTCTCTTTTGTACCCTTGGCCATGTGTGGCTTATTTCCTAGGTTTCCTTGGATTGATAGATAGTTATGCTAGGATAGAGGTTGATTGTACAAATATGCCATGATTGATCTTGGATTGTAAGAGGATGATCTCTAGACTTGTTGTTAATTCCAAATTGTGTTATGTGCTTGATTTGGTCTATCATTTGTGATGTAATGCATGAGAGTGCTTAGATTACATGGTTTGTAGGTCTAGGGATTGAAGGGAGTGTGTTCTAAGAGATTAGATCATCTCAATTCAACCATAGTTGCATGATTTCTTCTTGTGCATTTTATTGAACACTTGGTGTGCATTAGGTTTTTCATTCAATTGAACTTTGATTAGTCTTTTGATTATTCTCTTAGTGTTAGGACATTGAAATGAGAGTGTGGTGTCTGGCCTATGGTCATAGAGTCATAGGAGAGGGTTTTGTAGCTTGGCATTTCATCAAACACCTTTAATGCATCCTTAGTCACTTAGCTTGAGAGCGAGAGCCTAAGTTGAGTGGTTCTAGGATAGGAACTTAGTGCGACGAGAGTGCATTGAGTCTATAGAAGGGATTTGAGTGGTCATTCGATTGCAACCTCAATCATGTTTGGCTTGTTTGTGCATTTGTTCCTCTTGAGCATGATGAAGCTATCTTTTCAAGTGAACCTCCTTTATCTTTGATTTGCACCATTTTGTTTTGCTTTCTTGTTTAGTTTCCTTTATGTTTTTATTTCCTTTTCAAACTAAAACTCATTTTAAATGAATAGACCGTCCATGAATCGTGTGAGTATTAGCTTTTGAGAGAGCCCTCGTGGAATACGACCTTGATTGTTGTGAGTTAAATCTTGCACATCAAAGTGTTATGTCAGTCACATAACTCTGTAACAGTTGCATAACATGTATATAGTAGTAATATAATAGTGTTATATGACAGTGTTATAACATAATCAAGGACATATATCAGTGTCATAATTAACGCTGCGTTATAATAGTTGACAGTCTCTTTCCTCCATATTCTCTCACCTCCCTCTCCTCCATTTTCTCTCTCGTCTGCCCTAATCACTCAACTTGAGCTGAGATTTTTTGTCTTAACCCCATTAGGTTGTCTTTAATGATAGTATTAAATAAGAGACCAAATTCAAATGGACTCCTAAAATCTAAATATATGCTACAACAAGTAAGTTTTGTCAAAAAAAAAATAGTATTAAGTGGGAGGCTAAAATAGAGAGGGGACTTAAATTGGGGTATTAAGAGGCCATTTTGGCCTCTTGCCGAATAAGAGGGGCTAAAAAGTGGGGCCCAAGCATTTAGTGTGAGAGAGAGAAAAGGAGGACCAATTTTTTTATTGTTATTTAATCATTCATATTTTAATTAATTCAGAACTACATTTTGGACCAATTAAATTAATTTGCTCCTATTTCGACGAGATTCTAACAAATGTATTTAACTATGAGCAACGACTATAAACACAAATATCGAAATAATGACTATAAAAAATTTCTATAAATACTCCCACTTCACCTCACATTTCACACACCACTTCTCATCTTTCCATCACTATAATTATTCTAGACCAAACTTTGTTTTCTTCTCTACTTCCCCCATTTAATCATGAGCAAGCGAGGTCCCAATTGGTCCATAGAGGAAGGCCAAGCACTTTGCCTACCGTGGTGCAAAATTTCGTGCGATGGTGACATAGGTAATGAGCAAGAGTCTTTGACGTTTTGGGGGAGGATTGAAAAGGCGTTCAATGCAATTATGTTGGAGTCTACTCGCACCGGAATGGAGTGGTGCTACAAGTTGATAGGAAAGACATGTAGCAAATGGAAGGGGGTTTTGA